>VRYO01000348.1:1201210-1213066 GCA_009812075.1 Sialia sialis
TGAGCATGCACACAGTGTGAGCACACGTCGGCGGGCAGGCCCAGCAGCGCTGGCGCTGTGTGCGGTGGCCAGGCGAGCAGGCGAGGTTGCTAAGCGACTCCTGCCTTCGGAGAGGTGCGGCCCCGCGGCGCACGGGAGGATGCTGCGCCCACAGGCACTGGGGACCACAGCTCCGAGCCGAGACGACGTGCCACGACCCCAGCCCGAGAAACATGGCTTGGAGAGGCACAACCATTTCTCAACTGCCCGGCCCCAGTGAGTGCTGGTTGGGAATGGTCCTGCAAACCACAGCAAATTGGTTTCTAGTGCCAGTGACATCAGGGTGGACAGGGAGACACATCCTGAGTAGCTCCTGTGGGAGCTGTGTGACGCCCAGGGCTGGTGCATGCACAAGTGATATTGCATCCCTCACACATGGAGCATGTCCCAGGGGTTCTGCATTCCCCCAGTCCTGCATCCCCCAGGACTGACGCATCTCCAGCCCACCTGGGTTCTCTCCTGCCTCTCTGTACATAGAGAGAGATGATGGCAACTGCAGTGCCAGTGATCTGCAGTGCCTTGTCTGCATAATTTCTGTTTTTGTTTTTTTTCCCCTAATAGTTCTTCATTGCATTTTCCAGCCTAAGCCTCGCCAGGTGGGGAATTATCTCCTGCGTGTGTCCTGGGTGCCTGCTCCCTATTTAGGATGCTTAAACCACAGTTTCTCAAACACTATTGGGCAATGCCTGAGGATCCAGCTCATAAGGAGAGTATCATTAAGGGAAGCAGGAAAGCAAACACAGCCTATAAAAGCTCATAAAATCTCTATGTGCTGTCCCACACCACTGCCACAGCACTTACAGCTGCTCTAATATCCCTCTGCAGCATAACCAGAGCACCGGGTCCCACCCTGGGGAAGAGGGGGTGTGGTCTTCCTCTCACTTTGCAAACAATCTAAAAGCAATCTGAGTGTCCCAGGTAACCCTGGGGAGCCTGTAGGTGTGATCCCTCACACCTTAGTTCCAAGGATGACACAAAGCAGCCACAAAAGGACAGCTTTTGGATGACCTGCCCTCCCTTCCCCATGTGCTGCTGGCACTCTGCACTATGGCTGTGGGGAAAACCTTCTGGCACAGCACTGGGATGCCACCACTGCAGCCCCCTGGCTCCTTCAGTAGACAAAGAGTGGTGGCAGGTCCCTGAGAGATGGAGGTGCAATGATACCCACCAGGCTGGTCGCCACAGCAACCCCGGTGCTGAGCACACTGATGCTGGCATGATGCCATCAGGCTGTGGGTTTGTCACCACAGTGTTGTCATGGCAGTGCTGCTAGAGCCTGAACCAGGCCCTGTCACTTACCATCAGCACCTCTGGCCCCTCCCCCACACACAGCCCCCCAGATCCCACCATTCTCCGTGTCTCCCATCTTGGGGCTTCTAGCACCACACACTGTCCTCTTCCACAAGGACCCTGCCTGGCCTAGGTGCTGCACTGCTCTGCTTCCTGCCTGTGTAGACAGTTTATCAACAGGGCTCAGTGGAGGAAACCTGTGGCTGCTGAGGCCCTGGAGCCTGGCATCGCTCATACAGGATGTTGGGACATCGCATCTCCCTTGAGAATCAAAAACTGCCACGAACCCCAAAACACAAACTGCTGAGCATCCAGAACCAGTGCACATCATCATGAAGTCCTGAACTGCTGCACATGCTGAACCACTGCACATCCTGAACCGTGGAGCATTCCAAACCTCTGCACAGCCCAAACTTCTGCTCCTTGTGCATCCTGAACTACTGAGCATTCCAAACCACCATGCATCTCAAACCTCCACACATTATGAACCTCTGTGAATCCTGAACAGCTGAGCATTCCAAACCACCAGGCATTCTGAAGTGTTGAGTGTCCTGAACTGCCAAGCATCCTGAACTGCCACCTAGCCCAAACCACTGCTCCTTCCAAACACTGTGAATCCTGAAGTACCACACATCCCAAACCCCTCTCACCTCTCACACACACGGACTGTCCATGCAGCGATGATCCAGAGGGAAATGCTGAAGACCAGCAGCACGGTCCCAGGGCAGATGGTCATGAGTGTCTTCATGACAAAGCGGGTGTTGAAGTTAATCTTGTTGAGTGCCCCAATGCTGCGTGAGGAGGCGTCAGTGAAGAGCTTGCTGTGCAGCAGCATCACCCGAGCGATCAGGTAGAGGCGCAGGAACATGGGGATAGACAGGATGATGTCCACATCAGCCTCTGCCCGAGAAGGGGTGTAGGAGAAAGCCAGGCGAGCTGTCCAGAAAAATTTGTACTCCCCAGGAATGGGGTGTATGGCACAAACCAGCATCTCCAGGCTGATGTAGAGGATGCGCTCGTAGGTCATTGCTATCCGCCAGTCATCAGCTCCATTGTCGATCACAAAGAGCTAGCAAGATGCAAAACCACACTGTTACTAGTGGCCCCACACCAGTTGCCCACTGACATCCCTCCCTCCACAAGCAGTGGGGGTCTGACACCAGAGCTGAGAGGAGCTGGGTGTGGCTCAGCCAGATGTGCTGGGGATGGATGGAGAAGAAAGACATGAGAATGAGTCACCATCAACCTCTCTGCTGCCCTGCTAGTGTGTGTCTGGGGTGGGCACGTTGCAGGGGACACCAAAAGCTTTAGGGTGCCTGGCCTTGAGCACACACCCAGGCACAGATGGTGACAGCTCACTCAAAATCTGGCTGGCAGAGCCCACCTCCTGGAATGTCCCCCTCATCTACACCACAGAGATGGGCAAACTGTGGTGCCACAGAGCATCAGCATGAGCCGCTCCAGACCCTCTGCTCCTGGTGCTGCACTGATTTCACCGACAGTCATCACACCCTGAGTGCCAGAGCAATATCTGGGCAGTGAACGGCACAGTCAGAGCATCCAGCTGCTGGCAGAGATGGGATTCGGTTGTCATGGCAACTGATGGTTCATTCTGGGTACACCAGCTCCTCTCTCATCATCAGTAATGGAGTTGGGGTCTCTGCAGGAGCTGGGAAGATGGCAGCTCAGCTGGCCTCTCTGGGAGGCCTCCAGAGTCCTGGGAGTCACCTACCCTGTCCTGTCAGCAGGGCTGTCCTGAGGCTGCCATCGGCTTCTGCCTGGTGTGACAGGGACACCAGTGTCACCCACAGCAGCAGGGATGTGCTCAGGGCCTCTCTGCAAGCAGCACTTGGCAAAGAAACCGCCAGGAAGGGATCCAAGGGGGATGTGGCAGCTGGTGCTACTGTCCGCGTCCTCAATCCTGCGAGCATGAAATGATGCTGGCTTGCTCACAGATGCAGGGCTGCACACAGCCAGGGCAGCAGACAGGAGGTGGGTGAGCAGCATGGCCCCAGCTGGTGCTGAGCCCAGGAACAACCCTCCTGCCCTGCCGGAGGCCCCAGTACACCTGTGCCAGCCATCTCACTAGCACGGCATGGCACTTGGGGCTCTCCCTGGGGATGGCAGGAGCCACTGGGACTGACTCACAGAGTGGCTGTCCCAGCCACCTCCCTTTCTGTAGGGAAAACTCTGCTCCTTTTAGCTGCTTTGTTTGAGAAATTGTTTACAAAAATGCTCCAAGCTGTCAAGGGAGATCCTCAGGCATTTAGCAAGCTGACAGCCTATTCCTTCCTGGAAAAGGGTGTTAAAATAAACAAATTAGCAAGCGGAAAAAGGCAGGAGCCTTTTGACTGCATGATGTGGGGTTGCCATAGGCCAGGGAAGGGAAGGAGCAAGAGAAGATTTGGGCAGGATTCCCCTGAGCCAGCCCCTCTCAGTTCTGTACCTGTGAAGCATCAATGCAGGTTTCTATGGAAACCTTGTTGCTTCAGTGGTACCCAAGGGGGCATTCCCCAACATATCCAGCATCACTGGCTCCAGCAGGGGAAGGAAAAAGAGTGTTGGCCACCACATCTCCACAAAAACAAAGCCCAAGAAAAGCTACTGAGACACCTCACGGGGACCAAAGTTTCACCAAAAGCATAAACAGCCCCAGGCTGTTGTTATACAAACATTGGAAAAAGGGGCCTCTGCCCCCACCCCCCACAAAAGAAACAAACACCTTGGCGGGAGCTGGCAGCATTGCCAGAGCTGCTCTCCTTCACGTGTTGTGATGATGATGTGGTGCTGGCAGAGGATGGCACGTTCTGCCCTCAGCACCAGAGACATCACTGGGGTGCTGAGTGATGCCTCAGCCCCAGAGAAACTGAGGCACAGGAACACATTCAAGTATCCCAAAGGACTAATTAACACAATTAGTAGGAGGATAGAATCACAAATTGGTTTGGGTTGAACAGGACCTTAAAGATCATCTCATTCCACCCACTTACATGGGCAGGGACACCTTCCACTAGACCAGCTTGCTCCAAGCTCCATTCAACCTGGCCTTGAACACTTCCAGTGACTGAAGCAGCCACAGCTTCTCTGGGCAAGAAAGGAAGAGGGAATCCTGAGGGAAGAGGCTGAAGTCATTGTTTTCCAGAGGCTGGGAGGTCTGACAAGTGCCATGCTGAGAGGTACAAGAAGTTGAGGATTTACAGCTCTGGCAGCCCCATTCCATTTTGGTTGGATTAGCATCAATTCCTTCATAACACTTCATAACACATAGGGCATCATGCAGCCAGCACAACTTTGGAGCAGATCAAGTCAAACTTGTCTAATTCCTTGTTTTGACAGTGTAACTGGCCTGGCAGAGCAGCCGGGACCACAGTGAGGTTCAGTCCCCATGGGCAGAGGAACAGCAGTGAGACTTTGGCTCAGGTCAAGGCAGGAGAGGTAGGATGACCTGTGTGCTGCCTGGGTGGATGTTGTGTTTGCACAACCCACTGCCAGGAACAACAAGCAGAGGAAACAGTGAGCAGTGGGGGCATGGCTCACCCGGCTGACCCCAACCACCGTCATCCTGGGGTAAATATTATTCCAGCAAGAACCAAAGCTCTCAAATATTTGCCTTGAGTAACTCACCCCCAGGCTTCATCCCCATGCGGGCAGGCTGAGCTGCAGTGGGGACTGCAGGGACAGAGGCAGGCAGGGAGTGGGATGCTGCTGCCAGTCCCCCATAAGGCAAAGCCCCTATGTCCCCCAGCCCCAGGAGAGTCAAGGTGGGATTATGGTGCACTCAGGGCCAGGGGCTTTGACATCCTGCCCAGGATGCTCCTTCTCCTGACTGGTGATTCATTCTTCCCATGCCCAAAACAGGCTGGCCTTGTGCCGAAGCTAGGTTGCACAGGGAAGCACAGCCTTCCTGGAACAAACTGGGAGTCCTTTAACTTTCCAGGGAGGAAGAGAGTGTGCAGCCCTGATTAGGAAAGGATTTTGTGGCTTTCCTTGGCACTTTGACTGGCCTGAGCCCTTCCTGGCTATAGTCTCTCCCAGCCACCACCATATCTGCCAGGCACCTGGAGCTCAGACAGACCCCTTGGTCCCTGGCCTGACTGCCCCCCAAGAACCCTCACTGCCCCCCAAAACCCTGACAAATACAAAGGAGGCTCCAGGATGGAGCAGGATGTGAGCACAGGTACTGTATCCCACTCAAGCAATTGGCAAACCCCACAGCACACTCCAGCAGCCCCTCACTAGGCACTGATGATGCCAGGACCTACCTGCACCTCCCGTGTGTGATAGGCGATGATGAGGCCCAGCAGGATGACAGTGGAGAGGCTTATAAGGCATTTCAGGGCCAGGGAGAACATGGAGTCCTGCAGATAAAAGCAGGAAAGGCATTAAGGGGTACACAGCTGTGGGACTCTTCTGGCACTGGACTCCACACCCTAAAGAAAATACTGCCCCCCAACACCTGCAATCCTCATCCTCAACAGCACATTTGCTGCTTCAGCCTCTCCTCTAAGCAGCTTGACACACTGGTAAGTGCATCACTGGTACCACCAGCACCATATGCCCTCTCTTCAAAACTCTTTTAAAATTCTGTTCTGCTTATTTAATTCTGAGTGCAGTTCCCAGCCACCCCTCTGAGATGTGCAATGCCAGTGCCCTGGCCCCATCTAACCTGAGCCCAGTATTATGGTATCCAAACAGATGATTAACTAGACCCCGACAGCTAATGGGTGTTCTGTAAATTATGTAAATGGCTGAACTGGCAGGTCCCCAGGACCCCATTGGGAAAAGCAGGATTCACCATTCCCTTTGGATCCTGGTAAACTCAGGTGTGTGCCAGCCACAATCCAGCCCTACTGATGCTAGGGCATTGGCAGCCCTTCACCAAGATGTTATTGCCAAACCATCCCACCTCACTGCTGTACCCATCCCACACCTCCACGCCATCCCCAGCGTGCTGAGCCCCAGCGTGGTCACCCAGGGCACACTCATGGCATACTGTCCTTGGTTCCCCAGTGTGCTGGGCTGGCTTTGGTCTTGTTTGGCTCCCTCTCCCCAATGTTCCTCATCTCCACAGGGTGTTTGCACGCAGAGAAGGGACTATTTGCTGTGGAGGCGGCGCCGCATTGTTAACAACTTGGCTCTGGCTGTGCAATTGTGTGGATATAATGGCTGGTGCTAAGAAAAGTGCTGGGACTAAACACTACTATTAACAGGCTAACTCCGGGGCAGCATTGTGCCAAGGTGGCTTAATGTTTCCCAGGGGCACAAACCCGGTATGGGTACCCACTGCATGTTTAGCAATGCCTCCTGTCTGAAGAGATCTGTCAGGAAGAGCTGCTCCTGGATCCCATGCTTGCAGCAAACAACATGATGTCTTGGCCCAAGTGGAGAAAGACCTTGGCACCCCTGGCACATGTCGTGCCCCACCATGTGGATGGCAGGATGCTTCACTCTGGTAGTGCTGCACATGAGGTGGGAAGCAGAGATACTGTCCCATGGGCAGGAGAGGCCCTGTCCCTGTCCTGCCCAGAGTTAATTGACAAGCAGGGAGCTGGCAAACCCTGGCCAGTGTGTCCTTGCTTCCCAGCTCAGCCCTGGCTTGCTCTGGCTGGGAGCATGCAGTGACACGTCTGGGGCCATGGGGCAGAGCTGGAGCTGCACTGACATCCCCACGTATATATAATGACAGCCAGCCCTGATCACATGCACTCCCACACTCACGGTCATGTCCCTGCCAGTGAGTTCTGGTTTCTCACTGGGGGCTGCTGGCGGGGCGGGGGGGGATTTATACACAGCTGCTGCAAATCTGGCCAAGGGCCTGCGGAGGCCGGAGCCAGGAACTCTCCTGCACTCTGTGGTTGTCAGCACAATTGTTTGTGTCACAGTGGGGCAGGGGCGTAGCAGCGTGTCACAGCTGCTGCATGGCAGCAGCGCTGACTCACAGGGTCTTCCCCAGCTGACACAGCAGCTCAGCGTGCTGGGGCCAGCGAGCATGGCAGCGGTGCTGCTGGCAGCTTGCTGAGGGTGGACAGGCCCCTGGCACCAGGCATGCGGGCACATGGAGCATGCGAGGGTGGCTGCGACTCAACAGGTAGCAGATGCAGGTGGGGGATGGTGGTTTAGCTTTGCTGCTGCCAAAGGGGAGTGGGAACCACCAGAAAAAGACTCTGGCATTGAAGCATCTTTCTATCTCGGCAAGGATGCCAGAGATGCCAGCTTAGTACTAAGGCATGCCTCTGCCTCAGACGGAGCAGTGGAACTGCTGCCCGCAGCCCCCACATGCCCACTGACCCTGGCAGCCATGGAAAGATGGGGCTCGGGGACCCCTGCACCAGGCACCTCGGTGGGGAGGCAGAGGGCTCCCCGAAGCGCAGGACCCCCCCAGCGACACGCCTCCCTTCCTCCACCTCCTCTGCTCGCGCTGCCCTCTGCGCTGCCCATGCCGGATAATGGCAGGAAGTGGTGAACAGCCCCTTCCCACCCTGCTGCTTCCCCTCCACTGGAGGCATCAGGGCATGGGGACCCCCGCTGGCTGCACCCCAGCCCCCTCAGCAGTGCCATCCCGCTGACGCCCATGGGTGCTGGTGGGGGTGCCGATGCCTTCCCCTCTCTGGATAAGTATAAATAACATGACAGATGTCTATACAAAGAGTTATTCATATCGCTGCCAACCAGCTCAGCCCGGGAGCAGGAGCTGGAAGGGACGAGGAGGGGGGGGAACGGGAGCATGGGGGAGAATTATAAATAAAAGACACTGTCCTGCTTAAAAAAAAAAAAAAAGGAAAAAAAAAGGACAGGAAGGGGTGTGGAGGAGGAGGCGGAGGAGGGAGGGGGTGCTTTGCTGCACCGCCGGGGGCACAGTGCTTTTGAGCAGTGCACTGCCATGCCAGCAACAGGCACCACAGACCTTGGTGGGTCGGTGCCTGCTGCTACAAGTGCATGGGCAGGACTCAACAGAGCAGCCACCAGCACACAGTCCCTGCACCTCCAGCCAGGTGTCACCCTGCCCAACACCTGTGGCTGCAGCATCCACTAAAGCTCTGGGAACATCCTGTCAGTCACCAGCCAGCCTATCCACTCCAGGTGGGCCAAACAGCTCCATATTTATCCCATGGGATAGATGGGGCAAATGGCTCCACGCTCACTCCACCAGGCAACATCGGATGCCACCAGCCCCACACACACCCCCCTGGCCCCTTTGGTACCTTGGAGTAGAGCCCCCAGGAGAGCTCGGTCTCAATGACCATGACGACAATGCCAAACATGCCGAAGATGAGCGCGTAGTCACTGAGGCGCTTCCTCTTCTCGAACAGTGCCCGGCGGTGCCCAAGCCGGTAGCCAATGTTCTGCGCCTTGCGCTTGGGCCCCTTGGCAAAGGTGGTGGGAGCTGGCCGGGCAGGCGGGCGGGTGGGACGGTGGGTGGCGGGCGCATGGTTGTCCTCGCGTGAGACAACAATTTCGGGGGGTTCACCGGCACCAAAGAGCTGCAGGGGTTGTGCCTCCGGCTCGGCCTCGATGAGGTTCCGTCGGGATGCGCTGAGTCGGCTGAGGGGCTTCATCACCCCTCCGCTGTACTTGCAGGAGCTCATGGCAATCTCGGTGAAGGGGTTGCTGTCCCGCCGATGAACCAAGGGGCTGGGCTGCCGGTGCTTGCTGCTAGCCACCCCAGAGCCCGCTGGGTGGTCGCCGAGGTTGAGCTGGCTACCGTGGCGGGAGGAAGGGTGGAGGGCGGCGGGGGCGGCGGGAGGAGGAGGAGGGGCCCGTAACGACCCGGGCGAGGAGTGCAACAGGCTGTGCTGGAGCGGCGGCAGCGCGGAGGGCGGCGGCGGGGACCGTTCATCCCCCGGTAACGGGCAGGGACACCGACCATCCTCCTCCAAGTCCCCCACGCCCGAATCGTGGAGATGTCCCGATGTCTCCATGACGGCGGTACCGGCGCCGCTTTACAGGGCACCGGTTCCGCTTTACTTGCCACCGGCCCCGTTCGCTGGATCATGAATGGGCTCCGTGCTCTCGCCGCTATCGCCGCCGCCACCGCCCCCGCCGCTGCCGCTGGCCCGGCCCCGCAGCGCCATTGGCCACGCTGGGGCTCCCCGCAGGCTGACATCATCCCCGCCCGCTCCCCGCTTTGTATCTCCCCCTCCATCACACCCCCGGTTCCTGCATCTCTGCGGGGTCGTTCGGGATTGTAGTGCACCGGGTTGCACCAGGCGCCGGTACCCGTGCGCCCCGACGGACCAGTCCCGAACGACCCCTCGTCTGTTTAACCCATTGGGCTCCCCCACGGGCATCCCCCCTCCTTTTATATAATCCCTCTTAATCCGGTTACAGAGGCTGGAGATTACGAGCAGCAGCTGGAGCAGGTGCTCCCATCCTGGGGGTGGGTCATGGATGAGGGGCACGATGTGTGTGTCTGAGGATGTCCCCAAGGTCAGGGTCAGGGTAATGGTAGACCCAGACTATGGGATATATACATATAGATGTATAAAGGGCCCTAATCCCCCCTCAACACTCACAGCCCACCCAGGAACCACCACCCCCCGCCGTGCCCAGCTGCTGCTGGAGAGGAGCAGATATAAGTGTATGAGTTTGGGAAGCAGATAATCTGTAGGGAATTGCTAGAAACAGTATTAAAAGATACTAGGGCAGCTAGAAACCTTATTAAAAGACACCATGAAACATCCAGCTGGTGACCCTTTGCTTGGACAGAAGGTATTGAACTGCACTTCTGCCACCCAAAAGCTGGGAAGCCCATGGCGGGGGTGGGGCAGGATAACCTGTGTG
Organism: Sialia sialis; assembly: GCA_009812075.1. Lineage (NCBI taxonomy): Eukaryota > Metazoa > Chordata > Aves > Passeriformes > Turdidae > Sialia > Sialia sialis. Next base: position 1,211,321 of record VRYO01000348.1, read on the forward strand.
TCCCTTCCCCAGAAATGAGACACAGGCTTAGTGTGGCAGCAGTTCTCAGTGTCAGAGCTTTATTCCAGAGCAGGAAGCATTAGCAGGAGATGGAGATGTTGAGGGGCTGGGGAGAAGCGGGGATGATGCAGTCCCCAGGCCCCAGTGGAGAGCTATAGGCTCCTGTGGAGTGACTGCACCAGCATGTCCAGCTGCTCGCCCAGGGCCACCTGATCCCCGTCATTGGTGATCACCCAATCAAAGGCCACTCCCTGGTCCAGGCCGCACTCAGATTCAGCGTCGTCCACCCCTGGCAGCACAGAGCCCAGGGAGGCCCCAAGGATGATCAAGATATATCTATTTGTACCCCCCCATCATGACCTTACCCCCGAGCTGGGGGCCTTGATCCAAAGCCTCTTGCTCCCACTGCCGAGGAACAGTAGTGGAGGCAGCAGACCCGTGCCCATTGGGCAACCCCAGTTTTGGTGTCACACTAGGTGAAGCTTCCCCTCACTTGCTCACCAGTGACAAAGACCCAGTTCCTCCTCTTCCTTGTCTCCTCTGTAGCCACCACCCGCACAGTCTGCACCGCATCCCCATAGGCATCCCGGAACCACTCCACATCCGAGAGGCGCCGTGTGTCACTCACCACCTGCGCGGGGGCTCCATCAGCACCTGTCCTCTGTCCCCAGTGCCCCTCTGCACTCCCCAAAACTCACCCACACCGGCTGCAGTGCGCCCTCGACTGCTGCCCGGCAGAAGAAGCCGGGGTCAGTGTGGCGCTTCTCCTCACCCCAGCGGATCATGTCCTGCCGGAACATCTCCTTGTAGGTGCTGGCATCCAGGAGTCGCTGAAAGTCGAGACCGTGCTCCTGTGGGGAAGGGGGTTCAGTAGGCATGGCCTGGCCAACGAGCACGGCACATGTGTTGTGACATGCCATGCCTCAGCACAGCCTGGTGGAACGGGATGGCTCAGTACAGCATGGCATGCAAAAGCTTGGCATGATGTGGTACAGCACGATCGTGGGACGGCACAACTTAGCACAGCATGTCCTGACATAGCTTGGTGTGGTGCAGCATGGCACAGCTCAGCACAGCACGGCAAAGCATCAGACGGCACAGCACAGCGCAGCAGAGCAGGGCACGGCTCAGCACCGTGGTGTAGCACGGCACGAGCACGGGAAAGCACAGAACTGCAAAGCACATGCTCCCGCACAAATCAGCGTGGCACGGCACGGCTCGGTGTGGTACAGCGTGAGTCGGCACAGCATGTGGCAGGACACGGCAGTGCCCGGCACGGCTCAGGATGGTGTGGCACTGTACGTCATGGTGTGGTATGATGTGAGCGTGGGACGGCACGGCTCAGCAGTGTCCTGGCACAGCTCGGCACTGTCCTGGCACAGCTCGGCGGGTGTGACAAGGCTCGGCACGGCCGTGGTACCTTGGCATATTGCTCCTTCAGGGGCCCAGAGAGGCGCAGAATGGTGCAGACGTCGGGGCCCAGCCTGTGGGAGAGGGGTAAGGGGGACGGGCACTGGCACCGGCTCCACTCGTCCAAGTCCCGGCCTTCCTGTCCTCCGGTACTATCCCCACACCCCGTGCCTTCACCGCCCACAGCCCGGGCCGAGTCCCGCCCCGCCCGGTACCGGTTCCGCAACTCCTCGGCCACGAAATCCTTTCCCGATTTCCTCTTCCCGCTCAGCAGCAGCACCACGCGCGGCGCCGCCATGGGCGCTCCGAGCCCGCCCCGCCCCGTCGGCCCCGCCC
>VRYO01000348.1:1214066-1238230 GCA_009812075.1 Sialia sialis
AACAACCGTATTCTGCTTCTGCATCCCACTTTCTCCCAGCATCCATTTTCCCCAGCACCCTTCCTCCTCAACATCCCTATGCCCCCTCTGCACTCCACTTTTTCAACTGCCCCTCACTTCCTCCAGCACTCCCCTTTCCTCTTCACTACTTCTCACCTAAATCCCCATTTTCTCCCAATGTCCCCAATAGCCTTTCTTCTCTCCCAGCAACCCTCTTCACATCCAAAACACCATATTCCTCTCTGCCCCCCTCTCTCCCAGCAGCTCTTCCTCCTCCCTGCACTTCTTCCTTCCCTCTCACAGCACCTTCTTTGGCCACAGCACTCGCTCCCTCTGCTCTCCCCTTACATGCCCTATTCCTTCTCTGAACCCCCATTTCCCCAGCCCTCTTCCCTTAGCTCCCTCCCTTCCCCCCACCCCCAGCACCATTTTCCCCACACAGCTCTGCCCAGTGGTGACTTTATTCATGGTGGCAGTGCAGCATCACACAGTGCATTTAGTTGGGGATGTGGCCCTACTTGGCCCTACAGGGTACAGTGATAGCCCCCAGACCCCACAAACACGTGGGGAGCCCTTGCCTGGGGGTGCTGGCACACTACTACATTCCTCCAGTACCGCCCTCCCGGCTCTACCCACGCGTGCCATGCTGCCTTGGGGCTCTCTGGCTCCACACGTTCCCGGAGGTGCTGCAAGAGAAGGGGAGGTGTGATGGGGTGCAGGAGGGGGGAATCCCTGGGGACCCCCAGCACCACCCACCCCAGCTCACCCACTGTAGTGCCGCAGCATGTACTCCTCGAAGCCATCAACTGCCTTCTTGTTGCCCCACTCCTGCCACGCCACCTCCTCAAGCAGGTCCTCCACATCATCCACAAAATCAACAAACCGCAGGCGGTCATGGGCAAAGACACCGTCAGCCCTAAAGGCCCCATCAAGCTGCGGTGCCAGCCTTCCGAATTGTCTCCCCAAGCCCAGCTGCCCCATGAAGCTCTCCAGCAGCTGCAGGAACTGCACCTTCTGCACTGGCTCCAGTGCAGCCCCAAGCACTTCCTGGCCTTCCTTGTGGGCACAGTCAGTAACCCCAGAACAGCCCTGCGGTGCCCGGTACCGCCTGAGCCAGGGCAACTCACGGGAACCATGCTGGGGTTGGCTGTGATGGGGGTGGCTGTGAGACAGCTTCCCCCAGGATTTGCCTGGCTTGTGCTCACGGGGAGTTTGGGGATCCTTCTTGTGGGGTTTGCCATGTTCTCTCCTCTCCTGCTCATGGGGGGACCCCCTGCCACCATGCTGCTTGTGCCACTTGCTCTCCTTCTCCACCTTGAACGGCTTCTTCCAGGGTGTGGAGAAGGACCCCAACCCCTCCGCCTCCTGCACCTGGGCCAGGTGCTGCTCCAGGGTGCTTAGCTCCTCCACAAGCCCCTTGAGATCCCCAGAGCCCCGCACACGGTCCAGGGTGTCCGCTAGCTCCTTCCGCAATGACTCCAGGCTGCGGTGCTGCCGTGCCGCGGTCTTGCCGTGCACTGGTGCGCCTGTGGCACGTGGCTGCTCTGCTGGTGGCTCCCTGGGGCTGCCTGGTGCCCCTGGAGCCTGCAGGCGCCGCAGCTCAGCCCGGGCCTCCCGCAGCGCCGCGACCTCCCGCTCCAGCGCCACGCGCAGCCGCGCGTTTTCTGCGGCCAGGCTCTGCTGCTGTGCTCCGGCTGCTGCCGCCTCACCCTCACTCTTGTGCAGCAGGGCCTGCAGATCTTCCTTGTGGGCCTGGGGCAGGAGAGGGGGGCTGTGAAAGAGGTGGCAGCAGGAGAACAGCACCAGGAGAACAGCACTGAGCACCAACCTGTAGCTCTGCCTGCATGAGCCGGATCTCCTGGTTCTCTTTGGCCAACTTGTCCAGGAGTTGGCTCATGGACTGCACACTCTGTGAGTCCCCAGCATCTGGCAGAGGGGGCTTCTGCTCAGAGTCCTGGAGGACAGGAAGGTTGGGAGCCCTGGGGCCGTTGAGGACACCCTCTGCCCTCACTCAGGGCTTGAGACCCCTCCTTACATTGCTGTCCATGGACAGCAGAGATTCCTCCTCCCCAGCAGCAAAGTCCCAGCTCCTCACACTCTCCACAAGGTCTGCAGAGAAGGACATGGGTCTGAATGTCCAGGGTGCTGTAAGATGTCCCACTGCCTGGGTGGGTTAGTCACCTGTACTCACCATCTGCTGTGTCGTAGATACCACCTGGGGAGAGGAGGGGACAATGAGGGGGATGTCTGGACCCTACCCTGGACCTCAGCCACTGGGACTCCCACTTACCAGTAATGATCAACAGCCCCACGGCAACCAACGCCAAGGCACCCAGCAGGTACTTGCTCATACTGAGCCCATCATCAGCACTGTCTGGTGTTGCCTGGTGTGGAGCAGGCGTGACAGTGGCAGGCCCAGCATGGGGCTTGTGGCCCTGCCGCCACCGCAGCCCCTCCGTGTTATTGTCACTGCTGGTACAGCACACATCCTCCACTGTTGGCCCTAGGGGAAGATGGGGGGAACCTCCAGGGAAGGTCTACACCTAAACACTGCCAGCACATATTCCCCCAGGCCAGTCCCGTGTGAGGCCCTGACCTGCTTGGGGGGTGTCAGGGCAGGGCTGTGGCTCAGCCTCAGCATTCAGTTCCTCCTGCTCATCGCCTTCCAACCTGCTGGGCTCTGCAGAGCTGGAGTCCTCACACTCCTCTGAGTCCTGCAGACACCAGCACATGGGGTGTCCCTCTGCGGGGAGCAGCCCACCAGTTCCAGCTCAGCCCCAGGCCTCCCGGTTCTGACTCACCCCCTGCCTGCTGCCCTCAGGGCACAAGGTCTGGCTGGGATAGGGAGTGGCACCATTGGTGGTCACGGCTGGGGAGAGGCAGAGCATGGGGATGAGACAGTGTCACAGGAAAGTGACACCAAGTTTGCCCCAAACCCATGGTGGCTGCCTGCCTGTGACTGTCTCATTGGTGCCTTCATCCTTCTCCTCCTCCGGCTCCTCATCGTCAGACCCGTGTGAGGTTGAGTCCTGCTCTGGACCCACCGTATCAACGGGCAGACCCTAGGGGAAGGGGGAACATAGGGAGAGACACCTTTAGCTCCGACCTCCGTGTGCCCCACTCTGCCTCCAGCCTCAGGCAGGCTCCCGGGGGCTGCCTTAAGGGCCCCAAGGCATGAGATGCACAGTTCTGGGATGCTGCCCTGGAGATCTCAAGCAGTGAGGGTCTGCTCTGAGGGGTTGCCAGCCCTCACCTCACTGCCTGCCAGCACCCAGCTGCTCTCTGAATCTCGGGGATCCAATTTCTCCGCCATAGGGACAGTCCAGTGCAACCTGCAAAGAGATAGACGGGCGGACACGCAGACAACGGGACATGACCCAGCTCCCAGTACCAGCGGGATGTGACCGGGAGAACCACGGTCCCGGCACCAGCCGGTCCCTCCAGCCTGTAGCTGGGGGGCTTTTAGGGAACCGTCCCGGTGCACCGGCTCTGCGGCTCCACCCCCACTGACACCAGCTGCTGCCGCGGGGTATTTTTAGCCGGTGATGCCGCCCAGCAGGTGGACGGGAGACGCAGAGCCTGGTGTGGGGAAACCAGGGGCCCCGGTCGGGATCGCACCGCCCCACAGCAAAGCGGCACTGGAAGGGGGTCTCGAGCAGCCCCCGCCCCTCTCTTCCCCCCACACCCGCCCGGGACCCAGAACCGCCCTGGGGGTGACTGCCCCGCTGCTGACAACCCCCTCTTCTCCGCTTCGCACGGCTTCGTCCGAGGTGCGCCGGCGCCCCCGAGCCCAGTCCCGCTGGCGGTTCCGGCCTGGCAGCGCAGCCGCCCCCCCGTGCCCCGGGCGGTACCTGCACCCGCCGCGTCCTGCCCGGAACTTTCCCCGGGGCCGCGCCGCCCCCGAGCCAGGCCGCGCACGTGACGCCAGCAGCCAATCGCGGCCCGCGGGGGGCGGGACCAGCGCGCGCGGCCCCGCCGGTACCGAACACCCCGCCCCACGGCAGCCCCGCCCGGTACCACACAGACACCGACACCCCCCGGACACACACCGACACGCGCGTTTAAGAGTTTTATAACGACGGTACAAAAATTTCCGTTAACGATTGGCTAAAACGGATGGACCTGGGGTGGGGAGCGGGTACCGGGACCATCACGAGCACCGGAGCAAGGGGCACCGGGACTGCCCCGTGAATGCGGAAGGGGGCACCAAGATTGCTGCACGGCCCAGGAGGTGGCCCCTGCAAGGGCAATGACCTAACTGGGGGCAGCACTGTGGAGCACCAGGAAGCCTCAGCCCTCACAAAGCCGGTGCACCGGGGCCAGAGCCTCGCCCACAGCAAAGGGCTGACAACGGCAGAGCCGGCACCGTCCCAGAGCCCCTGCTGGGTCCCAGTGGCAGGCAGTGCTCGGTGAGCAGCCACAGCCAGTGCATGGCAATGCCTCTCTGGCTGGCAGGGGTGCAACAGCTACAAAAAATAGGGGTTTGGTCCTAAATCGGTGGGGGAAAGCTGTACACGGCAGCTGAATGGTGGCTCAGCCGTCGTTGGCAGTCACAAGCTGTCCCATGCCCTCCCGGATGTAGACCGACTGGATCTCCTTGGTCTTGAGGCAGAAGTCACAGGCCCAGACAGCAGAGGCCTCAGTGGTGAGCAGCCCATAGGCGTTCTCGGTCATCCCCGTGCACTCTCGGTGGAACCACTTCTGGCAGGAGGCCTCGCACAGGATGGCGTCCTGGTCATCGTTCACCTCGTTGCGACAGGCGCCACAGGGGTACACGAGCCCTGGTGGTGGCTGGTGCCCCGAGGTGCTGGTAGCCTTGCCAGGGGGTGGCAGTGGGAGGCTATTGGTCTCAGGGGTGCTGGCACTGCGGCCAGCACTGTTGGGGGCAAAGCCAGGCTGTGCCCCATTGACGGTGGCGGGGGAGCCCGAGTGCTGCTCCTGGGCGAAGGTGCTGGGGGGAGGATTCTTGCCCCCCTCTTCGTTGCTAGCAGGGAAGCTGGGATCCGCCCCAGGGAAGGGACTGGCTGTGGGGGGCAGGGGTGGCATGTTCTGCCCAGGGCGCTGCATGGGCGATTGTCCAAAGAGGTTCCTGGGTTGGCTGAAGCGCTGAGCGACTGCTGGCCCCCCGGGGGGATTGAGGGCTGGCCCGGGGCCCATTTCCCCCCGCGGGGGCTGCCCCATAGTGGGGGACATCATGGGCCCGAAGCCCGCAACAGGCCCCTGCATGAGCTGCCCCATCGGGGGACTAAAGTTCTGTCCAAGAGGCTGGCTGAAGGGCTGCCCGGCGAAGGTCAAGCCCCCCGGCTGTACGTAGTTTGGATTCTGGGGGGGCATGCTAAAAGCCGGACCCATCTGCCCGGGGGCGAAAGGGGGGGCCTGCCTCCGCAAGGGCTGGGGACCCCCGCCGTAACCAGGGGGCACCTGCGGCGACATTCCCCCTTGCATGCGGAAACCGCCGAAGGGGACAGGGCTGCCCAGGAAGGGGGCAGGGGCCGCCCCCACCTTGGGGGCCCCGAAATCATCCTCGAAGGGATTGGAGGCTACCAGGTGGTCCACCATGGGAGTGGGCGGCGGGGCGAACTCCGAGAGGTGCGAATAGGCAGGGCCCTGCGGGGAGAAGGTGGCGGTCAGGATTGCTGCAGCCTGTCCCCGGCCCCCGCGCCGCCCCGAGCCCGACCTTACCTGCGTGTTGGACTTGCGCCGCTTCTTTTCGGGGCTCTTCATCTGCAGCCCTGCGGGGACAAGGGAGGCCGCGTCAGCGGGGCCGGGGCGACCCCCACCCACCCCAGCCCCGGCCCACCCACGCTTACCTGCCTTCCCCTGCTTCCGGCCGGGCCCGCCTGCGGCAGCGCTGCCCGCGGGGTGCGGGGGCCCCGGCGGGGGCGGCGGGGCCGGGACCGCTCCCTCCAGCTTCTCTGCGTGCGGGGCCGCCATAGCCCTCACAGCGCGCGCGTCGCCGCCATGGCCCGACCGGAACCGGAACCCACGCGGGGCCAATCACACCGCGCGCGGGGGGCGGGGCGAAGCGCGCAAGACGTGTCAATCACGGCAAACTCCCACCCCACCCCTCGGCCGGACCTAACCAAGTGCTGCGCGACGGAAGGGGGGGGGGCGGTGAAAGGAAGAGACGGGACAAACCACGTATGAGGTCCTGGGGGGAAGGGAAAGAAAAAGGACGAACTGTAGCGCCCGTAGGGTTGCACAGGGCGGAACCACACGCCCACAGTGACCCCCCGCCCTCCAGCTCACACCAGCCAGGGCCTAGAGAAATACCAACTTTAATACAACCGCCAGTTCCTTTGGTATAGTGGGGCCAGGGCCCTGGGGCTGCGAGGGGCGGGAGTGCGCTTTGGCTTGGGGGGAGTTACACTGTGCATGCAGGGGGGGGTCCTCCCGCCAACCCCCCAGGGCTGCCAGAGTTGCCCGTGCCCAGCCGGGACGGGCAGGGAGGAAGGGGACCTGGTGGCACATGTCCTGGAGCACAAGCATGTCACGGATGGGGCACAGGGTGCTGGGAGCATGGGGGAGGCTCTGTAACCAGCCCCTGCCCTTGCATAAGAGTGTGGGACCTGCGGGGTCAAGGCACAGAGTTAACACGTAAAGTGATCCGGTACAGTCGAGGGCCTCGTGCTTGGAGGAGCAGAGCCCCCCATGGGCCCCCTCCTTGGCCCAGGGGCCAGAGATAAGGACAGGCTGCCTCTGGCTCAGGGTGACTCAGCCCTGCCAATCTGAGCCCCGTGCTGGTGAGCACAAGAATGGCTGTGGCACGACAGCAGGGCTGGGTTTTGGTAGGAGGTGAGGTGCTCTGCAAAGGCTGGAGCTGGAGGGGCAGGGATTTGCAAGAACAGTTCCCCACCCTGCAGGCACTCACAGCCTGAGCCCCCCATGGCCACCAGCTCCATGTGGTGAAAGGAGAGAGGCCCTGTCCTCAGCCAAGTCCATGCTCAGTCCTGGGTGGAGCACCTAGAAGAGTCTGAGGGCTCCCTGGGGCATGGAACACGGCCAGAGGGCTGTGCATTGGGGGTGCTGTGCACTGGGGTCTCTGGGCGCTCACAGTCTCCTCTCCACTGGCTGCTGCAGGCACATCTCACTGCCAGCCGAGATGATGGGCAGGTGATTGTCCATGTGGTAGCTGATGAGGTGGCTGACGCTCTCAAAGCGGTGATCTTTTGTCCTCACCTGGTGGGCCAGAAAAGGAGTGTTCAGGAGGCTGTCACTGCCCATGTGAGGCCAGAGTCACCACCCCCATGGCATGGGCAAGGCACAGACCTGGGGCTGCAGTCTCAAACCCTCTCCATCCCCAAAGTCAGCCCAGAGCTGTCCCCTGGTGAGCAGCACAGAACCCAAATGCTCTCGTGGCTCTCATAACCCCTAGGATCTCCCCCCGCTGTCCCAAGCTCCATCCCCAGGCCCCTACGTGGACTCACCACTCCCTCAGGATCAACAAGCAGCAAATGCTTGGGCTGCCCACCCTGCAAGCCAGTCAGCACGTACTGGCCCGGGGTGGTGGTGCTCTCCCGCACCAGAAAGTCTCCGTTCACCTTCAGCAGCTTCTCAGCCTCTTTGCGGTTCATTTTCCCGTGGTACCAGGGCTCCCGTCTCAGCTGCTCCTCCATGGAGGCCACCACCTGGGCAGGGGGCAGCCCCACAGGCACAGAGGGGGGCACACGCAGGGCATCTTCAAAGGGCTCTGCAAGGAGAGGGGAGCAGGAGAATCACGACTAAGCACCCAGACAGCTATCCACTACTCTGGCTGCAGCTGCTGCCCCACTCACTCATGTCAAAAAGGTCCCTCTGTGTGCTGCCGTTGGCTGTGGCTGGGTTGGTGGCAGCTGAAGCTTGGCGTGTCTTATCCATGTTCTGCACGTTGACGTAGGATGGGTCATCAAACAGGTCTGTGCGGCCAGATGTGCCTGCCGGAGCTGTGAATTTCTCTCTCCCTGCTACCAGGAGCACTGTGGTCAGCAGGGCTTCGGCCCACCTTGGACCCCCGTCAGTGCAAGGGGGATCCATGGAAGAGGATGGAGATTGGCCACACCCATCACATTACCTTGGGCAGGAGCATGCTGCTTCTGGGGGTCATACTCTCCACTGGATGACTGGCCAACAGGCTGCAGGGAGAGGCAGTGATGAGCCCCCACCCCTTTTCCTGCTCATCCCTCTTCCTGCTCCCCACACCCCAGACACCAAGGAGACATGGAATAACCTTCAGCAGAACCCATGCCCAGTTGGGGTCCCTACATCTCCCCTATAAGTCCTCCCCAAGAAGACATGCCCAGAGCCTCACCAGTGTGGCACCCAAATGATTTGGGGTCTGAGTAGCCCCATCCTGCAGCCGCATGTCCACAACACCCCCAATGGGAGGTTCCTTGCCAGGGAAGTCATTGTAGTACTGGTGATCTGGGGCTGGTTCCTCCTCTTCCTCATCCCAGGCAGAGCCATCAAACCCTGCCATTCTGGGAGAACACAGTACAGATAAGCCTGTGACAGCAGCCACAGCTGCATTCTCGTCTCCAAAACCACCTTCCCCCCTGACACACAACCCTGCGCTGACCTGTCGTGCGGGGTCACCAGCTTTGGAGGGTTCTTCAGGTACTGCTTGAAGCGCAGCTCGAAGGCCTGCCCAATGGTGCTGATGACATCCTGTGCCAAGCCTTCAGGACACTCCAGGATATGGCAGGCTGGGTAGAAAATAGTGGGATGCAATGTGGAACTCCAGCACTAAGGTTCTTCACCCCTGAACTTGCCCTGTACACCCCAGAGCTTTCTTATGGGTCATCCAGTTTCCCTCCCTGCATTGAGCTGAACGCCTCGTGGGGCTTTGGCATTGAGAACCCCTTGCAGCAGCACCCTCACCTCTCTGATTGACAGGGTCTTTGGCAACATAGGCAACATATTCAGCTGTGTCCTGTGGATGAGATAGCAGCAGTGAGACAGGGCTGCTGGGGAGCACTGAGACCTCAGGAGAGGCCCCTAGACAGGACATGAATGGGGAGCCTGAGTACTCACCGGGTCTCCCCCTGATGCGAAGGATATAGACTGCATGTGGTGGTTGGCAATGATCTGCAAGGTGGAGAGAATGTTAGACACAGCTAGGAATTTGTTATCACTCACCCAGAGGCAGCACATCCCTCCCTTCCCAGGGCTGACCTGCAATGAGGATTCAAAATCCTCCAGAACCCTCGATACGAGCCACAGACCACGAGGAAAAGGACTGGGACATCATCAGGAGTGGGGTCAAAACCAAGAGATCTGGCCCCAGGCAAGATGAATTTGGTCTCACAGTCTCCAGGAGAGATCCCACAAAGCACATGGGATATTCCTCCCACCTCTTCAGCCCCAGGGACTGTGGGGAGGTGGGCACTCATTGCACAGCCCATCCAGACATTTGTTTTGGAGGCTGAGGGCATCCCCTGCCCCAGCAAGACTTGGGGTGAGGTACATGAGAATTCCTGCTTCACCAAAGCCAAACAACCCCCTCCTCATTCTCACCTGCTTGCAGTCTGAGGCCATGAGGTTGAGGCTGCTGGTGGAGATGGTCAGGGTGATGGGCATGCCTGCAAACTTCAGGTTGCTCTTGCCCAGGATGGAGTTCAGGGAGCGGCTGCAGGGCTAGGGGCAAATGGTAGTGTAGAGAAGGGGGTCCCCAGGCCAGACAGCCCAGCAGCAGGAGGACAAGGCACATGCCACTGCTTTGACAGCACGGATGGGCACCTTATCCTCACCACTGGTCCTGGCCCAAGCCTCAGTTGTGAGATCAGAGCCCTGGGCTGACCAGGACAGCACTGCCAGCTGGGCTGGGATGTGGTCCTTGGCCCTGTGCCCAAACTAACCATGCACGCTCCCTCAGCAGCTTCCCAGCCAGGCCTCACCTTCCGTCTCCTCACAGCTCCCTTGGCACCAGGCACAGCCTCACATACCAGCCCAATGGCCTCCCTGCAAGGAGTACAGTGAGATGTCAGTCCCCACAGTGCCTGCCTTGCCCCGAGACCCCCAGCCACAGGACTGAGGACACGGGGATCACTACAGGAGAGACAGGGAGACAAAGTGGAAGCTCTCAGGTAGTGCCAGATGGGGCTCTTTAGCTGGGCAAAGTGCACTGGAATTAGTATTTGATGGGCTGCAGCAGCACCTGGCCCCCACTGAATGCCTCACACTCTACCAGGAGCTTTCCTGGGACTCAGACAACTTCCTCACCCCTCCCCAAAAGAAGCAGCCCCTGGGGAGAGGCAGAGCTCACCTGGTCACCTGTGTCCTGGTGTTGAAATCCAGAGCCCTCATGGACTGGAGCACTTCCACACAGCCCATGTACTGTGCAAGAGAGCAAGATGAGCTTGGCTAGCCATAGAGTTTGTCCCCCATGCAGCAAGGGAAGGGGCTGGGGCCTCAAGCATCCCAGCTCTGCAGTAGTTAACTTCCCTGGGAATCTCACTGCCCATTGCCCCGCCCTGATCCCCAATCCTCCCCCAAAGGTGCATCCTCTCACCAGGAGGTCCCAAAATCCCCACAGTGACCAGTCTCCCCCACTCCCCAGCACTCACCCGGACGTGGTAGGAGACCCCGGAGCCCATGACCTTGTCATCAGGATGCAGCCAGCCACGGGTGGGCTTATTGACAAAGCTGCCGTGGCGGGTCCATTCATCACCCCCCAGCTGGCCGCCTTCCACCCGCGTCTTCTTCCCACAGCTCAGCTTGTTCATATCCTGGGAACAGACAGTGACAGGTCTCACTGAGCCGGGGCTGGCAGCACCCCCTGGCACCAGTGCTGGCATCCCGACGGGACCAGCTTCCCCTGGGCTGCTGCTGGCTGAGGAGCCCCGCAAGCTGAGCAAGTTGGCGGGATTGGAGAGCTTCAGGTTGGCCATTTTGGGAAAGAAGGAGCAGAGGGTGGTAGGGCTCTCCTCCAGCTCAGGTGAGAGCTCCCCAAGAGGTGCAGCGTGGCTGAGGGAGGAGGAGGACAGGGAACCAGGCAGAGACCGCATGCTTGCAAGGGATTCCACTGGGGAGGGCGGGACTCCCAGGCCCACCACGGCCTCCTCCGGAGAGGAGACAGACTCGTTCCGCAGGTGGCTGTATTTGCTCTTTTGCAGGAGATCCATGCTGCAGACAGCTGAGAAGGGCCACAGCTGCCCTGTCCAGAATGGCAGTAGGGTGGATGCAGCCAGCCAGGCCTCACAGGGGCCCCACAGAGAGTCCAAGTGCCTGCAGCCGCTGGGAAGCTGCCCCCAAGCAGAAGCCTCGGCTGAGCTCTGCGCTAGGTCCACGCCAGCCCGGCATGGCTGGCAGGGAGAGCTGGGCGTGGGATGCTGGGCAGTGGGTCCAGGGGCTGCCCGGCACTGTGCAGGCACAGCCGATCAATCTTGATCGGCGTCAGGAAGGATGTGCAGATCCGTTCAGACTGAGAGCAACACACCACAGCAGGGAGGAAATGGGGCCGCAGCGACACCCTGGGGAGCTGCTGGCACAGGGAGGGAAGCTCAGAATGCTCTGTCCCCAGCCTGGAGATCCTCAAGACCCTTGCCACTCCAACACCAGGCTAGCAACAAATCCCATTATCTTCATTCAGGTCCAGATCCAGCTCCCTCTGGCCCTGCTGCTGGATTCAGCACGGCCACCCTCTGCCCCACAGCTTACTCCAGCCCCTGTGCTGCTGCTGCTGCCCGCTAAGAGAAAATCAAAAGCATGAATATTTAAAGCCCGGAGATGAGGCAGACACAGAGCGCATCCAAGCCCATCCCAGCCCTGCTCCGAGCACTGTCCAGGAGGGAACAAGGTCCTTCTGTGGCAGCCAGCGCCGCGCAACCCACGTGCCGGTGATGAGCAGCTGCTGTTGGCTTGCCGGGCTCTGCCGGGGGGAGCAGTGATGCTGAGATGACACCAGTGCTCGCAGCTTCCTGGAATACAGGGACATGCAGTCCTTTGAGAGCACAGATCTTGCCTGGAGGGCTGGGAGAAAGAGGAGGACGGCCAGGAGTAGGATACAGGTAGGCTGCGCGCTGGGCAAGGCAGGGCTCAGCACGGCTCCCCGGCCGTGGTGGGGAGCCTGTGGGAGAGGCTGCAGCTAATCGCTGCTGCTTCCCGCATCCCAGCTGTTCCTCCCGGGAGAAGAGATGAAGGGGCTGCGGCTGATCGGAAGAGCTGTGCTGACTCACAGGCGGCGGGGCAGGCTCTGCCCGCGGCGCGGGCTGCGCTGGGGCTGGGGCGCTGCGCAGGAGGGGCTCCCGGCGAGGGGTGGGGACGCAGCGCTTATCTGGAGCAGAAAAATCAAGGTCACAGGCGGAGCTAGCGGGAGCGGGCGGCGAGAACGTGCCGGGGGCAAAGTTGGCCCCTTCGACCTCGGGGAGCTAGGCAAAGCTCCCACCTGTGGATCGGGGGGCTCAGGGGCAGGTCTCCCCTGTTCCCCATCCCTGACACACTCGCATGCAGCAGGAACTTAGGCCAGCCCGACTGTGCTGCCTTCCACAGCCCTGCCCCAGTGAGGGATGAGAGCTCTTCCACACCCCTCCACCACCTATGGGATGAGGCAAGGAGTTCAGACAGAACCCAGCCTCCTGACACACCACAAACCAGACCCTTACCAACCACCAGGTGCTCTGGCCACCAAAAGAAAACTGGATAAATCCAGGCCAAGAAAAAGGCTCTCCCTGCTTGGAGCGTTTGCCCAGCATTGCTTGGTACAGGCAGCTGCCTGCCCCACTTCACAACGCCTGGCACACTGCCATGGGGACAGGGAAAGGAAAGCCAGAACAGGGCTAGAAATTGCCACCTACTTGATGCGAGAGGCTGTGGCATGTGACAGTGGGCCCGTCACTGAAGCATCTCCTTGGCCGTGCACACCAGCTCTGTGAATGCCAGCCCCCCCACCTCAGCCATGGTGGTCCCACAGGCTCTGAGAGCCCGTTCTGGCTGTTCCACAAAGCTCGTCCCCTCCAGGGGCCCCCGGCTGCTCGGTGCTGTGACCTTCCTGTGGCCGCAGCACCACTCCTCTGAAGAAAAGCAGGAAGCCCGGAGCCAGGAAGTCGCTGGCCCGGTGAGGGGCCAGTGCAGCCCTGCTGCTAGGGAAGCCTGGCTGGGCGGCATCAAGTGGCTGCAGAGCAGTGGAGTTTGCCCACGACTATTGGTTGATGTGGGCCTGGCACAGCAGATCTGTGAGCCCTGATAAGGATAAGAGCAGGACGGAATTGCAAAGGGGTAGGAGTGTTTCCTTGGCCCCTTCCCACCACCCCAGGGCTTGGAGCAGCCAGCACCTCCAGGCAGCAAAGGGCTCATGAGCCTCCCACCTGAAGCCTCTGCTCAGACCCATCTCTGCTTTTATAAGCTAGAGTAACTCCTGATTTTCTCAGAACCTTTGAGGCCAGTCTATTCACATCACTCAACAGCCTGTGACAAGATACATCGCAGCTCCCAGCCCTTAGAGACCAGAGGTGCGACCATCACAGCCGCCCCACCCCAGAGTGCACCCCAGGGCATCAGAGCTCCCTCCCAGTGCCCTCTGAGTGCAGAAGGCAAACCTGGAGATGTGCAAAGGTGCAGAACACTGGCCCTGCCTAAACAGGCAGTCCCAAGCCCCATACCACTGGCTACAGCCCTTCCCCTTGCCAGGCAGATGTCTGAAGCTCCTGCCCTGGCAGCAGAGTATGAGCAAGGCACCTGGAAGAGCTGTCCCCAACGATCTCTAGGACAGGTCCTGGCCCAGCTGCTTTATGTGCCCTGTCATCACAGAAAGACAATGGATCACAAGAAACAAAGGGATGTGGACTACTTTCAGGCACCTGAGACTGGGACTTCACACACTACCTGGGGCAAGGAAGAGAAACACAGTGGGGACACTCAGGGCACCGCTACCAACAGCCTCTCTGGAAAAAACTGGGAGCTGAGTCAGAGGGCTGGAACACGCCAGTGGTTTGGCAAGAAATCGCAGCAAGGTGCAGGTGGCCACACATACAAACCTAGCCCTGGGCAGGAGACCCTCCGCTCTGTCCAACTGCAGCTGAACCTCTGAGGCAGGGGTGAAGCAAAGAAGAACATTCAAATCCAGCCAATAGCTGATTTATCCCCCCACGCATCACAGCAGCATCAAACAACATTTATGCAGTCCTGCACGCAACCTCTCCTTCATTCTGAAGAAGGGGGTTAGGAGATGCCAGTGGAGATCTGGAGAAGAGGCTGGAGACCTCCCAGAAGGCAGAGGAGGCAGGCAGGATCCACCACCAAAGCCACTTAGCCCTCCACCGAAGTCCTTACCACATACTCCATCGCCGGCGGAGGGCAGGGCAGGCCCCGGGCAGGGAGCAGAGACACAGCCCCTCTCGTCTGGCACTCCAACCTGCGGTTCGGGGACAAACAGGGAGTTAGCCAGCCCTGTCCCAGCCCGCTGAGGTGGGGCCATGGTGCCAAAGGCAAACCCTGCTCCTCCATGCACAGGTGGATGGGGTGTGGCTGCCGTGCAACACGTTCCTAACACAGAGGGTGAGAGAAACCTGGAAGCCACCTTCTTCCCACTGGAAATAAGATGGAGATGGGATGCACTGGGACAGGAGCACAAGGCTGAGCTTGGCACTGCTTGAGCCATGTCCCCATTTGCTACTGGCAAATGGTATCAGGGACCAAGAGTCACTCTGTGACCCAAGACGAGCGTCGGAACCAATCCCTGCCTAGCCCAAAAACCAGTACTGGAAAGCCACACACAAGGAGGGAGAGTGAAGGCAACTCAGGGGGGCAGAGCTGCCCCCCTCCACCAACCCCTCAGCTAGTACCCTGATGCAAAATTATACACAGAGCCCCCAGGGCTGTGCTCCTTCCTCCCAGGGGACTAGTGAAGACAGAAATCATGGAAAGAATCTAGAATGGGTGAGCTGGCAGAGGCAGGAAGCTCTGCGAGGGAAAAACAAGGCAAGCAAAGCAGCAACAGATCAGGAGCTGCTGTTCTTCTCACTCCTACTCCCACTGCCCAGCCGAAGCAGTTGAGGCCAGGCCAGTGGAGTAGTGCAGGGCAGCAGACATAATGTACTGTTTGGCAGCAATTGTACCTTTATCTGCAGCCTGTGCCAGCTGTCGCCATTAGCTTGGAAGGCAGTGAGATAAGGAGGGCTATGCTTGGCAATGGCCGTGGAGATTGACCCCTGCAGCACTGCACCACTGCCAAGAAGTGGCAACCAGGCCCTTTGGACATTGGGCACCGAGGCTGGTGGTAGGGAAGGAGCATCTGGACCTGGCGCCAGAGTGCCCAGCCTTACCGAAGCACATTTGTGTCCCTCCTGAGGATGGGACACTGCTTTGCACAGCTCCAGAGGTGACCCAGACAAGGCATTCCCCTCCAAAGGGGTAGATCCTCATGCCTTGCTTGGCTGAGAAGAGATGGCATCTTCAGCCCCTGTTGCAGGCTGATGCCAAGGATGCCCTGGCAAGCATTGACAAGAAGTGCCCTTTGCCCACAGACGTCTGCAGTGCCAACGTGGCACGCAGGGCCCAGGTCACGTTTCCTTGGTCTATAATCTGTGTGGATGACCCCATCTAAGAGATTCAAGGGGAGAAGCAAGAACAGATGGACACAACACGCTGCTGGAGAGCAGACACAGATCTGCAAGGGGGAACAGCTACCTGTTCACAAGAGTTGGGTAGACTCCAGGTACTCACTGCTGCCTTACTCGGAGGCACAGAAGGCAGGATGACAGTAAGGCAGACTCCAGCACCACAGAGATCGAGGAACCCTCCAAACCCAGCCGGTGCCCCGTCCCTGCCGAAGGTCATGCCAGTTTTGGGGCTCGGGGATCTCCCCAGACCCTGGAGCACCTCTACAGCTCTACACTTCCTTCCCGTGTATTACACCAGCACGGGGTGGGGCGATGCAAGCCTGAGCCCCAGGCACACACAACCAGCCGCCACGGCGGGTGGGTCATCCCAAGATCTCAGCACAGCACGGCCCCCGTCGGGCCGCATATAGGAGGGTCCGGGCCTGCCCCACAGATAGGCTCCCTCACGCTAGGCAAACGAGGCAGCTGGGAAGGGCGGCTCGGCCCTCACAGCACAGGGAGCGGCGGCGTCTCGGGGGCGGCTGCGGCAGGACCCCCACTCGTTCCGCGGAAGCGACGGCGGCGAGCGATGCGGCCTCAGTCCGGCGACACTAGGGACGCGGGGGCACCGCGGGGCCTGGTCTTGGATCCCGGGCCCTGCGCGGGTCCCCCCTCCTCCATCCGCGCGCGCGCGCCCTCACCGCCCCGGCCGGCGCGCGCTCACCGGGCACCATCGGTCACGCGCGGGTCTCACGCCGCTCTCCGCCGCTCGCGCGCCCCCTCTCCCCGCTCGCCGCCCCCCCGCCACACTCGCCGCCACTCACTTCCGGCCCGCGCCCCTCCGGCGTGGCCCCGCTACGCCCATGTCACGTGACTCATGAGCCAATCACGGGCTGCGCCCGGCCCGCGGGAAGCGGCGCCACAGCCTCGCCGCGTCGCGAGCGCGTCTGCCAATGGGCAACCGCCCCGCCCCGTCCCGGCGCGGCGCCAGCCAATGGACGCGTGGGGCGGCGGTGTTTGAAAGCGCCGCGGGGGGCGGGGGCGCCAACGGCCACCGAGGGAGGGCCTGTCATGGCGCACAAACAGATCTACTACTCCGACAAGTACGATGATGAGGAGTTTGAGTACCGGTACGGAGCGGGAAGGGGTCCCGGTAACCTCTGCTTGATAAAGATGCAGGGATCTCGGTTAAGTTTTACCGGGGCGAAGGAGGGGAATGCCTCGATAACGTAAAACGGTGGGGTGCAGAGGCTATTTACGACTCGCTAGTGGGAGGGGAGTGGTAGGCGAGTCATGGCTCCCTCGTGAAGCAAGAGGGGAATTATCCTGGTAACACGGGAGGTCCCGATAAGGGTGCTGTATCTGGTCACGGTGCTCGTCCCGTTAGCAGCTCCCCGGTAGGGAATCTCCGTCCTGGGGAATGAGGGGTTGTTGGGAGTGCCCCGGTATTTACTGAGAGATGCGGGGGCGCAGGCACGTGATGCTGCCCAAGGACATCGCCAAGCTGGTGCCCAAGACCCACCTGCTGTCGGAGTCGGAGTGGCGGAACCTGGGGGTGCAGCAGAGCCAGGGATGGGTGCACTACATGATCCACGAGCCAGGTGAGCCCCGCGGGGGAGCGGGCGGCGCCCAGGGGGCCCAGCCTGACCCTCTGTTTTGCCCCGCAGAGCCCCACATCCTGCTCTTCCGACGGCCATTGCCCAAGAAGCCAGAAAAGTGAGTGGCCTCTGGTGTGCCGAAGCTCCCAGTCCTTCCACGCTGAGCAAGCACCTTCCTCCTCCTCCACATTTCTCAGGGGCTTCACCCGCTGCCCCTCGATGCTGCCTGGCGACTCGGCCTTGGTTCCGGAGGCCTTTTCCGTTTCGATGCCTCCAAAGTTTCAATAAAGTTTTGTTTGGGAACTGTGTGTCTGCAGTGCGGGGAGGACGTAGGATGGAGGGTGAAGTGGTCCCGGTACCGCAGTCTATCCTGCGTGGAGGAGGGTTTCCCGGGGGAAAGGGGGAGGACGGACCCTCCCCGTGCCCACCAGAGAGGGAGGCGCACGTGCCGCGGCCCGGCGGGCACGGCCGTGGAGGCGGAGCTGCGCCGCTATCTCCCTCCCCTCGCGATGGTTCCGTCCCCGCAAGTCCCGCCTCTGGGCCAATGGGTGCTTGCGACGCCGTGTGATGGACGTGCGGGCCGGCCCGTCAGCGCGGGGGGCGGTGTCGCGGTGTGCGGGGGTGGCCGGGCGGCTCCATGTGGGGGGTGCTGCGGGCTGCGCTGCGGGCGACGGGGCGAGTGGGCGGGCCCCTGTGCGCTGCCGCCTGTCGCCCCATGGCTACTTCGGGCCCGGCGGCGGTGACCCGGGAATCCCCCAACACCGCCGGTATCATCATCATCGGCGACGAGATTCTCAAGGTGCGGCCGGGGGTGGGCCTGGGCTACGGGGATGGGGCGGGCTGGGGTCTGCGCCTGGGGTCGCGGCACCCCGCCGTCATGGCCGTGTCCGTTCCCTTCAGGGCTACACCCAGGATACAAACTCCTTCTTCATGTGCCGGCGACTGCGTGCCCTTGGCGTGAGTGTCGCTCGGATCTCGGTGGTGCCCGATGACGTGGAGGCCATCGCCAGTGAGGTGGCCGCCTTTGCTGCCCGCTTCACCTACGTGCTGACTTCCGGGGGCATCGGTCCCACGCACGACGATGTGACCTTTGAGGCTGTGGCGAAGGCCTTTGGGGAGAAGGTCGTCCTCCATCCCGAGCTGGTGGCCCTGGTGCATAAATTCTTTGGCAAGAAGGAGGTGCAGTGCCCTGAGATGAAGCTGGCTCGTGTCCCCGAGTCCTCCCGTCTCAACTACGGTACAGATGGGCACACTGGCACCGCGTTCAAGTACCCGCTAGTCAATGTGCGTAATGTCTACATCTTCCCTGGCATCCCGGCACTGATGGAGCGTGCTCTGGATGGCCTTGCTCACGTGTTTCGAAGCAAGCAGACCCACTTCCACTCCCGCACCATCTATGTGGCATCTGATGAGGTGCTCATTGCGCCCATGCTGGACTGGGCTGATGCCACCTTCCGGGGCCGTGTCAGCTTGGGTTCTTACCCAGACTGGACCAGCAACTACTACCGTGTGAAGCTGACCCTGGACTCAGAGTCGGAGCAGGACCTAGAGGAAGCGTATTGCTTCTTGATGAGGGAGCTGCCACCGGGTGTTGCTGTGCCGTCGGTAACAGACTGTGTTTCTACAGCAGCTGTGGAGGTTTATGGCCTGGCTGAGTCAGGTACCGGAAAGAGGTGTTGCAGCACAGCTCTGTGCCTCCACGCTTCTCCTGTGCAGCCTGTCAGGGCTGAGGCAATGGGAACACCAGCCTGGGAGCAGAGCTTGCCTGTTGTGTTGTGCTGGGAGGCTTGAGGGGTGCTGCAGCTGCAGTGGGCTTCATCCCGCACAGGTGGGAGTGGGACCTGTAACCTCGGGGCTGGTGGTGGCAGGGTCTGAGAGCACAGTGTACAGCAATAGCAGCAGTGCCACCGTTCCCCAGCACTCTCATGATCCCTGTCACATTGTGGCCCAGATCACTGGGTTGAACAAGCTCTTGGCTGTGGCACCAACAATGGCTCCGCTATGTGCCTGGATATGAGATGTATCCAGAGACTGAAGTGCCATAGGCCCTGGGGCCATGCTGAAGGAACATGAGCTGGGCAGGCACCAACTGTCCTGTCCTGGCAGGCTCGGCCCTGGGGCAGAAGGTGGCAGCAGCCCTGCGAACCATCGAGGAGGCTTTGGACCAGTACAGCCTGGTCCAGCTCTGCGTGGGCTTCAACGGGGGCAAGGACTGCACAGCCCTGCTGCACCTCGTCCATGCTGCTGTGCAGAGGTACCCACGCATGGGGCTTCAGGCTGGGGCAAGGCTGAGGGGTCCAGCAAACCCTGCCCAGGGATCTGGGGCTCTTGCTTGCTCGACCCTGAGACAATGAGTGGATTCCTGGGGTCTAGCTGGTGGGGACTGGACGCTGCCTTGCCTCCAGTTGCCATTAGTCTGAGTCCAGCTGCACTGGGTCTCTCTGCAGGCGACTCCCAGTGAAGCAGGAGAAGCTGCAGGTGCTCTACATTCGCACTGTGTCCCCATTCCCTGAAATGGAGCAGTTCATTCAGGCAACAGTCCAGAGGTAGGAGGCAGAGTGGGGTGGGCTGCTGTGCAGAGGGTGTGCAGTGTTGCTTGCAGCCTGCAGACAGCTGCCCACCCTGCCTGCGCAGGTACGGGATCCAGCTCTGCACCGTGGAGGGCTCCATCCGGGAGGCACTGGCCCAGCTGAAGGAGCAGCAGCCACAGCTGGAGGCTGTCCTGATGGGAACACGGCGGACAGACCCTTACTCGTGCACCCTGACCCCCATGTGTGTGACAGACCCTGGCTGGCCCGCTTACATGCGGGTGAACCCCTTGCTGGTATGTGACCTCTACTTGCTTTGGGGCTGTGACTGTAGCCACAGGGCCTGGCAGGGGGACCCAATGGAGCTGTCCTCATCCTGGATAGCTTCTCTCACAATTCTCACTCTCCCAGAGTATCTGCTGCCCCACTGTGCAGCTGTGGGTGCCCCTTGCTGCAGGGTGCTATTTGGCTGGGCTCATTCTTGCCTGCTGGGGGGTGTTTCCCTTTTTTGGGGAGGGGCTGGGAAGTACAGTGGCACTCTGATGACCATCTGGCTGTCCCAGGTATTCTCCAGGAAGGTCTGACTCGCTTCCCTGGGAGGCAAGGGAACAGCCTTTTTCCTCTGCCTCAATCCCTGCCCAATTCTGCCTGCAGGACTGGACCTACCGGGATATCTGGGAGTTCCTGCGCAAGCTCTTTGTCCCCTACTGTATCCTCTATGACAAGGGGTGAGTGCCCAGTGCTGCCCTTGTCACATGCACAGCCAGTGCCCCTGGGTGCAGTCCTGCAGCTCCTTCTTCCCTCTGCAGCTACACGTCCCTGGGGAGCATGACCAACACACAGAAGAACCCAGCACTACGCTACACTGATGCTCAGGGCCGGGAGTGCTACCGGCCTGCTTATGAGCTGGAAAATGAGGAAGAAGAGCGTACCTCCCGCCAGTGAAGGGCCATGCTCTGGGAGGCTCCATGGAAAGCTGCTGGGAACGACACTGAATAAAATTGCTGCCTGTCAGCACTAAATAAACCTGCTGCGGTCTGCACTGCACTGGCACGTGGCTTTGTTGAGCCCTGAGGGCACCATGGGGCAAGAGTGGGAGGAACAAAAGGGTCCCCAGGTTGTGCCCCCTCCCTGCACCCACTATTGGGGAAATTTTGGAAATGTGGAGATTGTAGCAGGTTCCAGTGCTTGCCAGGGCATGTCATCACTGCTGCCTCTCCCACCGTGTCAGATCCTGCTGATTCCTCATGGGCCATGCACCTCTTCTGGACCATGGCAGCCTGTCTGCAGGGTGCTCCTCAGCAAGGGGCACGGGTACAGGCAGTGGCACTGCCAGCACCCAGTGCCACCTCCCTGGGGCTGCGCCTGGGCTCTTGGTTGCTGCGGCTTCTGCGGGAATGCATCTACCTCCTTCTCTGCAGCTGGTGCATCCGTGAGCTGCTGGACTAGGGAAGGCTCCCCCCAGCCTCCCCGCCACCATCCCCTGCCTGCCCTGATGCTGTGGGTGAGTGACCTGCCTGAGCTGAACTTGTCATGGTGCTTGGGACATGACAGGGGCCTGGCTGTGGTGTTTGGGGGTGGCAGAGCCCAACCATGGTTCTCCTGGAGTGAAAAGGGCCTGGCCATGGTGCTTGAGGGAAGACAGAGAGAGCCTGGCTGT
Source organism: Sialia sialis (assembly GCA_009812075.1). Classification (NCBI taxonomy): domain Eukaryota; kingdom Metazoa; phylum Chordata; class Aves; order Passeriformes; family Turdidae; genus Sialia; species Sialia sialis. The sequence goes on from VRYO01000348.1 coordinate 1,235,365, forward strand.
TGTGATTCTGGGGGTTGAGAGGGTGTGGCCTTGGTGCTGGTCAGTGGGTTGTTACCCCCTCTGCCTCTCTCCCCTACCCAGGACTGTGCTTGTTACCTTGTGCTGATGGAATTGATGGACCTCTGGCGCTGAAACTCTGCTCCAGCTTGCGCTCCCCCTGATCAGAGACCCCAATAAACCTGAGCAGTGCCTGACTGGCTGCATTTGTTTGGGCAGAGTTCTGGGAATGCGTCTGTGTGCGTCCCCAAACCTTCCAGTCCTAGCTCTGGGTAGCACTGAGGCACTCCAGTGCACCCCTTGCCCCTGTCCAGGACTGAGGGTCCCCATGTCCCGTGAGGCCAAGGGGCAAGAGTGGGGAGCTGGGGTTCTGCCTGCATTTCCTGCCTGCTCCTCCACTCCTGGCCATTTCCTGTTTCAGTTTGTGGGAAGCAGCTAAAGCGAAATATCTCCAATGTGCACAGCCTGGCTGGGAGCTACAGCAAAGGTGATGCCATGCTCCATTTAATATCTGTAAAGAATTCTGGTGAATACAAAAAATAATAACGTAGAAAATTCATAATTAATTTCTTTGCCCTATGTTTTTTCTCCTCTATTACTTAAATCTTTTGGTCCTTTGAAACTCTCCTGTTGCATATATCTCTAATGGTAGGAAGCAGATTGGCCAAAAATATGTCTGCATTTGATCAAATATCTGGTGAGGTGGCATCAGAAGATGCTACACTTCATGAAATGCTTTCTACAGAGACTGAGTCAGGTCCACATTTTCTAGCTCTATCTGCACAAGCCTGGAAGAGAGTGGTGCCACACACTAGTGGCTGTGGGGGTAGCTGTGGGTCCATGAGCCCACCGTGCCCCACTGCTGCCCGTGCTGGTGCTGCAGCACAGGGGAAGCTCTGCACGCCCTATCCTCGGCAGCAGCACTGGCGCCAGTGTGGCCTCCCTTATCTCTGCGGGAAGTCAGGAGCAGGAAGCCTGGCCTGGCGCGGGATAAGGGTCCCGTTTACATTAGCTCCTTTGTTATGGAGCAGGCTCCCACCCTCACCCACTGCTCGCGGGGGGGCCCGGTCGAGAACTGAGGAGCAACAGGAACCCCAGCCCGCGATTCCATGAGGGGCTTAGGTGGTCTTGGCAATGATCCCTGTGAGGACATGAGTAAGGGATGGGGTCTGCCACAATGGTGCCCTGCCACTGTGCCTCAGGGCTTCCCCCTGCCCAGATCAGCTGCTCAGCTGGACCCTGTCCAGTGGTTTTGCACTGGTGTCTGTAGTGCTGTTTGGGCTCCTGGCTGTGCCCAGCTGCCTTGTTAGCCTGGTGCTGGGCATCCCTGATCACTGGAGCCCACGCATCTGATGCCTCCCACATCCTGGCGTGGTAGCCCTGATGTGGTGGCCCTGGTGGTGGCTCAGCCCCAGGGCTGGCTGGGATGAGGGAAATCAATTAATTCCCCAAACGGGAAGGTCCGGGGGAGGGGAGAGCGTCGCAGCACAGGAAAAAGTGCAGGCAGTGACGCGTGGCGGGCAGAGCAGTGCCGGCCGCCCTGAGAGCACAGCCCCATGCAGTGCCCTGGAGCCTGTCACCCACCTCCACCACCCACCGTGAGTGAGACCCTCTTCTGCAGGGACCCCTTGTCCAGCCCCATGATAGGGGGTGAGAGGGGAGCGGGCGGGTGTTGTGGGCAGGAGCATGTGGACCCCTGCCCTCGCTGTCTCAGCACAGGCAGGTTCTCCAGCAGCGGGGGTTGTTTTTGGGGTCATGTCTGATGTGACCTTGGGGCTGCCAATATCCCGAGAAGCGGCATCCCACCTATAGTGGGGATGGCAGCAGCAAACCAAGGCAGCCTTGCCAGGGATCTGGGAGGACACAGGACAATGCGGCGGGGTCCACATTGGGACCCCCTGGAGCCACAGCCCTCCCAGGGCACGGGAGATGACGCCTGTCTCCATCCTGCAGGTGGTCCCCACGACCACCCCATGTTCCGCTCCCGCCGTGCTGGGCTGGTGCGGAGGCTGTGGCGGCAGCGCTGTGCAGCAGCCAGCCCCGAGGATGGCCCCAGTGCCCTCAAACTAGCAGCGCATGCCCTCTTCAAGAAGCTGAAGGATGAGGAGCTGGAGTTGCTGGTGCAGGTGGTGGAGAGCCGAGGCGCCTGGGAGTCTGGCTGCGTTTTGGCACCACGGGGGGACCCACGAGGGGTCAAGCAGGTCCCCCCTCAAGTCCTGCTCTGTCGCCTCTTCCGCTGGCCTGACCTTCACCAGTCCCATGAGCTCAAGCACCTCTGCTACTGTGCTGGGGGCCCGGGGTCCTGTGGGGACTTGGCTGTGCTGTGCTGCAACCCCCATCATTTCAGCCGCCTGGCTATACCTGGTGAGTGCTGGTGGCAACAGTGGAGGCTGCCTGCCCACCCAGGCTCTGACCCCTACTCTCTGGGGGTGGCTCAGGGTTCCAGAGGGCTCCAGGGGGGCAGGATGCACTCCCAGCCTCTCTTTTCCTTCTGTCTCCCCTACAGAAACCCCTCCACCCCCCTACTTGAAGGCATCCTGTGGGCCCTCCTGGCCAGATGAGCCCCAACACCCCAGCACTCAGCTCCTGGAGTTCAGCTACAACGGTGGGGACTGGTGTGGTAAGATGGGCCCACCACACTCCACTATCCTCTGCCACACCCAGCGGGCAGGAGGGCACTGGGCAGGGCTGAACCCCTGAGTCAGAAGCAGAGATCGGAGGGGACAGAACATGAAAATCAGGGAACGGAGCCAGCAGTCACCCCCAGCAGGAGGAAAAGATTCCGACACGGGATGAGGGGTTCCTGCTGGGGCCAGACACTCCCCCCGCCCCCCCTCCAAGCTCCTGTTATTTTTGGCAGCGCCAGGCT
>VRYO01000348.1:1258102-1268178 GCA_009812075.1 Sialia sialis
TTTCCTCCTTTCCTCCTTTCCTCCTTTCCTCCTTTCCTCCTTTCCTCCTTTCCTTCCTGGAATCCTTCCTTCCTTCGCCCTTGCATGATTTTGCCTGTGCCTCAGCCATCTCCTTGGCACATTGGGAAGGCCAGAGGTGACACACAGAGGCCACATGCCCTTGGCCACCTCTGTCATGGGCAAGCATGTGGCCAAGGCATGCCATGCCCTGGCAGGTCAGGGTGCTGCTTGGTGTCAGGAGGTGATGCTGGAGATGGAGTTGTCCATCCTGCTGTAGGAAGAGGAGCTGGGATGAGGCTGTGTCCCATCACTGGTGCCACTGGTCAGGGTGCCACTGGCCAAGACAAGGATGTAGCTTGGAGGAGGATGGATAGACGGATGGATGGATGGATGGATGGACTGATGGAAGTTAGCTATCTTCCCCAAAGGCCAGCACCTCCCTAACTGGCCCCCAGGTAGCCAGCCTGATGCCCCCCAACCAGGGCAAGCAACAGTTTGTGGCCAGCACCTGGGTGGTTGCGACACCCCCAGGGTGGGGGGGCCTAGAGTGACTCACCCCATCCTGGCCACCAGTAGGAACCCTGACTCAGGGCTGCGTGCCCATGCTGTGCCATGCCCCTCCCTGCCCGCCTCGCCCACCTTATCTCCCGCCCTTAGCACCTGGCACACCTGGGCCAGGGGGGACTGGCGCCATTCCCCTCCTTTATGGGGAACAAAGGGCAGGGGAAGGGTTGGCAGCAGGTGCCACATCCCTCCTCCTTCCCTCCCGTCCTCCCTCCCTCTCACGGATGCTGTCCAGGGCTGTGCCCTCTTTTATGTCCCTCACTGAGGCAGCTGGTCAGCCTGGAGCATTGTGGTGGTGTGGTGGGCAATGCTGCCCACAGCCTTGCTGCCACTGGCTGTGTGCTGCCTGCTCTCCAGGCACTGGGCGACTCGTGGTACCACGTCTGGCTCCTGCCCAGCACATGCCCACAGTGATGGGAGAGGTTAGAGTTGGGGTTATACTGGCGATGGAGGGCACATGGGCGATGCCCCTCTGCCCACTTGCCATCTCCACTGCCTGCCCACAGGTTCTTGCACAACCCAGCTCTTCCCATCAGCATTGCTGACACCAGAGGCCCTTTGCTGTCCAGCTGTTGTGGGGCTCTTCCCCTTTCTGCCTGGCCTCCTGCGACAGACAGCACCAGCATGGTGCCTGGAGCCTATCCAGGGCCATGCCAGGGTGCTGCAGTGCAGGTGCCCCTGACTGGTCTGGCGTGGGTGGCCTGGGCGGGTGCTGGTGCTGGTGGTGGGGTGTGGGGCGCGCTCTCCAGGCTGCTAATTGCTGTTTAGCTGTGGACACAGAGGGTGTAATTATGGGGGGGATTGCATGAATCTACAGCCTGGCTGGGGAGCCCATGAGTGCCCCTGCCCAGGGAGTGGAGGGGATCAGGCAGCATAGTCCAGCTGGGCCATCATTCCTTCCCACATTCCCCATGGAACCCACTCCAAGGGTAGAGCAGGACAGGAATCCATAGGACTGGGGGGTGGCTCCAGGGCTGGCTGGGCAGGCTGCAGCATGCTACAGCGAGCCCTGCCCTGCTCCCGCCAAGCGCAGGCGCCCTCCCAGCCCGGCCAGGCTGGCCATGGCCAGTGGCGAGCACCCAGCGCCCTGCCTTGCGGCAGAGGAGAAGGTGAGGGCCTGTATGGTGCCTTGGCATGGGGGGCAGGGGCACACGGCTTGGAGACAAGGCTAATAGAGGGGAAGGCATACTTATGGTACGGGGTGCCTGTCCTGGCAGTGCTGGGAATCTTCTCCCGTGGGAGTGGGCCAGGGAATGCCCCCTGCCTGGTTCCAGGTTGGCGCCCCACCGCGCAGTACCGGCCGCAAAGAGTTAATGCCGTGTGTGTTCTGGGAAGTGGGGCTGGGAGGTGCGTGACCCGGGGTGTGGGCGTCGACTCCTTTTGAGGTGGGATCCTGAGCTCAAGTGCAGCGGGGAGCGGGGCCAAGTTCACACAGCACCCTGCCTTCCCCTCCCTGCCACTCGCGGGCCGCCAGCCTGGCCGCGACGCAGCGCTGAGCCACGCCAGGACACGGGGCAGGTGAGCTACACACCCACCCTGCCATCGCTGCCTGCTATGGTGGAGGAAGTTGCCAGGGTGGTGGGGACCCAGTGTGGTACCACTGGGCACTAGGAGATCTGGGCCAGCCGCTCCGGCACCAGCGAGCTGTAGGATGTTGGTGTTGCCTGACCCCTACGCCAGCCTGTGCTGCTGGTGGGGTGGGATGGGGTGGGATGGGATGAGTGGTGAGATCTGGGTCACTTTGGTTTGGCAGAGCAGGGCCCACACCCTACAGTGGCAATACCCGGCAACTGGATGTGGCAGTGGGGTAGGTTTTGGCAGCAGGATACCAGCACAGTGCCAGCAGGCTGGGTGGGCAGCATGGGGACTTTGCTTCTTGTCCCTGCCGCATGTGCCAGGTGTGGCTGTGGCGACATGGCTAGTCCTGCGCCACCGTAACCGGGATGCCCTGTGCCCAGCCTCTGTGGCAGCTCTCGTGCCGGGCTGGCACTGGGCCCCGGGTGCAGGGCCGAGCCGGCTGGGCGCTGAGGCTGCCCTGGCTGGCCCACAGTGCCCCCTTCTCAGTGCCAATGGCGAATGTCCCATGGCTGCACAGCACACAGTTGTGCCTGGGAGCTCCATGGGTGAGCTGGCCAGTATCAGGGGGCCTGAGCAGGGCCATGGGGCTCACTCTCAATGCTGTGAGTTGGGGACTGTTTATACTCTTTCATCTCCAAACCATTTCCTTTTGTCTCTATTCGTTCTTTTCTTCTTTGAAAGAGTAGTGCTGCTTTCCCCACTTCCTCCAGCAATGGGACCCCTGGCATGTGCTTGCTGCAGGGTCACCAACTGAGCCAGACCCTGGCCACCACCTTCCCTGCTGGGCTGACAGAGGGGCTGCACAGCTCCTGAAGCCCCACCACCCTCCACCCTGTGGCCATCGGCACCAGGGCCACTGCTGCTCCCAACTGGCTTTAGGCAGGGCAGTGGCGGGAGTTTGCTTGCACAGCCTGGACTCCTGGGTCCATGTCCTAGTTCCCAAAAGGTGAGGGCCCCACGGGGTGAGGGGCCAGGGTGACACTGCACTGTGCTCCCCTTCCTGGGTGACTCATTCTCCCCAGTGGGGCTGTGAAGTCCCTCGACAGCATTTGTGACTCTTGTGACCGAAAGCAGCAGCCCAGGGTGGGGACTGTGCTCCCCAGGACCTCTGCCCTCCTTTCCCATGGGGGAACAGGCGATCCCTCCTAGACACGCATTTCCAGCTCACAACTCCCACCATCCCCAAGCTGTGGCCCAGTGCTCAGTGCAGGCTGGCAAGGTGTCCTCATCCAGGGTGCCATCCTGGCTTGGTGTCACGGGGCACAGCCTATGCAGGATGGGTGCTGCAGGGCCCCCACCCCACTGTCCATGGCTCTGCCTGAGTCCTGGACCCCTAGGATGGAGGGAGCTGGCAGGTGGGTGGAGCCTGGCCTTGGTTGTTCCAGGTAGCACAGGCTGGCAGAGGGATGTCAGGGTGACCTGGGCACACATTGTTCCTGCTGCCACCCGCCTTGCATGGGAGCCAGCTCAGCGTGGGGAGCAATTCCCCCTTTCCTCAGTCCCGCTCGGGTGCTGCAGCTGAAATGTGCCCAGCCACAGCATTGACGTAACTGAGAGAGATCTGGCGTGGCGAGGACATGGAGGACATGGGCATCACCACCTGCTCCCTCCCAGCCATCATCTCCAGCACCAGCCAGGGAATGTTGGGGGCGGCTCCGGTCCCCTCACACCTCATCCTCTGCCATTTCCTTATCACTGCGGTGATCTCCTCGACGGCAGCACCCGCTCAGCATGTGACTTCGCTCCAGTGAGGAGGATGTGCGGGGGGGTGGGGGTGTCAGCAAAGGAGCCGTAACGGGCGGTTTGGTGCGGTGGAAAATCCCCCTCCTGTCACCACCACCACCTCGCCCCCACCCTGCCCCAGCCCTGCGGCTATGTCTGCTGGCATCGAGTCCTGTGGCTGCTCGCAGGGGTCCCAACTCCCTCACCAGACCTCTGCTGGCATTTTCTGTGGCATTGGCAGCACTGAGGCTGTGTCCATCTGCACTGTGACATGGTGAGCCTGGTGCCCGTGCCCATCCCTCAGAGCACCCTGTCACCTGCTGGGATGTGCTGGGGTCTCAGCTGCTGCCCTGTGCCCAGACACCCCCACAGGCATGTGCCAGTGGGTGCCATTCATCTTGTGAGTGCCCTGTGCCCAGGTGTCTTGTGAGGCTGGAGGTGCTGTGGGAACCAGGGCAGAAGTGCAGCTGTCCTGGTGCCATGGCTAGGGGAGGCGGTGTTGGAGGACACAGTGCCACCCTATCCTGTGACCATTGCTTGCAACAGTCCTCAAGGTCTGTGGGGCTCTGGGCCACCCTAGGCAGGTGCCACATCCCAGTCATCCCTCTCCAGCTGCCCAAGCTGTGGCATGGGGTACTTGCCCCCCTGCTTAATCCTGCCCCTGCAGCTAATCCTGCCTAATCCCACTGGGGGCTGTCACTGCCTGTTGGCTCCCAGGGCCCTGATGGTTTAATCACCCCTAATCCGATCACTCCCACCTCAGCAGGCAGAGGGGACCTCAACCGGTGGTGGGATGGGCTTCTGCCAAGGAGGGGGGCTTGGCCATGGGTGCTGGCGCCAGCATCCCAGGCGGTCGGCACTGCCTGGCTCCCGGTTTCAGGGGCGGCTGCCGCCTGCCGTGCCGGTTGGGCCTGCTCGGCAGCGGCTGGGGCGGCTCCACAGCCGGTTGCTCCAGGGCCGTTCCCAGCTGCCTGCCGAGGCAGCCCCAGCTGGCAGCTGCCCAAGCGCAGGGAGCGGCCGGCTTGGGGATGGGCCCCTGTGCCGGGGGCCGTCGGCCGCGCCGCCCCTCCATGGGCAAGAGGGGGCACGTCCCCCACGCCCGCCTGCCGAAGGCACAGTGTGGCTTGGCACGGCACGATGGGTTTGAGGTGGATGGGGCCTGGCATGGCTCAGCGTTGCCTGGCATGGCTTGGTGATGGCCAGTGCCACATGCGACTGTCCACCATGGTTTGACTTGGTATGGAGCAACTCTGGCAGCACCAAGAGCCCCAAGCCAGAGGTGGTACCCAGCTCTGCCTCCCCCAGGCTGCAGTTGCTCATCACCCAGGAGTGTCAGTGTCACCCAACAGCCTGGCTGGCTGCAAGGGCCATAGCTGGGCAGGTTGCAGCCCCGGAGCTGCAACTGCTGCCTGCACCCTGCCTGCAGGTTGTGAGGGTCATGGGCTCCCCCTTCTCACCTGTGCTGACTCCACAAGAACGCGTGGGTCCCTGGTGCTGCGCCCTGGGGACCACAATGGGAGTGTGAGCAGTGCCGGGTTTAGGGCTGAGGCCAAACTCTGCCAGCTGCAGCGTGGGAAAGGCCTGGCTGGCGCAGGCTGGGCTTGGCTGGGCGAGGAGTGGCCCCGGGCTGGGGCACAGAGGGGAGGGAGGGGGCCCAGTCCCGACCAGGAGCGGGGGCAGGAACCGGTGGCATGGGTGCTGATCCTAATCTGCTGTGGCAGGAAGTGTGGCCCCTGTTCCCAGCCCAGCCGGGCTCCATGGGGCGGCCCCTGGCCCTCAGGGTGATCTCTCCCAGCCTTCGCCCGCCCACCTGTGCCTGCTGCCAGTGAGGCCCACGTTCCCAGGATGGGGTTGCTGGGAGCCAGTGGGTGCGCCTGGCCGTGGCAGTGGGCTGGGGGGATTTTGGGTGGGCTGGCACAGGAAGTGCTGCGCCTTAGTGCTGTTCAAAGGCACCACACTGAGATTTCCCCCTTTGCTGTGGCGGCGCAGACGGCTGGGTGCTGGTGGTAGTGGAGGAAGTGTGGGGGCCTGTGGTGGGGGGCCTGTGGTGGGGGGCCTGTGCCCGCCAACCTCTACACAGCACGGAGGCAGCTGAGGGCAGACTGTGGGCCCCAACCCTGCCCCAGTTTAGTGTCCCACTGAAACCCCAGTGCCACCAGCATGTACATGGAGGGTTCCTTGTGCTTCGTTACAGTGATGCTTCAGGCTGCAGTGTTTCTTCCCAGGTTGTTCCTCCATCAGTCAGGCAGCATCCTATTCTTCCTGCAGGTGAGGACAATGGCCAGCCCAGAGGACGACCTCATCGGCATCCCCTTCCCTGAGCACAGCAGCGAGCTGCTGAGCTGCCTGAATGAGCAACGGCAGCTGGGGCTGCTCTGCGACGTCACCATCAAGACGCAAGGGCTGGAGTACCGCACCCACCGCGCTGTCCTGGCTGCCTCCAGCCGCTATTTCAAGAAGCTCTTCGCAGGGCCGGGGCCAGGGCAGGAGGTCTGTGAGCTGGACTTTGTGGGGCCAGAGGCGCTGGGTGCACTGCTGGAGTTTGCTTACACAGCCACGCTGACCATAAGCAGTGCCAACATGGGCGAGGTTCTGCGTGCTGCCCAGCTACTGGAGATCCCCTGTGTCATTGCTGCCTGCGTGGAGATCCTGCAGGGCAGCGGGCTGGAGGCACCTGGCCCCGATGATGGCGACTGCGAACGCGCCCGCCGCTACCTGGAGGCTTTCTCCACCCTCCCCGAGGGTGAGGTGCCTGCCCCACCACCCCCCCGCCCCACCCCCCGCCGCAGCAAGAAGACCCGCAAGTTCCTGCAAGCCTGTGGTGCCCGTCTCAACAACCATGCCGAGGAGCCACCCACTGAGGCCGAGGGCTCTGGCAGCCCCCCGCCGCCCTCCCAACTGCCCTCGCCCCCTCTGCCTGAAGGGCTCTCCCTGCCCTACGACAGCTTTGAGCTGCCCGAGGAGGAGGAGCTGCCCCCACACCCCTTCCCCTTCCCCTACCAGCCCCCCCTGTCCCCTGAGGAGGCTGCTTCTGATGATGACGCCATCGACCCTGACCTGATGGCATACCTGAGCTCGCTGCACCATGAGTCGCTGGCGCCTGGGCTGGATAGCCCTGACAAGCTGGTGCGCAAGCGCCGCTCGCAGATGCCCCAGGAGTGCCCTGTCTGCCACAAGGTCATCCATGGCGCCGGCAAGCTGCCTCGCCACATGCGCACGCACACGGGCGAGAAGCCCTTCGCCTGCCAGGTCTGCGGAGTCCGATTCACACGGTGAGTGCTGCTGGATGGACTCTCCCCAGCTGACATGTACCAAATGACATCCCCTATGGCACTCCCCTGCCAGTCCTACCGCCATCCAGCTGCAGGCCTGGCATGGTTCGTGGGCTTTTCTGCATCCCCTGGGTGCTGCTGAACCACACTAGGGTAGCTGATGGCATACTGCACAGCACCCCTCTGCCAGTCCTGCCAGTGCAGTGCAGATTCAGAGGGTCTTCTGTACCCCATGAGCGCTCTGGACCAACACAGGGTACCCAATGGCATCCTCCATGCAAGCTCTGAGTGGTGCAGTAGGGTTATGGGGCCTTCTGCATCTCATGAGTGCTGCTGGACTGACCTAAGGTACCGAGTAGCACCCCTTGTAGTGCCCCTCTGCCATACCTGCTGGTGAAGTCAGGTCAGTGGGGTGTTCTGCACTCTGAGTGCTGCCAGATCCGCCAAGGCTGATATCTGGCACCCATAACACCTCATCTGCTGGCCTTGGCATGGTTGTGGTGCAGGTCCAGGGGAGTCTTCCACACTATGTAAGTGCTGCCAGACCAGCCCAGGGGTGCCCTGCAGCATCCCTGCTGCCAGCAGCCAGCTGCATCTCAGCCATGCATCTGTACCATGGTCCCCTGCCCTGTCAAGCACCCAGACCCTTGTGCCCTGCAGAGCATCCCTGCTGTCGGGCTTTCAGCACCATTGCCCTCCCTGCTGTGATTGCATGGCATGTTGGCTACTCAATGCCAATATCTCCCTGTGTGTCCCAACTGCAGGAATGACAAATTGAAGATCCATATGCGGAAGCACACAGGTGAGCGGCCCTACTCCTGCCAGCACTGCAGTGCCCGCTTCCTGCACAGCTATGACCTGAAGAACCACATGCACCTGCACACAGGCGCCCGGCCCTACGAGTGCTACCTCTGCCACAAGGCCTTCGCCAAGGACGACCACCTCCAGCGGCACCTCAAGGGCCAGAACTGCCTGGAGGTGCGGACCCGCCGCCGCCGCCGCGATGAGCCCCCACCGCCACCCGCCGGGCCCCCCGGCCTCGACCTCTCCAATGGGCGGCTGGAGGGGCTGCGCCTCTCCATCGCCCGCTACTGGGCTCCAGGGCAGCCCGAGGAGGAGGATGAGGAGGTGGAGGGTGAGGAAGGGCCGCAGCCAGATGGCACCGTGCCGGTGGAGACGGCATAGGGCCGGTGCAACGGCAGGTGTCGTGCCGTTCCATGCTGAGCTGTGCCGTGCCCACTGGGGTTTCTGTTCCTGTTTTTCCCGTCACGGTTCATTCCTAGTTATGCAAAGGGGGAAACTCCCCTCGGCCGATTTGCACAAGGGGGTGGGGGGCCTCTACCACCCCCCCACCATGCCCGGGCCCACCTGGTCATGCCCAGGTGGGTGATGGGGGGATTGGGACTTGGATGTCCCCCCACCATACCCCTCGTGGATGCCAGGACTGGGCAGGGGCACCCATGGACCAAGGCCCACCACCCCCGCCCACCCCCCCAGGTGGGGAGAGCCCCTTCATCCTCTCCCCAGTGGTGGGGGGCACTGTCCTGCGCTGTGCATAGCTTGTCCCCACCTCCCCACTCTGAGCAGCCCCTCCCCCGGCGAGCCCCCCTCGCCCCTGCACTCCCGGCTGCTTTCTCTTGGTTGCACTATTCGGGTGAGCCCACCCGGGTGTGGGGCAGCCCCAGCCCCCCCCGACCCTTCCCCCTTCCAAAATCCCCCGGCCCTGTGGGACCCCCCTTCCCTGGGGTGGCCGGGCCCCCACGGTCACCCCTCTGTCCTTTGCACATGCCCCCCGCAGGGCGCAGCCTCCCCGGGGGTGTAGGGGACCGGCACTATTTGTCTACAATAAGAGTTTTATCTATATTTAAAAAAGATTATGTAATATATTCCCCCTTCCAGAGCCCCTCCGCTGCCAACCACCAGCGCTGCCCGGCCTCCACATCTGCCATGGGGTGCCGGGAGGGGTGATGGGGCTGGGGGGGGCTCTGCTCCCGTCATGGCTTTAAAGTGCCTTATGGTGAACTTGAACCTTTTCGGCTACTTGAACCTCTCTGGTGTCAGGAACCAAACAAACCATGGGCGGGCGGCCCCTGCCCCGCTGGGCCGCCTCTGCCTGTCTGTATGTCTGTGTTTGTTGTTTTTTTTTTAAACGAAGGCTGCTTGGTAATAAACGGAGAAGCAGGGACTTCCCCTGTGTCCAGCTGTCAGTCTGTTCTGCACCCCCACCCTGGAGCTGCTCGGGACTGGAGGCACTGTGGGGCTGGTGACAGGAACAATGAGAGTCTGGGGGACTGCAGGGATGGGGAGGGGGCACCATGTGTGGGGAGAGGGACATTGAGGGGTGGGGTCATCATGGGGCTGGGGGCACCACAGGGATGGGAATAGGGACACCATAAAGCTGGGGACAGGGATGTGTAGGGGCTGGAGGCACAGTGGGCATGGGATGGTGACACCAAGGTGCTGGAGGCATTGAGAGGCTGGGGTGACAGCAGGGATGGAGCCAGGGACAGCATGGAGCTGGGGTATCACAAGGTCAGGACCCTGGTGCCTTGAGGACTAGGTGATTAGGTGATTTATTCACCAGCCCTTCCCCTCCCAGTGGCTCTCAGCTTCTGCTGCCCTGCTGGGGCTCCAGCCACATCCCAGCACCTGGACCCATGTTTTTGCAGCCACATGACACTATCCTGCTGCCACTGGGCCCTCGCCCTCACTTTCACTGCTCTTGGCCTGCTGCTGATAGTTGAAGTCTTGCTTGGGAGAGAGGAGCACAGTGTTGGCATCCAGCATCCCCAGTGCTGGCGGGGACAGGGGACATTGCCACCCCTGCAGCCACACCTCACCTGCAAAGCAATCTGCCACCCCACTGCTGCCCACATCACTCTCCTCACTCTTTCTCCTCCTCCTTCAGCTGGGCTCACAGCTGGGCAGCTGTTCTGAAGG
>VRYO01000369.1:18303-28628 GCA_009812075.1 Sialia sialis
GGTTGGCGTTTCGCTGGGATTTGTCCATAGATAAGCCGCACCTGAATATAAGCCGCACCACTGGGGTAGGCTGGATTCTTCAATGAAAAAGGTGCGGCTTATATTCGTGAAACTACTGTAATCACTTGAGATCACTGCTCTGGAGAGACAAAAAGTGATAAGGAAAGTCTTAGGAGCTGACTGGAGTAGTCACTGTATCAGTCAGCATGGTGCTTGCCATGCTTCAAGCGAAGTGACAGCCAGCCAGAAAACAGGGATTATTATGTCCTGAAATAAGGGAGAAACATGGAAAATACAGCTCCAAAGGAACACCAAGAAACAGTGATCATCAATTTAGCTACTATTGGTTTTGATCTCTCTCTCCCTCTCCAGAGTTGTGGAGAGGAAATCTTTCATGCATGGAAGACACCTATTTTTTAGGTTAGAAAAGACATCAAAATGATCCTTTATTCTTCACTTGACTTGTGAGCCCTGTCTTTTTGTGTTAAGGATAAGTAGAAGAAGAGACAAAGGAATTTTGTTTAAGTGGGAAGTAAGTCATGTCTGAGTATGGCTGATAGGAATAGCTTATGAATAGAACTTCACTAAACATATAAAATTAAAATATTTACATTATATACCTAAAACAAACTATTTGAGAACTGTCCATGAGACAAACAAGGGGGCAAAAAATAAGATCACCTTCAGCATTCCCGCCAGAAGGTGTGGAAGATGGACTGAATTTCATTTGTCTGCTGCCTCTTCCCACAAAAGTTCCTGAATATCTCACTGAAGTCATTACACAATCAAAATCTGGATGTCACAGGATCACAGACTGGTTTGGGTTGAAAGGGACCTTAAAGCCCACCCAGTTTCAGCCCCCTGCCATGGGCAGGGACACCTCCCACTATCCCAGGTTGCTCAGAGCCACATCCAGCCTGGCCTTGGACACTTCCAGGGATGGGGCAACCACAGCTTCTCTGGGAAACCTGTGCCAGGGCATCAACACCTTCACGGGGAACAATTTCTTCTGTTTTTTCAGATTACACTTATTCAAGAATGTCCCTCTGATAGCTGGCCAAACACTTTAACATCCATCCCTGACAAAACATTGATTTTAACATTTTGAGAGAAACAGAGCAATGCATTTGGGAGGAAGAGATGGATATTTAGGATTTTCATGAAAGTAAATATTCCAAGAACAGCAGTTAAGCAAAAAAATATGAAAATCACAATGTAAACATCAAGCTATTTCATGAGAACACGTGTGCTCGTGGATTAGCCTGGAAAAGGTGGTGAGAGACCAAGTGAGGAGGTGAAGGTTGGGATAAAGAGCACAGGAATTCTGCCAGGCTGCAGGATTCCTCTGTCTTGTTTGGCTGTACCTTCTGCATCCATTTAAAGTGCCCTGCTACCACTGCAGCTCCTGCACAGGGACAAGAGCAGCGTGGATGCAGCACATGCTGTGAGTGGTAAAAGGTCAAACATGCAGCAGAAAAAGTAAGGTGTAGAAACAGGTAAGCACAAGGCAAGAGCAGATAAACCAATATGCACTTCAAATGAGATTAATGACATCCCCAGCCTGACCTTGCTGAGGATGGCAGCCACACCTCCTCTAGTAGCTCAGCTTCGTGGCAATACCTGCGGCGGCCACGTCTGCTTGGCTAATGCCTCCTGCAGAATGTTTTACAAGCCCTATCAGATCGTTAATGCCCAATTTGCTATGCACAAGCACGAGGGATCCTGCACCAGTGTCCTGTCCTGTTTCTTTGTGCCAAAAAACTCCTGAGAACTTCTTTAAAGAGGCAGTGGTAAGAGTGCACCAAGCAGGTTTCAACAAGCCTCCGAGAGCAGAAAGACTGCTTCAGTTTCCATCTGTGTCCATCCTCTAGAAAAGTAGCTTTGGTTATTAAAGGAATCGTTTCCTCTTACAAAGGTTTTTTTAAAGAAGTTTCGAATGTAAGTGATCAAAGTCACTGCTTCAGGTACTTTTTCTAATCCTGGGTTCTGGAAAGAACTACTTCAGCATTCCCAAATAATTTAGACTCCATTTCCCCTTACGCAGATTACTTCTTGTGTACTTATATACAGCATTGCTATATTTGTACACAAACCACCTGAAAATTAGAAAACAAACAAACAAAAAAAAAAAGCAGCAGGAAATTCTAATATGAGGCCTTTAACTTATACACAAAACATGTGCAGGGGACATTAAAAGATGCTTCAGTCCATTTCAGGCATCTGAGGAATGATGTTTTCACATTTAAGATAAAACAAGTCAGAAGTAATCATTATCTTCTGGCAATTGTTTTTCAAACACAAAAGTCTCCCTAATGTTTGGGAATCAGGGCTTTAGACTGGATGATTTTTTAAAATCTTGTCTTCTTTTAAAGTATATGTCTATACTTTTACATATACATAAGTAAATACTTAAGCTGGATTCACTAATAATTCAATTGCATACTTAAGATATAAGCCTATTTAAAATAAAGGGTGAAATTCTTACACTGAGTATTAAAACATAAGTTTAATATATACTCTTAAAAATTAAATACAATTCAAGGTGGGAATCATGAACATTTGCTACTAAACTTTTAAAGAACATAAAATCAGCCCAGTTGATGGAATTACCATCTCAACATCTGGAACAAGAATTGGCTGAAGTAAACCAGCTTTTGATAAAAAGGGATTTTCCTACATGTGCAGAAAGGATATTGGAGCTGAACAAGCTGAGTAATCTGAAACAGAAATAGCAATTAGTTCAAAGCTCAGAAAATAACTGGGGACTAGCCACCAAAAGTTTGTGTTCCTGGCTGAACTGTGAATAAAAGCAGGGAATGGAAGTGCCACCTCTCTTCAGGATTACATTTTGAGGAATACTGACCAACAGCAAGCACTTTGATTCACCACCTGTAAATTATATAAATCAGCTTCATTTTATGAAAGAATATATGGTGATGAGCTTTGCATGGGTTCTTCTGTGGACAGCATGGCTGTAATGCTCTGCCAGGTTAGTCAGATACAATAAATAATAAACATGTGATACATGGGCATGTCCCTGCAGGGGACAAACTGAGCTCCCCCTCTCCTGCAAAGACAGGAGGTCGTGGGAATGTTCCATTAACACATGTTGCATTTCTTATTATAAAGCAGAATGGAAAAAGGACTTGAAAATTACAGGTCTTTCCTGTTCTTCATCATCACTCAGTACATCAAGGCAAGCTGCCCTCCTGCTTCTCATGAAAATTATGGAGCTGACTGCTCCTGCATTAACAAGCTGGGAGACAAAATCAAAGTAGAGCTGGGACACTGACACAGGCCCCAAGTGACTTCAACCAACATGAGTTTCAGGTAAATATTCCTTCAAAACATTTGTCTTATCCAACCCAAAGGAAGCCAAAAAGGAGGTGTGAGAAGTGAGTTCTTGCTCTGCTCAGAGCTCACATCCCCTTCTGTGCCCCAGGTCTCAAGACTGATTCCACCTGGCATTTGCTTTCCTTAGGTTGGCAGCTGGCACAAGTGCTGTGCAGGCCTGCCAGGAGCTTTTGGAGTGTCACAGGGGGAAGTACAGTAATTTCACGCATATATATTTTGACTGAAGTTTTGATCCAAACCCGGAAGTGCACCTTATACACCGGTGCGCCTATCTATGGACAAAGTTCAGGGAAATGCCAACCCAGAAGTGCAAGGCCGAGGCAAGAGCTGGCAGGCACAGCTGGCAGCCGTGGGGGCGGGGCTGGAAGCTGTGTGGGCGGGGCCGAGCCAGTGGCAGCGCTGAGCAGGGGCGAGGCAGAGCCTGCGGCAGTGCTGAGCCAAGCCAGTAAATCCTGTGATCGTGCAACTCATTATTAATTTGTTAGTTTGTTGCATGAGGATCCTTGCAAAAAAAAAAAAAAAAAAGGTGCGCCTTATACGCCAGTGTGCCTTATATATGGACAGAGTACGGGAACTTGCCGGCCACCCAGAAGTGCACCTTATACTCTGGTGCACCTTATAGGTGTGAAATTACTGTAATCTGTGTAAATAATGACCGGAACTTCCAGCATCAATACAGTGTTGCTGTGAAATGGCTGAGACTCCAAAGGCTATTACTGTGGGGAGGATGAGAAGGAGAGTAAGGAGCCTGGGAGGAAGCCAGCAGGGGGGACAAGCATACCACACTTTCAAGGCTGGGAGAGGTTGTGCTCACACATACCTCAGATGGACACATACTCTTCCCAGGGGTTCCAGAACTATGGGACTCCAGAACTACAGGTCCTGGTGTCCTTCACAAGGCCTGAGCCAGAGGGGTAGAAGGAGAGGGATTGAGAGCACAAAGAATGCAATTTTGAACAAAATCCAGAAACACATCGCAACAAGAGATGCCAAGAGACAAAATGGCAACCTCCAGTCATATCATGCTTGTCTTTCCCCTCCATCCCTTGTTGTAACCTGTTGTATGTATTTGTCTTATCTTCAGTTTCTGAAGGCAAGAACCTACAGCTGCAGGACACCAAGGTGCCTCTGTCTTGGGGACATGCATCATGCTGGTGCAGGAGGAACAAAAGCATGTCTCTGACAGCTGAAATTTCCATCTGCACTCTGCTTGGTGAGGGCTGGTATCATTTATTTGTTGGTGTCCTGCAGCAGATCTGCCTCTCTGCTTGAATTCTCCCCCTTCAAAAAAGAAAAAAAAAGCCCCTCCAGCTTTCTGGACCAGCTCTGTAGCTGGCAGGAGGGGGAAATGTCAAACTAGCACAGAATGATATTTAAAGAAAAGCATTACCCAGTAGAGCAGACAGGTCTGCAGGGGATGTTTCTGAACCAGAGCTAGGACAAACTCTGGAATAACATTTCCCTGCTTGTACACTTGTGCCCTCACTGGGGTTTACCTTCCTCTGTGGCCATCCCTGCCTGTCAGTTAAACCAGAGGTTCCCTGTGATGACAATACCAGGCCAGATGCTGAGGAAGACAATGTGATTTCTCTGGCTCTTCGAGCTGGGGAGCAGGTGCATCACTCAGCAAGGATCTCTGACACATTTGGGTTCCTTGCACATTCCCAGCTTCTGCTACACACACCATGGTGAATCTGCTGTTCCACTTACTTTCTGGTAATCAGGACCACCATCTAGCCTAATCTGAGCTTTGCCTCATGGGAATGTTCTGGAGGACTCTTTCAAGTGCAGCACTGCTCAGCTCAGTGACTGGCTGTAAACAGGGCACTGGAAGTTCAGACTTCGGAAATGTCATTTAAGAAAAACTGGAATTTTTATTTAAGAATCCCTTAATTTGAGATACATCTCACAGTAGCTGTCTGGACAGTAATAGCTGATGAGAAAGACTGGAGAAGAGACAACTGAGATAGGATATTACCAACATGTCCAAATATTTTAAGGGTGTGTGTCAAGAAGAGGGGAATAGGCTTTTTCAGTGGTACCCAGTGATAAGACAAAGGGCAATGGGCACAAAGTGGTACACAGAAAGTTCCATTTGAACATGAGGAAAAATTCTTTACTTTGCAGGTGACAGTACTGGAAAAGGCTGTCCAGAGAGGGCGTGGAATCTCTTTCTCTAGAGAAATTCAACTCTTACCTGGTGTGATCCTGTGCAATCTGCGCCAAGTGAACCTGCTTGAGCACGGGGCTTGGACTGGGTGATCTCCAGAGGTCCCTTCCAGCTCCATCCATTCAGTGATCATCAAGGCCAGGAACAAAACAGAGATTAGCTCCAACCCCCTGAGAAAAGTGTGCAGAATCAAGTAATTCTATATACAACCTTCTCTTAGAGATTTCAATCCTCCCTCCGACTGAGGGAATAATATCAATTTACACTTAGCACGCCACAGGAATGTGCTAAAATCACTTGAGGGAACAATTACAAGTACAAGCCCAGCAATCACACAAGTACACCTGCAAGAAGAATGCTTTGGCCACACAATTCTTTGTAGTAGGACACTACAATCTCTGTATTCTGTATTAATATGGGGGACAGCAGATCTACAGCTGCCATTGGCACTCTGCTGCATTGCAGGATTACATCTTCAGTGCATCATTACTTGGGGATGAATACTCAGCTATAGAGAAGACAGCTGGGTGGGCTATTGTGAGACAGGAAATCCTATAGATAGCACAAAGCTCATCTCCACATGCCATTTTCTCCAAAAACTTCAAAAGTCAAGTCACAGTAAGAACTCACACTCACTGCCAATCTGATGGGATTAAAATATAAAATGATGTAACAGCAGTGGAGGGCCAATGTGTGCACAAGTTCTTAGTTTCTTCAGACAATCACAGATCAACTCCATATGCTGGTTTTCTAGTCAGCAGCTGTGTCCCAGCTATTGATTAAATTTTAATTAATCAAGCTGAAGAAGGGTGTCTATGCTTGCAAGTTCAGCTTCTTAGACTCAGGTTTGGTTCATCAAGGAGAGCCAGCAGCAGGAGACAAGGACTTCTCCAGGCAATGAAGTCCAGCCACTCCACTGTTCTCTGATACACCTCATTATTGTTTTATCCTTATGGCATACCAATTCATTAACAAATTGGCAAAGAACTTTCCATCCCACACCCGAGCTACAGTACAAGCTGTGACACTGATTTCCTTATGGCATTAACTGTCTGCCCCATGTACATTGCTCTGAAATGCACCCTCAGCTTGAAAATAATTACATTTGGCAATTATTAACTCTCCATCTGTGCAGCCTTCTCAGGTAGGAGAAGCCTTCCCTCAGCTTTGAGCTCTTTATGATTGTTCTTATTTTAACAGTGAATTGACTCTTCTCAAGGAAAGGCCTTTGAAGTGTGGAGTGCTTTGGGCTGTGTTTTCACAGATGGGAAACAGAAAATGGATGAAGTCCAAAAGTCACACAGGATGCAAAGCTGAAGGACTAAACACAGAGATCCCAACACCATCCTTGATTAAAATGCACAATGGTTGAACTCAGTATTGTTGTATATGTGATGTAAGGCAGAATAAAAATAGTAATGGAAAGAGTTCCCTCCCATTTTCTTTTTCTTTCATGGGTTTACAACAGCATCTGCACCAACACCCATCCCTGAATGCAAAGGGTGCCCAAGGAGCCTGCTCCAGCTCCTTGAGAGGCTGAGGAACAGCTCTCAATAGCCATTTTGAGGCAAATGATGTTGTAGACACTGATGTTAAAGCACTGAAGTTCATCCATCTCCCCAGCCACTGCCAAGAAGCAAAGCTGCTTCAGTCAGAACTCACTCCCCATACCCAAAATCATGGGATTTTATGAGAAACAGAGCTTTGCATAGTTGGTGGTTTCAGCCTTATCATGCCAATGAAAACAGCAAAAAGGTTTTTGATGGTAGCTATAGGGTCTTGATGGGTTTTCAAACAAAAAATCTGAGAAATCCCAGTCCCAAAAGTTTTCCTAGCTTGTTTTGTCTCAGCTCAGCATTTTTCTTTCCTGCCTGCTCTCAGAAGCACCGGTGGCAGGGAACACCCTTTACCCGGAAAGTCTCAGAACCGAGAATTACTAATTACTCCTCTGCACAGCACCCTTGGTCTACCAACCTGCTACATAAATGGGGACCCAAACCAGGTTATTTCAG
The DNA here is from genome assembly GCA_009812075.1 of Sialia sialis. Classification (NCBI taxonomy): domain Eukaryota; kingdom Metazoa; phylum Chordata; class Aves; order Passeriformes; family Turdidae; genus Sialia; species Sialia sialis. The sequence continues at coordinate 25,840 of VRYO01000369.1, forward strand.
CATAAGTAACAGATTAGGAAGCAAAGACCTCCCTTTCCCAAATTCTAGGTAAACCCCACATCACTGGGATTCAATGAGCTCCAAGCAGCAGTAACACTCACACTATCTTAGCAGGGTTTCAGATTTGGTGGCCTAATTCCTATTCTCAGCTTTACACTCATTTAAGTGATGTAATTCTGCCACTAACAATCACCCCAAACGAAAAGCCAGATAATGAGATTTTGCAGATTAATAAGTCCAGGTTTCTCATCATAAAGACTAAATGGAAACCCATTGAAATCCTCCTTATTTCAGAAGGCAGATGAGGTGAGACTAAGTTACCACTACCACACCACACAGTGAGCTCAAACACAAAAGTGTCAGACTTGTTGAATGTCTGTTCTAATTTGGACTCATCTTCACACCATGACTTGCTGCATATGAAAGGACACAGGTATGTACAAGTGACTGGGTGACTGGAGAGTGGATATTTCTCAAGTGGGAGAGAATCGGGCTCCCACTTCTTGTGGAAATGCAGTCAGAGGCAGCACCTCCCTCCATCAAACACTGAAACCACAAGCCAAGGGAGGATACTGAACTAACCCTTTCCCACAGCAAGGCTTGAGGAACGTGTGGAGCAATCCCAGCTGAGTGACTCAAATGCCAACTGAGTGTTAGCCTGAATTTTCCTCACAATTTACACATACCTAGAGATGTCACTTATTTGGAAAAAAACACCAACTTCAGCAGCCAGTGACCAGTTTCCATTCTGTGGAGAGCCTTATTCCTCCCTGTGAACAGGAGTGTGCTGCCTTCCTCAGTCTCCTGGCCCCAGAAATCTTTCCCTTATTCCTGCACACAGCAACACTTCCGACAGGCAGGATCAGAAGACATCTGCATTCCAGTTTATAGGCTTTGGGAAAGTAAATTCATCTCTAAAAAGGGCACAGCAATCATTAGAATGGCTGTACCAATGAGAACCAACAGGCGAAGTTAAAAATCTGGCAGTGGTATCACATGTTGACAGAAGGGGAGTCACATCTGCGCAGTAAAGTTTGCAGCTATTTTTGTGTGGCTTTGCTTAAGCCAAATGATGGCTGAATCCACATGTTTATCTTGGCCTTGCTGTGCAGCCAAGTTTCCTATTTCCATAGGAGAAGCTCTGCTCAGCTCACCATTAATATTTGTCCTGGAATTTCAGCAGAAGGCCCTTGAACTCCCAGGCACTGTCTCTGATGCAGAAAGAACTCAGCAATTTGTTAGTTGTTTACAATTCTTAAGAAAATGTTACCGATGTCTTCCTGATGTTAATGATCCTGTGTGTTTCTTGGAGAAATATTTCAGCTAAAATTGTTGCATGAAAAATCAAAGTAGGTTTGAAATTGAGGTACAGAGATCACTTCTATTTAAATTTTCTAGAATTTAAAAAATATTTTAGTATAGTTAAGATAGAAACATTTGCTAAAAAGTGATTGGTTTTTTTGCCTGTGGCTCCACCTGTTTTTCTTATTTTGTCTCTTTTACTTTCAGTGCAGAATTACTGTGCTGCCACAAGTTTCCACTTAACCACTAACTAATGCAGCAATTTAACTGTGGAGTTTAATTTTACCATGTACACTCCAAGTGTAAATACTTAGTTAAACATGAGGATAATTCTAAACACAGCTAGTCCAGAATAAAAACTACTTACATTAAAATATCTGCCAGATTAAGCTTCTAGGCAATGCTTACACCATCCTGAGAGTGCTGTGTGGAGAATCCCAAGCTGGATCTGGAGGTAGGTGATGGAAGAGAAGCCTGTTAGGTTGATCTGGTGGGCTTTGCTCCTCTAACTGGATTATTTCTGGGATTCACTGGTGTGCTGATGGTGCTGCACTGTGCCAGACAAATAGCCTTGTTTGAGCCAACCCTGGGCTTTCTTAAGACAGTGCTGCACAGCATTATCACATCATTAGTGCCATCAGGAAAGCAGGGATCTTTCTGCAAGGAAATGCTCCATCATCTAAAAAGTAAATAACATCCTTCTATTCACAGCAGGTTTATAAAAAATACTGGTTATACCATTTCCAGCTCTATGAAATGTGAACTAATTTCATTGTTTTGACACAAAATTCTTGTCTAGATGTTGGTTTTGAATCTGACTTGTTCTCCGAACCATTATTTGTGGCACTGACCTCGAGTGCAGAATGTGAGCATTGCTGCATTTTTATGTTTGCTTCTTCCTTATTAACAGCTGTACATAACTTTAACCTCTCAGTTCCTAAGAAGCTAAACATTTAGAAAGTTTGGATTACTAAGAGATGCATTGCTGTGCCTACAAGTGTCAAAGCAAGTTCTGTGTACAGTGATCTCACCTGCAGCCTGTGTGAAATAAATATGCATTGATTTATATGTCTAAGTGCTCATAAATCTGTGCAATGATAACTGCAGAGGAAGAACAAGGGGAAAAATACAGCCTATCTGCAGAGAGGATTTATACTCAACCCATTTTTCTACCTTGAACTTCAGTTTCAGCAGTTACCCTGCAATTACAGTAATTTCATGAATATAAGCTGCACCTTTTTCACTGAAGAATCCAGCCTACCCCAGTAGTGCAGCTTATATTCAGGTGCAGCTTATTTATGGACAATTTCAGGAGAATTGCCAAGGCGGAAGTACAAGCCACAAGGGGAACAGGCGTTCCCCGCCCCTCAGCTCCCGCCCCCACGCTGCCGCTGCTCCCGCTGTTCCCAGTGCTCAGCACTGCTGCTGTTGCCGGCGCCGCTCCCTGCCACTGCTGGCTGTCCCCGCCGCCCGTGCTCGGCGCTGGT
>VRYO01000369.1:29342-55821 GCA_009812075.1 Sialia sialis
AAAAAAAAGTGCGGCTTATATTCGGGTGCGGCTTATATATGGACAAATCCCGTGGTCTTCCTGGCTACCCGGAAGTGCGGCTTATATTCAGGTGCAGCTTATAATCATGAAATGACTGTATTCTTAATATTGGTCTTGGCCATGGTGAAGGCAAAGATTCTCCCTGACTGCAGTGGGGTCAAGTTTCCACTCAGTTTTTGTTAGTATATATCAATTACAATATGAAAGCTCACTTGGGACATAATAAAAATCTTGTAAATTCTGGTCTGCATTCTCAGTTGAACTCAACTTTCAGAAAAAACAAAAGCTCATCTTCCATTTGAGTTTGAAGGCTAGAAGATGTTTCCCAGATTATTTTTTTTTTTTTTTTAATGCGCAATCATTTATTGCTGTGCACAAGATTATACTGGGTATTCACAAAATTACAGGTAACAGTGCCATAAAGTTCTTTGCCCATCAGTGACCAAATTACCTATGAAGGACTGATCACTTGGAGGAAAAACACAACCGCCATCCCACACCCACATCTGTAACCTATTCTTAGAATTATAGAATAATTTAGGTTAGACAAGATCAAGATCATTGAGTCCAACTGTAAGCCTAACTCTGCCAAGTCCACCACCAGTGTGTAAGTGCAACATCCAGAAAAACTTATAAAAGCATCCTGCTGTGAAACTGAAATGTCTAAACCCTGAAGTTTTAAAAACTTATTCCCTATGAGAGTCACAGAATGGCTTGAGTTGGACAGGACCCTCAAAGCCCACCTAGTTCCAAGCCCCTGGCAGGAGCAGGGACACCTTCCACTACCCCAGGTTGCTCTGACCCCCTTTCAACTTGGCCTTGGACACTGCCAGGGATGGGACTGACACAGCAGTGGTGTAATAGACTAAGTGGGAAAATAATCCCCTTGGGAATACCTTCCTTTCCAGCTGCTCTCAGGAATCCTCTTCATCATTTAAAAAGTTACCAACCCTTATCACCCAACCTGGAACACCAGAAAAGTGCCCATGACGATAAAGTTTACCAGAATAAGTAAATATTTGGTTTAAATGCAGCAAATATGAAGAGAGAGAGAACAGCAAACAATTCATCCCCTTTTACTTTATCCCAAAGAAGCTGAGGGAGCAGCATGCCACACACTCATACAAGTATCTTGCTTCCACAGCATGGAATAGAACTGTATTTTAGATTATTTTTATAAGTAGTTGTCCTGACTTTCTGCCACAACTCACTGTCTTTTTTTTTTTTTTTGGTGGCAAATGTATGTTTCTTGCAGCTGCATCTGGAGTTTCATTCCATTTGATTTTTCTGTTTACCTACAGCTCCCACAACATGGGAGTGTTTCCCATGGCTCTTTACCAAAGCAACTGTAAGAATCCTGCAATAATGACCTTTGATTCCTGAGATACACAACACGTGTCTTTATAACGGAAACTTCACATTCCTTACAGAACTTGGATAGAAAATACATAAAAATTACCACAGGAGACTAAATACACTGTTTTGGTTTCTTTAAAGACAATCTGTGAGCAGGCAGTAAATTACTGTAATAAGCCACAAGAGAAGCAGCCCTGAAATCTGTTGTGATTTAAAAAATTCTAAATCTGGGGGTTCATAAAGGAACACTGTCATAAAGACCCAGTGGTCATGAGCAACAGAGAGACAGAAGACAAGAAACAACTCTGCTAGCTTCCTCCAGCTCCAGAAGCAGAAATCCACAAATCAAACAGAAATCTGAAAATTCAACTAGCAGGAGCCCAAAAGAGGAGAATCAGCTCTTCCTGCAACCATTTTCTTTGGAGTCAGCCTGTGTTCATTGCTGCCTCCAGCAGAATGGGCATCCTGAACACCACGGGGACTGGAATACAAATTCCATGGAGAATGAAGCGCAGGCAGCCCAGAGCTGTTCAGAAACAAATTTCAGAAGCTGATTGTAGCTTGCTGAAACAACACTAAGCTCACCTGTCTTTTTGTTTGATAAGGATTTATGGTCTTTTCAATGGTACTGAAAACAGTATCTGATACTGGAACTGTACTTGCAGATTAAAAAAAAAAAAATCTTAAAATTCTTGAAGATCTGAAAATCAAATGTATATAAACCACAAAGGAAGAGCAAGGGCAGGCACTGATCTCAGACCCAGGGGAATGAAGCTGTGCATAAATCTATAGCAGACAGAAGGAGTATTTTGGGGGAAAAATGAGGAACTCTGTAGGGAAAATTTTGGAGGCAAAACTTGACAAAATCTATGGGGTAGAGACTGAACACTTACAGAGAAAGATGAGGTGACAAGTAGTGGGCATGTAGGGGAAGTTGTGGTGGTAAAGCTTGAGAAAAGCTCCATTAAATAAATACTTGGAAGTAAAAATGAAGGAATCAGTGGTGGAAAAGTAGGGGAATTTTTTCTTTCTACATTGTGGATAATTGGAGAGAATATTTGGGATAAAGAAATGGAATGCATGAGGCAAGCTTCACATTCCCAAAGGAATTCTGTAGGGATGTGCAGCTCCTGAACTGCACAGTCAGGTTCCCACAGAAATCTTCCAAAGCTGGAAGAACAGGGAAGAAAATTCCAAGAGTGGTGTGGGACCTTTTTCCCAGGTCATATTCCTGGTCCCTTCCCTTGTTCCCAGCCCAGCTCTAAGCTGGTGCTCCCTGAGTGGCTGCAGTTCCCTGGGTGTGGAGGGAGGAGGTCTCTGCTAGAGAGTGGGAGAAATGTCCCTGCTGGTTCCTGGGTCCTTGGTGGGCAGAGAACTCTGATTTGGCAAGATGGATTTGTGAGTATTGAATCAACCCTACTCCTTTAAATGAGTTGTTTTAATGAGTCATCAGCAGGGACCACTTTTAGCCAGCTTTAGTAGGGGTCTCCCAGATTTCTGAGCTTCACAAAGCAGGAGAACAACGCGGCCTGGGAACTAAACACTCCTGAGTAACTGTCTGGTAACATCTCCACATTTCACAGCTGATCCTTGTGCTGAAAAGATCCCTCTTCTTTCCTTTCAGACAATTTCAAAGCTTATTGTTCCCATCTGGGAACAGTCCCCAGTCTAGATCTTCTCATGGAGCTTCCCTGCTAGGATCCTGCTCAGGAATTCATGGGGTACAAATTTAGCAATTAATTCTTCCCACCCCTGCCCAGTTCTAATTCCAAAGGATTTGGTGGCTGCTTTACCTGGCAGGAGTCTGGTTCCAGCTCTGTTCTTAGTGCTTCTGCTGCTTTCCTTTTCCCAGGAATTCTACCAACAGAGTGACAGTGTTTTCCATCTCCTCCAGGATTCCCTCTGTTGGGTTTGGTTGCTAGAAGAATATCAAAACCTGGGGCCCCAGGGCTTTACTATCAGGAATTACATATCTGGATTTCTTAATTTCCTAATATTATCTCTTCCCAACACAGCACAGGGCATCCAAGGAACATAGAAATGGATGTGCTAACCACTGGTTACCCCTCTGGAACATCAGAGCTTGGAAAAATTAGCAGTTGGGGATTTTCCTGGTGGTATCTATGATGTGTATTTTACCTAAGAGCCCCTTCCCACAGCTTCCCCTGTATCCACCAAAAATCCACCTGTTCATTCCTCAGCTGCTTCCTCCCTCTCTTCCTTTATCCAATAGAATTTTAACAGGTGAATATTCACCTCTGGAATGGCACCTTTCATTTCAAACATAGTAACAAACAAATCATTTCCTTTGACCTTCATTATTAGGATTTCACCAAGAGCTGGTGGATGGAAAATGATCCTCTCCTGCTCCCTGCTGGATTCCTGGAGCAGAGATTCTCTCTCTCTTCCCTGCTCTCTTTCAGGCTTTGTTCCACAGCTTTTGCTTCCGATCCTTGGATCCTTTCTCTAGCTCCAGGAGCTTCCAGCAGTTCCACACCCTCTTTTCTCCCATTCTGATCATTTCTCCAGAAATGGATTGGTGCTTTTCAATTCCTTCCCTTTCCTCCAACAATTCCCACCAATCCAGACCTAAAGCTGACACAAGGAGCACTCAATGCCCACAAACTCAAATCCAGACCTCACGATCCCTAAACCAGCAACTCTGAACACACAATCCTGGAAAATTTGCATTAATTCAAACCTAATATTCAGGACACACCAAATACTTCAAAATGCCCAAGAAGCATCCTGTTGCCTTCAACTCCCAGGGGTTTTTGCTCTAAACTCACATGGATTTGGGGACCAAGGGATTTCCCTGAAAAAACCTGAGCAGGGCACACTGGAATGCTCGATCCTGTGAATCCAGGAGTGTTAAAAGCTTAGTCTTACCTATATATTGCCAAATACCCCCCAAAGCCTTTGGGTAACAGAACACTCTGGTACTGCAGTTTTAGTGTTGGAAAGCCAGGAATTACTTTATTATCCTACCTCCTTTTTAATGAGTTGTTTTAATTAGTCATCAGCAGGGACCACTTTTAGACAGCTTAGTTAAGTTCCACAGATTTCTTCTTGTTTTGATCATGAAATTGCCAAAACCTTAAGTTTGCTAAATTAACCCTGAAAAGCTTCAATGAACAAATCCTGAGGGAACTGGGGACTGGATATCTGGGATCTTACGGCCCTTCAAGGGTTTACCACTGATTTTGGTGTCAAGGGAAAATCCAAGTCAAGAATAATTAAAATACAAACCAGTTCTCATGAAACTCAGCTTTCTAAAATTTTATTCAGGATAAAAAACTATGGGAATGACCTTGGCAAATTCAAAAATGAAAAAAATCTATGCAATCCCACAGTAATACAGACCAGCAGCAAGATCACTTCTCTCGTATTTCTGCTTTTTGCCTTTCAAAAAAGGGACTAAACCTTGAAAAATCTAGTAGTATTTCAACTTTGGAGCACAATAATAAAGAACAAGTTTCAGAAGCACACATCAGAAATTCAAGACTTGAGGCAAACATCAAATTAATAAAATTAATAACAATATTATCTAGTTGAGGTTCCTTAAATTAACTGTAGTATCTTTGCCTTTTATTCTTGCTGAAAAAAATGAACCTTTTAAATACACAGTACCCACCTACTGTACAGGCACAACAGTGAGCTATAACCTCAAATTCCTATCCAATCTCAAAAAACTGCTATTTTACACTGGCACCTCTAGCTACCTCAGCACCCGCAGTACTTCATTAATGACTAATTACGCTTTCAGTTACTCTGATGTCATCACCAGAACAAGGTTTTTAGTTTCCCAGACTCCTTGCAGGACACCTCTTAACTCAGCAGCATCTCTGCTGGTCAGAAGCAGAAGGTTGGGCACACAAGATGCTGCTGTGTCCTAAAAACTAGGTAAAAGGCTGCTGTAAAAAAAGGATATTAAAAAAATAAAAAATGAAGCTGTAGTAAACAGCTTCTAGGAAACAGTTTTAGACTCAGTGAGACACTTGAATTTGCTGTCAGTTTGGTGATTTAAGGCTGTTCCTGTGCATCCTCAACAAGCAAACCCTGGGGAGCTTTGCCTGATTGAGACACGGAGGTGGGTTGGATGCTACTGCACCCAGAGCAGGGCTGCCTGCCAAAACTCCCCTGACAATGAAACCTGGGCTCCCTTCAGTCCAAATCTATCTCTGGAAAATAACTAACAAGAAAATCTCATCCACCCAGCATTTTTTTTTTCACTGCACAGGACATGTAGAACTGCTTTTGTACTCCTATGCTATTGTTCAGTACTTAGGAGTAAATACAAAATTACGATTTTTTTTTTCAGCATCCCCCACATTATCAAACAAAAAATTCAAGGTACTTGTTGAACAGTACCCAAAGCTACATTTTGTAGTTTCTTTCATTGCCCAGGGATGAGAAAGTGTTTGCACTTAAGAGAGGCTATTCCAAAATCCAAAGGAAACCCATTTTTTATCACTGCCCTACCTCTCTGTTTTGATTAATGAGGCAGCTGCAACACCTTCGGTCATAAGTGGTTAACTGGCATCGTTCAACTCAACAAGCATCTTTAACCTGATGTTGCAAAGGTTATGGATACAAGGCAAACCCTCCTGGCCCTCAGAGCTCTGTAAGAATTACAATTTGGCATAAGCAAGGTGAATAATCCAACACTTTTCATTGTTTTCATAGTTCATACTGAATAAAATCCTGGGTATGCACAGTGTTAGGAAGTAGGATATTACTGCCACTTGATCACAGCACTAAGAAAAAGCAAAAGTGAGTGTGTGCTGCCCTGAGCAGCTGCACTGTCCTCCCTGGACATGGAGCACACAACACAGAGCACAAGGCATCATCACCTCTCCACACACAGGTTTAGCACAGTTATGTGTCTTACTTGCCAGAGAGTCTGAAAATATGAAGCATTTTTATTGTAAATGTATTTTCCCAGCACTGTGCATCAGTAACTTTGTCCTGTTCCCCATTAGACTTTTTTTTCTTCCTTTCTACACAAGATTCCTGAATAACAGTCATGTTTAGAAGGAGAACCTCATGTCCTTGGCATAGCCCAGTTTGTCCAGGTTGGGAATGCAAGCATACTGGATCATTGGTGGAGGTCCACACATGAGGATCAGAACATCATTCTGAGGTGGGGGCAGGTGGTCTCTGATCATCTCTTGGTTCACAAATCCTTGGCTGTAATCCCAATCTGATTAAAAAAAGTGAAAGTAGGGGAAGGAGAATGAGGTTAAAAGGAAGAAAAGAGAGATACAAGTCACTTTAGAAAGGAGGAATCCAGCTGATGAAGTTGCTCCCAGTTGGAACATTTACAGTGACAGTTTTACGGGGATTCAGGTTTAACCTTCACATCTCCAGCCCTGGATGCAGAACAAACTTTTGCTGCTGTGACCAAAATTTTGGGCACCATAAAACTGACACTTTTTTTTTATCCCAGTTTTGGTCAGGTTTCACCTATGACAGTGAAAGTCTGCAGAACAGTCTTGAGGAGGCCCAAAGAGGAACTTTTATCCCAACTGCTAAGATCAGTTCACAATTTCCCCAAAAAAGGGGATCAGAAATTCCAGAACAATCAGTGCAGTGTATGACACAAGGGCAACAGACTGTGGGGAGGGCAAGACCCTTTCCTCAGCATACCAGAGGTGTATTCTTGGTCACAAGGAAGAGGAGGCATATGGCTTTTCCTTCCCCTCCCCAAACTCCCACTGAATATGAGTGTGAATCAATCCTGATGTGGGGGGTCAGGACAAGAAATGGTAAGAAAGGAAAACCACAAGGAATGACACTGTTTAGCCTTCTCTTCCCTGTTCAGCAAGCTCAGGCAGGGATCTGTACCTGTGAGCTACACAGTGCCTCCAGCTGCCCCAGGGCAGGCTCCAAACACAAGGATAACAAGGATATTTATGTTTGTGGGGAAGGAGAAAAGGTCACCCTTCACAGGAGACAATGGTAAATATTCAGGTGTAGCCACGGGAGGAACACTGCACTGCCACTGGCCTGAGGTGAGCTTTGGGAACACTTCTCTGCTAACACCTGATCCTGTGTGCATCCCCGTGTGGAGAATGATGCTCCTGGATGCACTCAGACATTCACCAAGCAAGAAGTGAACCATGAAGCTCAGGAATACACACATGGCATAGCATGTCTCCTGTAAAGCACATTGATACTCAAGAAGTGGCACTTCAGGTCTTACTTTCAGGTGCTTTGTCCAGTGTGTACCAACACTTGAAGTGACTGGGATTCTGAGCTTGGATCTCATCGAGCTCGGAACGTAACAGGATATCCTTCTCAGTCTGCAGGACAAGGAAAACAATGATCACATCCTGCATGTGAGTGTAGCACTCAGATGGCCACAGAGCAGCAGCTACTGCACAGCCCTGAGAGATGGAAGGGATGATTCAATTCTGTCTTAAAGTCTGAAGAGACCAAACCCAAGTTATTTCCACGCCTAGCCTGTGGCAGAGCTAATAAAAGGCTCATAGCTTTCCCAAATTCTGACCATGCAATGTCTTCCCACCAAAAACAAAACAAAGCAGAACCATCACTTAATCAGGGAATCAGAAGAAAGCCCTTTTTAGATCAAAAAGCTAATCATGACTGCACTGAAGTATCTCCCTACCCCTCCATACGGTGCATCCAGACAGGGAAACATCAGTTTTTTTTCACCTTTGCCGGTTCAACTATCATCAGCACTGCCATATGGAGACTGCTTGGCTTTTAAAAAGCATGTGGAATGAACAACCAAAAAGGTATCAAGTTCTGGTTGGAACAATAAACATTATTCAGGGTATCAAATTCGGCTCCTCCCTGCTGCAGCATCACTGAAGGCAAAGGAAAGCCTTATTTCCCTAAGAGCAGCTGCAGTCTGGGCAGGAAGGAAAAGGGTAGGGACTCAAAGCGCTGCCATCCCTGCAGCCATAGTTATTTTGCAGAGTCTCTGTAACTGTGGGGATAAGGAGGAATGTGCAGCAGCTATTCCAGAGAAGGTGCTATTCCTGGATCTGCACCTGTGGGTGCTCCCTCCAGAAAAACCGCTACTGGCTCTGGCCAACTCAGTGTGGCAGCCAGAAGTACAGTAGGAGCCCATGTACATTGTTTTAAACACTTTAAAACAGTGCTTTCTATTGGTGGGGTGAGTTACTGGGTGCAAGGACTCTTTAAAGCCACGGACTGATGTCTCCATAGGCTGTTGCTAACAGGTAGGACACTGTTCCCAGGCTCTCCCTCCTAGCTACAGGATTTCCCATGCTACTAAAGCAGCTCCAACTCTGTGTTAGCCATCCTGAATCATCCCTAGCAAATCCTGGCCCTTCTGCCCTGATATCACTGCACTTTATGCCAAATCCAAGGGCTCCAGCCAGCAGCAGAGAGCACTGGCAGGGCTCCTCAGAACTTGGATCACAGCTCCTGGGCAGAAAAACCTCAGGTTATAACTCAGGTATCACCAGAGCTGCCTGGGCTATTGCCCCTGTGATCCAGGGGCAGCCACAGCTTCTCTGGGAAACCTGTGCCAGGGCCCCAGCACCCTCACAGGGAACAATTCTTCCTCATAGCCCATCTAAAACTTCCTCTCTGTCAGTGTGAAGCCATTACGCCTAGTCCTGTCACTCCAAGCCCTTGTCAAGAGTCTCTCTTCATCTTTCTTGTAGGTCTAGTTATGGCACAAATTAAATGAGCAGACACTGAATATGAGAAAAAAAAATAGAGGAGAGCCTAAAGAAGCTAAAAAATACAAGCATGAAGTGAAGCTCACCACAAATAATGAGTCATAATCCAGACACAAATATTCATTAAAGGGAGAAATTAAACAGCATAAAGATTCACAGCAGAAGAACATCAGGCAAAGAGGGGGTGGTGCCCAGCAGAACACCAACCAACATTTGGGTTATCCAAGAAATCCTTCTTGCAAGGATTCCATGGATGAGGGAGCTTCCCTCTGGCCAGCATGCAGGATGCCACACCTCAAGGAACAAGTGAAGCACATGAAAAACAGACAGAGGGGATGGAAATGAAAGCAGATAGCCAAGAAGAATCATAGCTCTGTAACTGAGGGACCTGCTGGAGACTACAGTTAGTTTTAGCCTCACCCAAGATATCCTCAGACAGAAAGATTCCACAGACAAACACTGCTGCAAAGCTGGGGAGTTTAAATTGCTGGAGGAGACAAACGTCCACCCCTTTCATGTTTTCATGAAGAAAGATGGTTCTGAAAGTCTGGTGAAAACACTAACTTGCACAAAGGAATGCAGGGCTTTAACATTCATAAACTGGATTAGAAACAGAGCAATGAGTCACAGGAAGGCAAATTTAGCAAACATTTCTGCAGTAATGCTAAACCCTCAATTTATTACAGTGCTTTTATATGGGAGGTTTCCAACATTTCAGTTCACTTTTCCCCTCGGGGTTTGCATCTCTGTGATTTTACTTGCCGAGTGGAGTTCCTGCTAGGTAACTAAAACACTACAAACAGAAAAAAAGGACCTGATTAGCAAACAGCAGCTGGCAAACAGTGGGGTCATCCTTGTCCTTTATGATTGCTCGAATGATCTGCAGCATAGGTGTGATCCCTGGAAGAGAGAGGCAGGTCAGTGATGTGAGGATGGGAAGTAAAAGAAGGGACAAATGGGAAAATGTGAGCAAACGCATTTACCAGCTGGCAGAAACCACAGATGCATCCTTACAGATACCTACCAGTCCCCCCTGCAATCATCCCCACGTATTTCACTGTCTTGGTAACTGGTTCAGCTTTCTTTTCTGGCCGAATATCAAACCTGCCTGAAGAGACAAAGAGATGGAAAACACTGAAGGAACCAGGAAACACCTCCTGTTATCCCTTTCCAGTATATCCTGCTAAACTGACTTCATTTCAGCCCTGTCACCCTTCCCTCCTAGAGAACAGAAAAGGTGAAGATGTCTTGAACAAAAGCACTCCTGAAAGATTATTTTAAGACATGAGGTGGTAACATCAGCACTGACATGGGTTATGACTTATCCCTGACCACAGCCTACAGACACACCACCTGTATTTCAGTTTGCTCACATCCCATACCCCTCAGTGACATTCTAAAGCCCAGATTCTGCAAACAATTCTACGCTAAGGAACTGATCTGCTCAGAGAGTTTACTTCCTCTGAGCTGATTATTTTTAAGGAAAACATAAAATATGCAGCATGGTGGGTTTTCAGAATTTTTCTCTTTTTGAGCTGATTTGCCCATTTCAGCCAAACACAACAGAGAGCCTGAAACTCCCAAAAATGTTGTTGTATTCACTGCTCTCTTCATCCAGGATAACATGAATGCTATACACAAAGCTCTGGAAAACCACATGTTGGAGTTCTGCTTCACACAAAACTACCAGAAGGTTTTTGTGACACATTTGTGGCTGCATTATACTAACATGAGATATTTTACACTGACACAAAAGTAATGCCAACACAAAGTTTGTTTTTACTTGGGAAATGAGAAGTGGACAGTGCAAATACCCAGTGTTTTTGTCAGTGTGTAAACTATGTCCACATAAGCATGGAAAAAACCCATCCCTTACTTGAGAACAGCATCAATAAAAAGCCCTTCTATAGTAATAAGACATTTTTTCAGAGTACTGTTTCCTCTGGGTGAATTCTGTCTTCCAAACCAGCCTTGCCTTTTCCTTTGTACACAAGGAGGCCACTTGGTCCTCTAAAGTCAATGGTGTCCCCTATTTTCAGGCTGTCCAAATATTGAGACATCTTTCCCCCACCAGGAAACTTGGGATGGACACCTCTGAAGTAGACCTGTTAAAGACAATAATGAAGCAATTCAATCTCACAGTTCAGAGAAGAGCATTTACCCTTCAAATTTTTCAGTATAAATATTTCTTGTACAAAGAACACCATTACTCCATAAAGAGATGCAATGTCTGACTGACAAAAGATCAAAATGCCACTCCTGCCCCAATCTTTGGGCAGAGACCAGTGATTTCTCCACTGTAATTCTGCAACACAGAAAATATTGATAATAACATAGTTTACACCCAAGTTTAAGAGAGGTTAGAAAAATAGAGAAAAAAACCAGAACATTGTGATACCAAAGAGCAAAATTCTAAGAGGAAATCCAGTGCAGATATTAATATTTTAAATTGCTAACAGCTTTAAATGATAGGTAGTTTAGCTACCAAGAGGCAAAACAAAAGTACATTATCACAAGAGTTAAAATCACTTTGTTACCAATTAAATCAGTCACTCCCACTGCCTGGACCAGTAATGATAATGACCACCACTCTCAGTGAGCACAATGACCAAATTCCATTAGTATCAGAAGCAGCTGCCCAGTCAGGCAACGTAAATTCCTTATTCCAGAAAGATTAAAAAGTGTATAAACGTGCAGTTCTACACAGAGGGTGAAAAATGATGCAGCACCTCATGAGACACCCTCACTGAAGAAGTGCCTGCAAAATGCCTTGTGGACAGTAGGTAATGGCACGTTCCTGAAGAGAAGCCAGCACTAAACTTTACATAAAGGCACTGAAAAGATTGCTCAGAAGTTGCCCAGTCTGGGAACAACACTCTTACCTTGACGACATTGTGACATTCTTACCTTGACAACAAGATCCACAAAGCCCTTGTCATCATCACTGGAAACTGGAGTGTAAGGTCTGACAACCAGAGCTCCATCAATCCGTGCAGACAGGTAGATGTGCTGCCCTGTCACAGGGAAAAAAACCCAAAAAACTAGTTTTCTTTCAAAAGAATTCTCTTTCAGTGGATGTGCTGAGTTGGCATGGACTGAAATGCAGCCTCAAAGCTCTAACTACCTTCTTTTGGGGCATCACTTCTTCCTTTCTTATTTTCCTGACACTGCAATACCTTGCCAGAATTGTTAGCCATGCACAGATCTACCTGGAACGACAGGCAACTCCACTACTAATTCTGTGTGTCAATCATAACTTTATATTTACCAAAGCCTGAATTGTACCTGAGGTCTTTCAGAAGATGGGATTTGTCTCTCCTGTACACACAAATAAAAGGGACACGGGAGGGGAAAACTGTCCAACACTGTTCACACGTCTTTATTAATAGATCAGTTGTAAACTGTCAAAGTTTAGTTAAAACTGAGTTTGTAGCTGTTCTTGCTTTGACTACAGATCCCTCACATTTTCCAGCAGCTCTCCAGCTGCCTTTGCTAAGGCTGCCCAGACACAAAACACTTTTCTATCCCTGCTACTCCTCCAGCTTAACGTGATTGCAGCAACCACATTTCCATCTATCACACATCCTCTGAGCTCTCTACAACAGTTTCTCTTCTCAATATCTACATCTTTCTTTTCTGAAAAAACAGAACAAACTACAATGAAAGGTTTTTCTGAAGACACCCAAGTGAAGATTAACCAGGTGGGGAGTAAGAGGTTTTGAGGTTTTTTTAAATCATCATTAGGTCAACAAAATCATCTCCAATGATGTCACAGCTCCTCTGCCTGTTACAGGAACATACAGAGAGGATTTTACCAGGAGCTGGTTTGCAAATGATCCTAATGACCACATTACATTAGCTCCAGAAGCAGCTGACCCTTCAGCCATGGTTAATTCCTCACTTCAGAAGGATTACAAAGTACTAGGTGAAGGAAGATGTGCTACCTGGTGACTTGAGGAATATGAGCAACCATAACTCACCTGAAGCTGTACATCATATGGACATCATATTCCAGTCACCTCCCAAGCAAAGCCTACAGACTTCTCCTGAAGGGAGCTGCAGCAGGCAGCTCCTGCTCCTTCTCTAGGGCAGAAGTGGCTTCAGGCACAGAGCCACAGACCCCTGGTGACCACTGCAAAATGTCAGCCTGCACACTGGGGCTGCTGCTGGGGCATATCTCACAAGAATTAATACAAAGCAGAAAAGGGGCTCTTCCCAGAGAAAAAGCATTCCTTATGCCCTCACCTGTTAGAGCTTTACCCCATCCTGACAGGACATAAGTTGGCAGCCTCTGCATGGGGCCACATACAACCCTCTCCCTCAGAATGAAGCTTTCAGTGCTTTTGGTGATAAAAGGCAAATGCTGGTGCTGGACTGAACAGCATCTGCCCCTCAACTGCAGCTGTGCTGCTCCCAGCTGCTTTTCCATCCCTCGTTTCCCAAGTCTCATCCTGCAAACCACTTCTCAATGTCCATTTTGGGCAAGCCAGGGAAAGGAGCTTTGCTCTCACGGCAACTAAAAAGATCAAGACACTTCTAACACCTCAAACAAGATGGAACTTAACACCTGGAAAAGGTGCTGACAACCATGAAGCACAGGAGTCAGGGATCAGTGCAGCAGCTTGTTAAGGGAGAAGTCCTAATAAAACACAATTCACAATTAAATGCTCTTTATACAAGCAGGAGGAAACAATGGCACTAAGCTGTTATGGAAGACACCACACCCTGTGGCAGGGCCTTTGGAAACAGCTACCCCTGGGTGATTCAGAAGTTCCACGACATTCAGAAGTGAGTAGATCATCTGGTAAACCACAGGGTTGGAGAAGAAGTGGATGAGAGTGATGCCTCAGGACATGGAAAGGGACTGCAGGGATTCAGCCCCACAGGAATAACACAGGCTGGAAAGCTGAGACTGGAAAAGTACAAGTGAAGACCTGTGTTTGTTCCTACTCTCTCCAAAGAAACAAGCTGGATGTTCACTCACATACACTGCAGATAACTCACAGCACGAGGATCATCTTGCAGAGCTCTCAGTAACAGCTCCAAGCCACATGAGCAGTACTCCAAATTCAAAACACAGTGGGGAAAAAACTCCACAAAATCTCTTATAGTATAATTAATGCAAGCAACAGTTGAATTCTTCGTAAGAAGCATACCTAGAGGGAGACCCAGAACGTGCTCCTTGGAAGGGAGAGCAAATCGAAATCTCCTTGTGTCATGACTAACTTCCTGAAAGAGGAAAATCAAAAGAACAGTCAACTCTGTTGCCGGGATTTAATGCTTGCGATTTCATTTCTAAAACAAGACAAATCTGGCATCCTGCAGGATTAAGAATTAATGACACAACAATACTTTTGTGATAACCTTCCAAATGTTATGGACATTTATACTGCCTTCTGTGAGAAAGTCACAAGATAAAAATTAATTAGCTCTTCAATTCTCATTTCAAATTTAAATATGCGGCAGTTCAAGGCCAAAGTATTTTGATTTTCACCTCTCAAAATCAGATGAATAAATCATTTCAATGTAAGTAGCAATCTGATTTCTTTTGCTGTGCTAAGGTCCGTAAAAATATTTTTCCCTGCAAAAATTAATTTCACTTAATTAAAATACATTTAATTAAATTAATTAACCTGAATTAACCCATAAATGAAATAGAAAAGAGCACTGTATTTAGATATGAACAAAATTATGACAATATATGCAGTCCTGCTGGGTTAATTATTCTAATCTTTAGTTGGAAAGTTACACCTTGAATAAAATTTTGGCAATAGGTAATTAAATATTATTTATTATGTAAGTTTTATGTTTGAAAAAATCATGCTATATTCACAGGAAGAAAAGACACAGCAAAAAAAGAGAAAGAAACAGCATACAGCTTAATGCCTCATCCTGTGACTTTGTTTTTAAGGGTTTTGTAACCCTTACTTTGTTTGCTTAACTGTTTTTAAAGTAACCAATGGAGACAAATTTCTTCCTCACAGTTTGTCTCACCTTTCCTTACTATGGTCACACTGATGAGATTTTCTTCACAGTACCTCATTTTAAGGCAAATCCTGAAGGAAGAAGGGAACTGATTGGCAGTCTCAAAAGAGCTTTTCCGTTCTTACGTCTATTCAGGAGCAGTAACTTCCAGTTAAAAATTCCTTTAGAAAGGCAACTAATGTGGGCTTAACACTGCTGCTGTTTCCGTATGGGGATTTCAGCACTGTATGGAAATCACTGTTTTTTGCCAATAATGCTGCATTTTTATAATGCTGTCTTGAACAGTATGCAGAAAGAACAAAGCTCTGAATTTCCCCTTAATCACTTCACCAATTAAAGTCGAGAAAGTTTAGCTGAAGGTGACCAAACACAAGTATTTTGGTGCATCATGAGGAAATTGTGAGAAACTAAGAGGCTCAGGGAATCCCCAATACCTAGATCAGCATGCCTGTGCCTCTCTGTCACACAGCCAGGACACTGAGCCTGCCACTCTGCAAGGTGTCATCAAGGCTGGATTACAGGCAGCCTTGGATCAGGATGCACTTCCAGCAGGAGGTCACCCCCCTAAACACTTGGGAGCCCTTGGCCACACATTTCTGTCTCTTCTGGCTCAAGTGTCAAGGAGTCTTCTACCCTTGCCAAATGCAAGGCTGGTTTTTGCAGGCTGGTGCTTTGCTGAAGCCACTGAAAGGCAACAAATTAATTATGCACACCATAATAAAGCCAACCAAACTGAAGTTGTTAGCTTTTTTAAGGTATTAACTAAATTAGCACATCTAACTATATTATAGAAGACTTTTCCTGTGCTGGGCAGTAGGAAGCAGCCTCGAGACTCCTATTTCTCTGTTCAAAAGGCAGGTGTGGCAGACTCGATTTGGACATACCATAGAATCATAGAAGGATTTGGGTGGAAGGGACCTTAAAGATCAACCAGTTTATCCCCCTGCCATGGGCAGGGACACCTTTCACTATCCCAAATTGCTCAGAGCCCCACCCAACCTGGCCTTGGACACCTCCAGGGATCCAGGGGCAGCCACAGCTTCTGTGGACAACCTGTGCCAGGCCTCCCCATCCTCACAGGGAAGAATTTTTTTCTTAATATCCAATCTAAACCTGCTGTGTGTCAGTGTGAAGCCATTCCCTCTTGTCCTATCACTCCAGGCCCTTGTCAAGAGTCCCTCTCCATCTTTCCTGTGGGCTCCCTTCAGGCACAGGAAGGCCACAGTGAGGTCACCCCAGAGCCCTCTCCTCTCCAGGCTGAACAATCCCAATTCTCTCAGCCTTTCCTGAACTCATGAGAAGTAGGGAGTAGTTTCCTTTGCCAGAACCAGTGAAAGCCAAGCTATCAGTGCACCCTCTAAACCTCAAACAAAGCTCTGTTCCAGTCCAAAGTCTTCTGATAAATTTCTGAGTAGCTCATAGCCTTAGAAAGGCAACACTAAAAATATCCTCAGGTGTGACTTTATACCTGAAAGGCCAAGATTTCTCTCTCATGCTTTTGATGGTGGGTTTATCCAAGGGAAACCTGGACTTTTCAACTTTGGTGGCTTTGGCTCACTTCCCACAAGCTTAGATACCAATTTCTGATGGCAAGATCAACCCCAGAAAGCATCATGACTTTCTTCTTATATCCCGCTTAAGCAAGAATTTAATTTTGAACCAGGAGGCTTTACTTTTAACAGAGAGAAAGAGAAGCTGAGACAGCTCAGGTGCTGTCAGGACTGCATGACTTAAACACCTTTCTTCCTGTAACACATTCCAGTACATCAACCCAGTAACAGGAACCAGTATCAACATAGTTCTGACAGCTGCTGTTGAACACCACTGCCCGTGAAAAACTTGCCTGCTCTGCCTGACAGCAGCACTTGTGTCCCTTAACCCAGCCAGTGGTGCACAATTTGGGAATTTCTGCTGACGTGCTCCACAACATGAGATATGTGACTGAGTCTGATCATTCCCTAAGCAGCATTCTCCACTCTAAACTGCTTGGAAACAAGCTGCTTGCAGAACTGCAGAACTCACCGCACAAAGAGCTTTGCTAGAGAAGTCCTAGCCTCAAGACAGAAGTATCCACCTTGTTGGGACATCGCCCAAGACTTCAGAAGCTGTTAGCATTTCACAGACGAAGAGGTCATGCTCAGCACTACACGTGCACCTACCTGCTTATCAATCAGCCTCAGTGCATACTTCACCTCTGGATCCTTCAGGGTAATTGCAGGCCGGGGATTCCTGAAGAGCCTCATGACGATGCTGTAGATTAGCCATAGTGGGTATGTCACAACCTGACGCAGCTGCAGCAGCACAGAAACAGTGTCAAACATGTGTACAGAATGAGAGAGAGTTATATGGGTGACAAGGAATAGGGTACTGGCATGGCAATCTAACCATCAACAATAATGTGTTGATTTGAGCAGGAAGAGGGAGTATTATTAAAAAAGAAATAATCCCAATCCCACAGATTTGCTTTATGGCATCACTCCTGTGTGGAGGCACTTGCACACCAGCACGGGGCTGCCATGCTGACAGCTGGACACAAAGTGAGGCTGTCACAGCTCCATGTCCTCAGGTCCCCTGATAGGGAGGATGAATCCTCATCTCTAGCAGGCACAGAGAACATGTATCACATGTGTCCAAATACACACAGAATATCCTGAGTTGGGAGGTGCCCATCAGAATAATCCAACCCAATCCCTGGCCCTGCACAGGACACTCCAACAATCCCACCCTGTGCCTGAGAACATTGTCCAAATGCTCCTTGCACTGTCAGGCTTGGGGCTGTGACCCATTCCCTGGGAAGTTCCAGTGCACAACCACCCTTTGGGGAAGAGACTTTTCCTAATATCCAACCTAAAGATGCCACAACGTGATCAATACATGATCAACATGTGCTGTGATCAACACAGCCACTATAAACAGCACTGATGGGCTCATACTGTTTCCCTCCCTACCAATGGGAGATGAAGGTCCATGAGTGGAAATTCCACACCCACACCTGTACAAGGCGGATCCCCCAGCAGCTGGCCTTGCCCAGGCAGAGTGTGCCCATTCCTCAGGCTCTGCAGCTGCTGCCATCTGGACATAGGGGCCACTCTCACACAGGCCACCCCATAATTCTGGATGTCCACTTGACCACAGACCCCACCTCTGTCTGGCAGCTGAGCAGGGCTTTGCCAGCCATGCCATACTGCTGCAGGGTGCTGGCACATGCACACATCCTCCAGCTCAGAGTTTGGGTGCAGACTCTGGTGCTTCCACCACCACACAGACCTATGCATGCAGAGCAGCACCCCTTCCCAGGGAAAGCAGCCAAGCTGCATGACACAGCCAAGGGACAGCCCTTCTTGTCCCCTTACCATCATTTTCCAAAATCTGAAACTCTAAGACAAGAACAGATTATGCTTTGATACCACACTACCCTCTCTTCACATTGGGTACAGAGAATAAACTGCACAACTTATAAAAATCCTCTCTGGCCTAGTAATTTATTATTGAGCACTCAACAGAGGAGAGGAGAAAAGCATGACTGTAGCAAAAAACAAAACCAAAAAATGCTCAAAGTTCAGCCTGCTTAGCGTTCACTTTCATTTTATTTTAAAGGGACCTGAACAGTATTTTAGAATGGCATTTGTGCAACTGTCACAGTTGCAGGAGGCTATAAAAACTTCCTACATTATTAATAAAAAAAACTGGCACAGCGTAAATTCTCTCTTAAAACGCTGCTGTACAGGTTTAAAATGTATCATCGCTGTGTACAGCCTGAGGGCACACCATGCCACACAAACACTTCATTCTTCACCTATTTGGGAATACTGAAAAAGCTCCATACAGGTTGTTTCTGAAGAAGCTGAAGTTTACAGGAAAATTACTCCTTAACTCTCATAGATCCACCAGATCACTGCAGCTCTGGGAAGAGCTTTTGTTATTAAGTCACAAAAAAGGGCAGAGGGAGGGAAGTTGTTCAAGATGACAGAGCAGCAAGTAAGCTCCTCAAAGAGAAATTAACATGTGAGTGAGGTCTGGGATCAACAGCAAGCTGACTCTCCAGTAAGTGTTTCAAATGAGACATTAATAAGTTAAATCAGATTAATTTCCAAATGTACTTACTTATCTAAAATGAACAAAGAAATAATAATAATGCTGCTGCTGTCATGCACTGAGAAAAAATTTTAACATAGCGTTAACCTCGTGGAAAGCAATTTGTTATTCATGGTCAATTAGTGCAAAAGTCTCATGGGATCTGGCCTGGAAAGAAACAGCACACCCACTCATTAAGAAAGCAATTGTAGTCCCTTACTCAGATCTATCACCAGGTGGGCAGAAAAAAGGGGAAGAACTGAAGGCTGAATGATTTCAAAAACTCATGCTTGCTAACAAAAGCATTCTCTGGATTAAAAGTAGACTGTATACTCTCACCACAGGGCAGACCAAGATATTAATGAAGATTAATGAAGATGCACAGCATCAGGTCTCCAGCAGCAGAGAGCAACAGACTGACCACAAGGCCTGGGAATCACTAAATGAGGACCTTGTGACTCATCATTTCCAGTTGCACAAATCTTTGCAAACAGACAAGGCAGAATTAGTAACTGAGCAGGAATTTTTATTAATGGAAAGAGGCCTCTGTGTGATAACAAAGAGAAAAGCCCTGGACACTGCACTGCCAGGGCGTGGTAAGCACAGCACAGTACAACACACAATAACCCAGCACTGCCCTGCCCTACAAACACACAAACCAAATCCTGCCTTGGCAAGAGAAACCTCGTACCCTCGGCTTCCAAAACCCCGCTTCTGAAGTAATCTCAGCTAAACTCATCTCTTTCACACACCAACGAGAGCATAGCAGGATTTTTTCACTTGTGCAGCTTTAGCCTCATCTCATCTGCTCAATGCACCTTGTGAGCAGCTATACCCAAACGAGCATACGCTGAATGCAGCTCCTGCCCCTCTCACAAACCCAGAAAAAGAAATGTTCGAGCATAGGAGCAAAGCACCCTGACAGGCACCTGAGAAAGGAGGGCAATGATGGATGGCAGAGACGACAGCGCAGCAGACCCACTGCTCTGCAAGAGAGAATCGTGGAGTGGTTTGGGTTGAAAGCGTCTTTAAAGATACTCTCGTTCCAAAACCGTGGGCAGGGACACCTCCCGATGTCCCAGGCTGCTCAGAGCCCTATCCAGCCTGGCCTTGGACACTGCCAGGGATGGGGCAGCCACAGCTCTGGGCAATTGGCGCCAGGGCCTCATCGCCCTCACACGGAGGAATTTCTTCCCCAGACACTCTAAACCCACACTCCTACAGGCTGAAATTATTCCGACGGGGGGAAAAACCACAAACATTGAGAGCCTCCAACAATAACAACAACAGACACCTGCGGAGCTGGGACGGCAAAACCCCCCGGCACTGGCCTCCACACGGCCCCGGACCCCGGCAGCGCCCTCGGCGACAAGCTGCGACACCCCGGGACACTGCCACGGCCCGGAGAGATGCGGGCGGAGCTGGGCTCGGGCAGGAAGGGACCCCGCTCCCGGCCGCCCCCCGGCACTCACCACACTCAGCTGTGCCCCCATGGCTGCCCCGACACACGGCGAGCGCCACCCCGCTCCACCCCAGCGCGCACCGCGATGAAACGCGCCTGTCCCGCTCCGCCCCGCGACGTCACTCACCGTGATAGACTACCCCTCCCCCCGTGACGCCGCGCACAACGCTAAACAGAGCTTCCTCAGCTCCGCCCCGTGACGTCACACACGGCGCCGCGCCCCTCTCGTGACGTCACGCTCCGCCAGGGCCGCGGCGCCGGCCCGGCCCCTTCCGCAGGCCCCCTTCTGCTCTTTGTTGCCTGCCTGAATTATCACAGGCTGCCCTGGCTTTGAAGGGATTTTGGGGATCATCCAGAGCCCCATCTAGCCTAGCCTGGAACACTGCCAGGCATCCAGAGACAGCCACAAATTTCCTGTGCCAGACCCTCAGCACCCTCACAAGGAACAATTTCTTCCTTATATTCAACCTAAACCTCTCTTAGTGTGAAGCCATTTCCCCTTGTCCTGTCACTCCAGACCCTTGTCAAGAGTCTCTCTCCATCTTTCCTGTGGGCTCCTGTCAAGCCACAATGAGATCACCCCAAAGTCTTCCCCAGGCTGAACAATCCCACTTCTCTCAGCTTTAAGGATTCCTTAGTGACAATGTTTATCCAAAAAGCACCAGAATTGAGCTGTGCAATAAGATACCATGTCTCAGCCAGGCTCCCTTAAATTTGTGTGAAAATAAGTTACTAACAGCCACATGTATTTTTGTGTCTGTGCTAAATGTGAAACACTTCAAATCTCTTTAATTAATATGTCTTCACATATTGTGTCTTCACAATATGTCTTCAATGATCCCAGACAGTTTATCCTTAAAAAATCAAGAAAGGTGTATGCTTGGCAATTCTAAAAATAAAATAATAAAAAAATGTCCTCCTTTATCCCCTAGGCTCACACTGAGCCCCTGGTGTCCCCAGGCAGATGTTTTCTTTCAGCCTCATGGTTTGCTGAGTGTACTTACCTGGCTGTGAGAACATATCATAAGTCTGTCATGATTTGCGAATTAGCACTGGTAAGTGAAAGAATATTAACAGACCAACCTAATGGTAGGGAAGTTGTGTCACTGTCCAGGTACGTTCATTAAGCTGCAGGGATGGAGTTATTTATTCCTGGAGTTTCTATGACAAGAGCATGCCTGGCTCTGTTACCTTCATAATTTTCTGTTTCAGGGTGACAGGTGCTGCACTATAAACTCCCCAGTGACTGGAGAGATTGTAATACCACGGCCTACAGAAAAGGACTCCAGGACTGAGAGGTTGAGACTTAGGGAAAGGGACCTAACTGAGACAGGCACAGGGATCCTGGAGTTTGGTGGAAACAATCTGCCAGGAGAGGCTCTAACTCCAATATTAATATTTAGGAAAGGGTGGAGACCTCTGTGTCCCCCTGCTCTGCTTTCACTGAGCTCTGACCTGACTGGATTCCAGTTCACCAGGCTGTGTCTTCACTACTTTTCAGCTTGTGGTGACTTGGCAGCAATTGCCAAAGCTCCCATAGGAATGTCCAGCATCCTCAGTGTCTCATAAACTTTTCTCTTCCCTACATGCAAAATGTGACCTGAAGACATACTCTGCCTTTTCCTGGGAAAGAACTGAGTGTGCTATGAGTCTGCAGGGTGTTTGTTCCAGCTGTCAGCTTTTACTCAGTCTCCCTGAGTGAGCCTGTCCAGCCCAAACGTGCCCTTTGTGCAGGAGTGAGCTGCTTTGGTGTAGAAGCCTGTAAAACTCAGTATTCTCACTCACACCTCTCTAGATTGACCAAAAGGGTTTGAAGAACTCTGAATTAGCCCTTTCTCCCTTCAGGGAAGTGTAGGCACCACATTACAAGTGACAAACCAACACTTACCCATTGGCCACCTTGACTGTAAAGCAAAACACCTAGGCCAGAAATGCACAGAGATGCTTACAGAAATTTCACACTGATAAGCCACACCTATTTCACTGAAGAATCGAGCTGATCCCAGAAGTGCAGCTAATCACCAGGTGTGACTTATTTATGGACAAATTCTGGTGAAATGCCAACCTGGAAGCGTGAGCCGGCCAGGCAGGGAGCTGCCGCGGAACCGCAGCTGGGCAGGCGGGAGGTGGGTGGAGAGGTGCTGCGGAGCCGCTGGCAGGTGGGCGGCGAGCCGGAGCCACTGGCAAGCGTGCGGCAAGCCGCCGCCGGTTTCGCGTGGCAAAGAGTCGGCGGGCCGCCGGCTTCAAGCATGCAGCAAGGGTGGAGTGGTGGACGGCCATATGGGCTCTTTCTGCTAATGTGAGTAAAGAAGTTGCAACTTTCTTATAGACAGAATATGCCCATGGATTTTGTATTTTAAATGAAAGCACAGAAGAAGAGTTTCTGCATTCAATTGATAAACTAGGGCAGCTGACAAATCCAGGGTGTTGTTTTTTTGTCATTTACCTTGTTTACCCAGAATTGCAATAAACATTAATGGTAAAGAAAATTTCTGTTAAAATTAAGGATATTCAATTTTTTGATACTTTAATTTCCCCTACCAGTGTCAGAAGGAAGCTTCACTTTTAAGTGTTTTAAGTGGGCTGCATGTCTTGTTCGCTATGCAATTCTGTGTGTCAGGTGTCTTCATCACCAGGGGCTTTATTTGGCCCTAAATTGATTCTTTGAAGGGGTGCATGGACTAGAGGTGCAGAACCACTTGTATAACTGGTAGCCATTCTGGCTTCTTTATGTACATATATCTAGTTTAGACCTCAAGCTGTGGAAGATCAGACAGCTGCAGAAGCTGAGCTGGGTAGCACTGCAGACCTGCTAGCCCTGGTACAGTGGAAGCTGTGGGAGAGATAAACTCAAGGCAAGAACAAAAGTGAAGACATCATGTTTGGTCACTCTAACTGATGAGATGTAACAAGGACATTGATGGTGCAAGAGAATGTAATGGACTTGATAACTGAAAAGATTGTGTTGCTAAAGGAATAGAATGAAAAATTTTGCAGGGATGTTCGAGAAGTAAAAGCACTGGTGGTTAGTATAATAAACTGGCTTCATTTGCATAGCAAATGAAGGTCCGTAACCTTCAATAACCGCACAAATCTATGCTTTTCAGAAATTAATTAAGATGAAGAAGAAAATGCTACAAGTACCAACCAAACAACTATAAGCTTTAAACCACCTGAAAGTTGATTTAGCCACATAATGAATGCAAGCTTCCCAGAACAGGCACTGGAGTGGGTACCTGCACCTACCAGTACCTGCCGCCACTTGTTTGCAGTGGCACATGCAAAATTCTGCCTTTCTAAAACATTTCCTGCATATAACACCTCCTAATATTCACAAAATCCCACTTAGCAGTTTCAGCTGTAAATAGAGAAGCATTTGTTGGGGTTTCTTTCTTCATCCCTTTTAATTTATTTTTTTTTAAATCTCAGATTAATTATCATCTTCCCTTCTACTGTCAAATAATAACTGGATACACAATGACAAGACTGGAATGTCCTGTCCATTTCAAGGCTTTCAGACTTGCAGTGCTTCTTTCTGAGCTCAAATTTCATCCAGAGATATAAAATCTGTTTGGCAAATAATCCATGATGCAAGATAAGGGAGGCAGCAGCCTGCTACTGGTGCCTCTGACTTCATGGTGTGAGCATTCCTGTGCTGAGAGTGGCATGAGCTGTGGTGTTGTCCTCAGACTCTTCTGGGAATTGGCACCTCCTGCCTCTCCTGTGCCTTCCTGAGTGACAGTCCTCAGCGGGCAAGAGGAGTGTCAGGGGAGCAGAGCTCTGTGCCTTAGACTACAGGAGGACTGCTGAGTTTCTGGCTGCCTTCTTCCTGCTCAGAATATTTCCCAAGAGAAAAACTTCTTCCCGGCATGGCAAGTGGGTAAGAGGCACGCATACCAATCCTCTTCTAATGGAAAGGGTAGGGGGGATGGGATATATTTGTCTGTAAAAGGGTGAATATTACACGACATGCAGCACAGCAAGAACTCTCTTCCTCTTTCTGTTCTGTTTTACTGACTCATTGCAGTGTAAAACATCGGTGAGGGTATTAGCTTAAAATAAAGGTGATGCTAAAATCAGATTGTGCTTAAACATAGCTGGTAACTCAGAAGCAGTTCTTCAAACATCAGCTGCCTGCTCAGGACCTTGACAGATGGTTCCACTCTCATGTTTGCCCCTTTAAATTGCCTTTTCCTTTCCACCTACAAACCTGCCTTATTTATCCTTTGGTATTTCAAATACCAGCTTTAAATGGAAAAAATAAATCTCACTGGACTCAAATAGAAGACATAGAAAAAAAGAGAGTCTACAGAATTGTTTCTATCTTCTGTTAGCCATAAAAGCTGTTGCATGCATTTCACAACTGAACCAAGTTTTTCAAATGTATGGAAACTTCTTGTAAATGGCTGTTCATCAGGTATTCCCATTTGTTTTCTTCTCTATGTTTAAAGGCTGTATAAAATTGCATGTTGTTGAAAGGATCTCTGAAAGTAAATTTACTTTGGAGAAGATACTCAATCAGACCTTATTTGCAGGCCTTCATGTGAACCATTTACAATACCTGTTTTTCTTGCTTTGACACTGTTGACTTGTTCACATTTGCCACTGACCTTTAATTCTCTTCATGTCTTGAGTAATTTCTCATGTATAGCAATAAAGTCTTCTTGGAGCATTGTCTTGGGTTGAATGAAGAATAAAATGGAGATGTTAGATTCTTTGCCTCTAGGCACACTGCTGGTGCATCAGTTACTATTGCAAAGAGCCGCCCCCAGGTTTTCTCAAAAGTGCAGACTGAATGTTGTTTGCTCACTAAGCACATCCAATCAAGGCTCCAACTGGACAAAATCCAATTGGCCAGACTTCTTGCACAGAAATAATTAATTATATGTGCAAGCATAAATCTAACAACTCAGAGCTTTCACCACAGGGAAGAGCTTGAGAATTGATGATAAAAATCTCTCTTTTGATTCACCCATGCCATTGTGTTGAAAACCAGGGAGAAAATTCACAATACCATTTTCCAGGACGACCTTACCTACATGCTGGTGTGTCATGGATTTTCATGAAGGTGTTGGGCATCTTCTCATTCAAGATCTCACCTTGTATGTGTAAGCTAAATTTATGGCCCTTTTTAAATGTTGGGGGTTTGGGGGAGGTGGGGCTGAATCTACTCTTTCCCTTGGTAAAGAAGCTGAGAATTTTCCCCATTATCATGTTAAAGGCCTAGCAGGACAGCGGTGGAGCTGTTAATTGCTCAAGACAAAGGATGTGGATGGGGCTGGCTGGCTTTGATTGCTGGTGGTTGGGAGGTTTTTGGGTTGCTTTTCTCCTCCCGGGGTGGAGGCACTCTGGCCTGCTGGAACACGGAGGAGAGAGGATCTGACTTCTTCCCTTCGGTTCAGATTTGCCTACATGTCCCTTCACTAGCTACCAGGTCCCACTTTTGAGAACAGCGCTGAGCACCCAGACCCACAAACGGTGAGCAGTTTTCTGTCTCCCATCTGGGACACGGCCCTGCCTCGCCTCCCTGCTCCTGCCGTGCTGCTGCTGCTGCTGTGAGGGACCCGCCCTGCTCCCCAGCAGGACCACGTGGAGAAGAGTGTCTGTGACTAGGAAATGGACTGAGTTTTGTTCCATCTTATTGTTGTTTCTTTTATAGCTGCTGTTCTTGTTTGTCTTGTAGATATATCAGTAAAGAACTGTTATTCCTAAACCCATACTTTTTCTGCCTGAGAACTCCTTAATTTCCAAATTATAGCGAACTGGGAGGGAGGGGATTTTCATTCTCCATTTTAGGGAAAGCTCCTGCCTTTTTCTGGCAATACCTGTCCCCTAAACCAGGACAGATTTTGGCGCCCAACGTGGGGCACTGAGGGCATTGAAAAGAGGGTAAGGGAAAGGA
>VRYO01000369.1:56970-70394 GCA_009812075.1 Sialia sialis
CTCCTTAATTTCCAAATTATAGCGAACTGGGAGGGAGGGGATTTTCATTCTCCATTTTAGGGAAAGCTCCTGACTTTTTCTGGCAACACCTGTCCCCTAAACCAGGACATTAAAGAAATATCATCCAGAAACAGTTTTTACAAGGTGACTGTGTAAGCTGCTAGACAAGTTTTTTGCTTTGGTGAGATCATATTTTTTTTCAGTCTTCAGTTACAGCATAAACAGATGCGCTCTCTGTTTGGAAACTAAAAGGACAACAAAAAGGAGAGGAAAAGTCCATGATGATATTGTGGTAGCACCTTGCAGAAATTTTAATTTGTAAAATTTAGTGATTTCAGTTTTGGGAAAAGTTTCCTGAATGCAGGAATATATTTAGTAGAAGTACATTTATTGAACAAAAATGAGGATTGAAATCTGTAGGTAAACTCTTGCTGTAACCATTTCCTGACTAAACACCTTGAGGTCATGTTATATCTCATATACTTCTAAAGGAGGAAAGGTCAAACAGGGCCCTACAGTGCATTATAAAAACAGGAGAAATCTGCCACGAGCAGAGTGAGAGTAAGTGGATATTAAAGAGATGACAGATCTCTACTTGATAGGTGACTGTTACCAAAATAGACACATACTAAAAGATATGTATATAAAATATTCTATCTGTGCAAAACAATATTATAATAAAACACAAGTGACACCCTCCCTAATATTTTACATACCTTGTATGTCCAGCAGGCAGCAGACTCCTCTTCACCAGCAGTAGTTCCTTCCAAAGTAAAAACTCTATTAAACATAATATGATGGTTCTCAAACAGACAAGATAAGCAGAGGAGCAGACAGCAGGAGGGTCCAGAACACGGCACAAAAGTGATCCAGTAAAATTAGGGCAGTCCAAGGGAAAGGCTTGAATTCTGAAAACCCTCTCCAGTACTGTTCTGTGGACTCACCAGTCCTTGGGCATTCAGCTGAGCTGCTGAAGTGAGCAATTTCCTGTTTGGTGTTGGTTTGTAAGCTATTTTGAAAAGGGCTTGCTCTTGATAAGACTCCAGAAAGAATAAGGAAGTATGGTTGGAAATAAATAAATAAATAAAACTGCTGTTGTTGGTGTCTTCTGAGGCAGCTCCCTGGGACATTGAGCAGGGGCCTCGCTTGGGCTGCCCAGCCAGTGCTGCCAATGTGATGCCACAAACCCCACTTACTGTACAAGCTACAAGCAGAGCCTGGAGTTTGGGCAGGGGCTGAATGAAGCTCTTCTGTGACAATCTCCTTCTCCACTGTGAGATCCTTGCAGGTACCAGTTCCAAGCACAAATTTTCCTCCACATTCCTGTTTAACCCTAGCAAAGATATCTTTTAGCTCCTATACACTAGAATTTTTAATCCTTTTCCTTTTTTCACACATTGACACCTGCGCAAGCCCAGTTAAAAATTCAAGTGATCTTTTAGATTTCCCATCCACAACAATCCCAAAGTATCAGAGAACCCGAGGGGAAATGGGCTGTCAGAGCCTCCAGCATTGCTCACGAACACAGTGGGTCTGATCCAAAGTTACAGGCGGGCTGAGGTGTTGCAGCTGCTGTAGTTATGGTTATCTGCCCTGCCCTTGTGACTTTGCCACATTCTCTGTTTGCTCTTTCTGCTAGAGAGCATGTAATTTGCCACTGGCAGGAGGATGCAGCAAGTTGACTTATTTCTGTACTTATTTTCTGGAAAAAATATCTTTTGGAGGAGCATCAAAATTATCAAGTGGTTCTTCTCTGGGCTTTGATGCATGTGCTAGACACAGCAGAAGTTCCCAGCAGCTTCTCACAGAAGGGGGAGGCACCTCTGTTGTCCCCCCCCATTATGAAAAACCAGGCCATGCAAAACCAACACACAACCCTTCCTAAATCTTGTTGATAGATGAATGGACAGATGTACACAATTATGCAGGGCAAGACTCCATTAAAAATAAGGGAAGGAGAAGCTTGGGTAGGTATGTGCATCAGAGAGCAGTGCATGAGGGAATTTTACTGTATGCAGACGTGGCATTTAGAGCCTTACTCACCCTTTGTCACCACTACCTTTATGCTGGCATAATCAAATGGCAAAGGAAGACATTCTGTGTGTAATCTTGCTTGAAGAAAAAAGGGAAGAGTTTATAAGATTGCTGCTAGAAAAACATCATAGAGAGAATTTCTTGCTTCCTGTTCTGTTGGCAGCATTGCTGCATGCTGGTAACAATCTCCTGTGTGCCTCTGGAGGTGTGGCAGCTGCTGTAGTTATCTGCCCTGCCCTTGTGCCTTTGCCACAATCTTTGTTTGCTCTTTCTGCTAGAGAACATGGAATTTGCCACTGGCAGGAGAACGCAGCGCGTTATCTCCACCCTGGCCAGAACAGAAGGAGAAGACATAACACTAATCAGAGGTTCAGACCTGGGCTTGAAGGTGCCTTGGTTCAGTGTGGAAGAACCAGTTGTTAAAATCATGGCAAGTTGCCCCAAGAGCTGTTTGAAAGAAATGCCAATTGTTAACAGATTTCTGTACTTTTCTTCTTTTCTGGAAAACATCTCTTTTGGAGGAGAATTCAAAATTATCAAGCGGTTCTTCTCTGGGCTTTGATGCATGTGATGGTTTGTAACTGATTGATTCCACTGTCAGTCATTTAAAGATTAATCCACTTGTCTTCTCCACTCTGCTGTCGTGATCCCCTTTTAGTGTGGCCAAAATGTACTTGGTACTGGAGCTACCTCTGGGCAGTTTATCACACTAACAATCTGTTGTGGTTTGACACTGGCAAAACTCCAGGTACTCACAAGAGTCATTCCCTCATCCTCCCCAGCCATAGCTGGGCAGAGGAGAGAAAAAATTATCAAAAGGTTCATGAGTTGAGATAAGAACTGCAAGAAAACACACCAAGTGCACAGAATCCTTGGGAATGAAACACCATCTTCTTCCTTTTTGCTTCATTGCATGGAAAACCACAAGGAAGACTTATCAACATGAACTTTGCTGTCTGACAATCTAAGGGAAGGCTCAGATTTCCTTACAGGTCACCTGCATTCTTTAAAAAGGAATGTGGACCATAAGCATTGTGGTTTTTACAGCAGCACTGACACAAATGTGAGAGGAAAAAGAGAAACTTGATGACATGCTGATATCCAGAACATGGAGTAGCATTGCAGAAATAACAGCACATGCCTTTTTTTAGCACATTTATTTCTCTGTATTTCTTGACAGGAAGGCCTTAAATCGTGAACTTTCTAAGCTTTTCAATGAGATGTGGGATGCAGATGTTCACAACCTTAGGCCTGGGAAAGACTACACAATAGATGTGTAGGTAAGCAATTTCCAAGTCAGGATTAAGGACAGTGTGGTGCTGCAGGAAAAGGTGCCTGCAAAAGTGCCTTTTGCTTAAAAAGTTGCCTGTGCTTTGTC
The DNA here is from genome assembly GCA_009812075.1 of Sialia sialis. NCBI lineage: Eukaryota > Metazoa > Chordata > Aves > Passeriformes > Turdidae > Sialia > Sialia sialis. The sequence goes on from VRYO01000369.1 coordinate 60,383, forward strand.
GTTTGAGGAAAGCTTCCCTTAGGAGAGGGAACCATACAGAGAACACAAATGGTTCACACTTACCTCGACTGATTGTAAGTGAACTCTCTCAGGTGTCTGGTTTGGGTGCTGTAATATTTCCTCTCTCTGTCTGTGAGCTGGAGAAGGAACTAGCATGCAGTCCTTCCAGCTTTGCAGATAACAGCAAACTGTGGTGAAGTTGGTATGCTCAGGTGCAGGGCTTCTCTTCCACTGGTCATAGGCAGGCTGAATGAACATGCTAAGGAAGGAACATAATGAGATTCAACAAAGACAAAGGAACAGGATGCCCAGAGAAGTTGTGAAATATCCATCTCTGGAGGTTTTCAAGACCTTATAAGATGACTCCCTGAAAAAGAGAGTCTGAATTCAGTGTTGACCACACTTTGAGCAGCACTCGAGATGTTCTGCTCCACCCTGTGTATGTCAGCATGTGAATGACAGCTTGTGTGTGTGGTCTGGGTGACTTGCAGCAAGAGAGAAAGGGAGATAGGTCCCAAGTCATTCTTAGGGGAATAAAGGAGGAATTTGAGAAACTCCTGGGCCTTTCTGGGAGAGCAGTGGCCAAGTGTTTCGGCCACAAATTGCAACAAGCCAGAATATTCACAATCCAGTTTTGTACTCAAGGAAGAACTCACTTTATTCTGATGTTACTCAAATACTTCCTTCTAATGTTGCTTCATATTATAACAGATACAGTAGTTTCACGAATATAAGCCGCACCTTTTTCATTGAAGAATCCATCCTACCCCAGTGGTGCGGCTTATATTCAGGTGCGGCTTATCTATGGACAAATCCCAGCGAAACGCCAACCCAGAAGTGAGAGCTGGCCAAGCAGAGTGGCAAGTGGGCGGGCCGGCCCCTGTGCCGCCGGCAGCCAGCGGCGGCACGGGATTGCTGGCAACGGGGGCTGGAAATGTGCGGAGCGGCCCCTGTGCCCCTGGCAGCCGCCGGCAGCGTGCGACCGCCAGGAACGGGATGCCGCTGGGAAGCCGGGCTGTGTGGGGCCAGGCGGAGCACCTTGCCCCATCTGCCGTGCGGAGTTTAAAAAAAAAAAAAAAAAAAAAAAAAGGCGCAGCTTATATTCGGGTGCGGCTTATATATGGACAAATCCTGTGGTCTTCTCAGCTACCCGGAAGTGCGGCTTATATTCAGGTGCGGCTTATAGTCGTAAAATTACTGTAATTTCCTATTGCTGATAAACTCAAAATAGTTGTTCCTACCTCAGGCCAAAATGTGTGTGGGGAAAACTTCTCTCATATACTTTCTCCATTTTTCAGAACAAGGCTCTAAGTACCCCTTGCCTGTGTTAACAAGCTGCTATTCATCTTCTATCTTCTTTTCTTGAGAATGCCCTTTATGAAATAGAAATTTGAAAATTATCAGGAAAGCCTCCATAAAACTGCAGAGATAGAAGGTACCCAAATCTCCTTTTTATTTATTTGTGGTGGAAGGGAGTCCTTGCTCTACATTACTTCTGTTTACCATTTGTGATGTATGTAGTATAACTGCACAGCTGGTTGCTGAGCAGAACTGGACTATCACATGGGCCATTACAATCATGTCTGAGTCAACAGAGAAATTTCAAGCTCTGACAGCTGTCAGAAATGGTCTTTATGCCGACAGTTCTGTAATCTCTTATTTCATAGGAAGACAATTCCTAGCAAACAAACCTGATAGCTTTATGGGGTTTGGTTAGATTATTGCAAAGGCAGGCACTGTCTCCTCTAACATTGGACATCTTACTCCTTACATTGTTTTCCTCTGTTTTTTTCCTAGGGAAAAGCAGGTCCAGCACAGCAAGGTGACACTGCTGTCCAGGACAATGCAGCCAGACATCTCTTTCACAATGTAAATGAAGAACGCCTGAGGAGCATAAAAACTTTTGCAAGTGAGACCTGTTCTTTTGTTAATCATGGATGTGATATAAAAAATCTGTGGTGTTTTTGATGTGACTGCCTTAAATATAACATTGTATATAATTTGGATGTGGTGAGGTCATTTGAAAGGAGTTTTCATAACAGTTACTTAGAGATTACCTGTACTTGAGCCTCAGGAGGAACATCCTTTTATACCCTAGGCAAAATCTGAACTCTCTGACTCTTCCACTACAAAGTAAAAGGGATGAGACACTTACCACAAGCTAGAGAAGTGGCCCAAGGGAGTCTCACACAGTTTGACAAGACCAGGTGCTGGTGCTGCAGCTGGGTCAGAACAGTCCCCAGGATCAATCCAGGCTCTGGATGAGCAGAAGGAGCAGCCCTGGTAGAAGGATTTGGGGGTGCTGTGGGTGAGAGCTGGCCCTGCCCCAAGCCAGAGCCCCCCTATGCTGCACCCAGAGCCCCAGGGCAGCAGGGGAGTAGGGATTCTGCCCCTCTCCCCACTCTGCTGAGACCCGCCCTTGCAGGGCTGCATCCAGCTCTGGGCCAGCACAGCAAGGACAGGGAGCTGCTGGAGCCAGAGCAGGGACACCAAGGGATCAGAGGGATGGAGCAGCTCTGCTGGGAGGAAAGGCTGAGGGAACTGGGTTTATGCAGCCTGGAGAGGAGAAGGCTTTGGGGTGAACTCATTGTGGCCTTGCAGTGCCTGAAGGGAGCCCAGAGGAAAGATGGAGAGAGACTCTTGAAAAGGGTCTGGAGTGACAGGACAAGGGGCAATGGATTCACGCTGACAGAGTAGAGGTTAACAATGGAATTAAGATAGAAATTTTTTTGCTCTGAGGGCTACTGAGTGTCTCGGTTTGAAAGACAGGTGTCTGTTAAGAAAGGCAGTAGCCTTTCTTGAAATGGATAATATAAACCTCCTCCCGCCAAATTACAGTAGTTTCACAATTATAAGCCGCACCCGATAATAAGCTGCACATCCGGGTAGCCGGGTAGACCACGGGATTTGTCCATACTAACCCGCACCTGAATATAAGCCGCTTCTTTCTTTCTTTTTTTTTTTTTTCCTTTTTTTTTTTTTTTTTCCCGCGGCAGGGTGGGGGTGCTGCTGAGGGGCCAGGCAGCACCAGGGCCATGCCAGGAGCGGGAGGGGGTAGCAGGACGCGGCAGCGCTGGGAGTGGGAGGTGGCAGCGGGATGTAGCAGCGCCAGGAGGGGCTGGCCGGCAGCGGGACGCGGCAGCACTGGGAGTGGGAGTGGCGGGAGCCCAGCCGCTGAGGGGCAGGGAAAGCCTGTTCCCGTCTTTCCCGTTCACTCTGCATGGCTGCTGAGGGGCAGGGAATGCCTGCTCCCCCCGCAGCTCATACTTCCACATTGGCAATTCTCCTGAAATTGTCCATAAACAAGCCGCACCTGATGATTAGCCACACTGCTGGGGTAGGCTGGATTCTTCAATGAAAAAGGTGCAACTTATAATCATGAAATTACTGTATTATAATTTTTAAATTAAGGAGCTCTCAGGTAAAGATATGGGAATAGGAATAAGTGTTTTACTAGGAAAAATTCAAATAGAAATACAATATTTAAAAAAAAAACCAACCTGAAAACACTGACAGAGTCAGAATACAACCTGACACCCCATCAGTCAGGGTGTTAGTAGCAGTCCCAGTAAATGGTGGCTGCATCCTCCTGCAGTGACAGATGAGGTTCAGTTGAAGCAGTGCTCCTGTAGAAGAGTGCAGTTTTCCTCCGAAGGTCCAGTGATGATATAGAAGTGCCTGGTTTTCCTCTGGAATCCACTGGAAAAAGGCTGCCTTGGTGTTCCAAATCTCAGTTTTTATCCAGGCAGGAAATGTTTGGCTCCTCCCCCTGGCTGGAGCATCTCCCAATGGGATGATGTAATTTTATCAGTCATGCAGTGGGACTCAATGGCCCATTAATAGAAGATACCTCCCTGGAGGAAGAATGGGTCCTGGAAAAGATAAAGAGCACTGCCCCATCTGGTTTAACATATGGTGATAGAACACGAACTTTTGTTTACATTCTGCTTTGCAAGCCAAGACACTGAGACACAGTGGTGAACAGTTTGCCCAGAGAAGCTGTGGCTGCCCCATCCCTGGAAATGTTCAAGGTCAAGTTGGACAGGACATTGAACAACCTGGGATAGTGGAAGTTGTCTCTGCCCATGACAGGGAGTTTGAACTGGTTTAAGGTCTCTTCCAACCCAAACCATTCTATGATTCTATGCATTGAAAAAGACACCAAATTCATCTTTACTCCTTTACTCACAGCTTCCAAGCCCTTTCAGATAGTACTAGAACCACAGCTAAGTCTTGCATTTCTCTTGGGGGCTATACTTCAGCCATGTCTATGAATGTTTCCTTCCCTAATTTTTCTCAAGACATCTGATACAGGTTTATGCACTATTATTCCTCTACTGAAATAATGCCCACAAAACATTGTGCCAGCATAGCTCAAGGTTCTAAGCCTGTGTCTCTAATTGTGGTGGTCAGATATGATTTTCTTGCTAGAAGGTAATTATTACTTCAGCACCTAGCTCCATAAGGAAGCTCAGTAGCTGTTTATCTTTAAAAAGATCTTAAAAAAGTACAGCAATGATCTGGCCTTGAGTCACCTTGAGGCCTGCATTTAACAGTATACCTGAGAGAAGAATCTGACATATAAAGGAATGGCTTTCTCTAAGGGCTGTCAAAGCATATTCTATGGTGACTTTTTATGATGGCATTCTAATGCCTGCATCAGGGATATGAACAGACTGAAAGTTTCTCTTTTTCAGCAGCCTTTATCTCCTTATTGGACAACTATGAGACATCAACTGGTGTAGCAGAAGTACTGACTCCAGAAGAAATAATTGAAAACAATTGTTTCCTTGCTGCTTAGCAACTGAGGTCATGAGAGTGAGTAACACAGATAATTTTGTCACTGAAATACTGAATAAAGTTTACTTAAAGAAGTAAACTGTATATGGATCTTGGTTTTTTATCCTTCAGCTAGCTCATGCCTATCTGCTGAAAAAAAACCTAGCAAAGCCAAACCTTGCTGATTTCAAACATCAGCTTTATGACATCTGGTTCCAGCTCTATGCCAGAAAAGGAGGAGACAGGTATGTTTGATGGGTGGGTACAGGCACTGATAATCTCTGTGCTATTCTGATTTAGGTAAATGTAAGCCCAAGCGTCATCTGCTACACATAGTATTGAAAGAGAGCTTCAGAATGTCTTCAGATTGGCAGAGTGGGTTTAGATTGGATATGAGGGAGAAATTTTTCCCTGTGAGGGTGGTGAAGCCCTGACACAGGTTGCCCAGAGAAGCTGTGGCTGCCTCATCCCTGGAAGTGTCCAAGGCTGGGCTGGATGGTGCTCTGAGCAACCTGGGATAGTGGGAAGTGTCCCTGCCCATAGCAGGGTGTGGAATGAGAGGATCTTTAACATCTCTTCCAATCCAAACCATTCTAGGGCTCTATGAAACATATAAAAGACCTGTATATTCTTTTTTCTTCTTCATTACAGACCTGATTCTTGTGGTTTTGAACAAGTTTTTGTTGGAGAAACAAGGCATGGTAAAAAGATCTTAGGTTTTGCACAACTGGGTACAACTTTACCTTCAGGAAAAGCGTAACCAGATTGATTACAAGGGATACGTGGCTCGGAAGAACAAAACCAGGGTAAGACTTTGTAAGTAAGACAAGTGGATCCAAAGATAAAAGTTGCAACAAAACAAGTGTAATGATGCAATCATAGGCTCAGTGTTTTGAACAGTAATTAGTATATACAGTACATAACTGTATATAAGAAGAAAGAATAATAGCATGTCTTCCAGCTTTTATTGCAAAAGCTATTTTAAAAAGTAGTGCTGGTGTTTACAGAATTGCAACACTGCTGAGCTTGGTTGGGATAAATGGTCATGTATGCTCCAGCAGTCAGGGAAAAGACTGTGCTCCAGCTATAGTACTGAGGCACACCAAGTATGAACTCAACTTATGAAGCCCTCAAAAATCTGGAATCAGAAATTCTATCCGTCCAGTCACAGCTGTGTTGGAGATTATTCTGTTGTTTCATTTATGATTTCAGCCTGACAAAGTTTTGAGCATCCAGTTCAGCTGGAAGGGCTCAATTGGAAGCACCTTTATTGGCGTCAGCCCGGAGTTCGAATTTGCCCTTTACACAGTCATTTTCCTGCTGTCTGAAGAAAGAGTGACACGTGAAACAGTGAAGACAGATGAGTATGAGCTACAGGTGGTTGTCTGGCGCCACGGGCACCACATTGGAACAGTATACCCGGTACTGGTCAGCACCACTGAAGACTAGTAGAGTGAGCAGGAAACTTTTCTTTTTAAACTGGGGGAAAGGAGCGAGGGAGGAATGGATGGGGGTGGACAGGACCAGACAGCAAAGTTAATATGATGTTTTATAGAACTCATTCCAAGTAAAAATTGATGACTCCGTCTCTTTTGGTCTGCAATGGAGTATTTAATCAGTAGTGTGCTGTATGAAACATACTCCTGTTCACATTAAATTTACATCTAAAATTACATCAGTCTTCCCTTGTGCATGTTAGTACTGTACTTTTCAGCAAATAATTGGATTTAGGAAAAGGTTGTATTAAAATTGATAAACATATTTCTCTTATTTCTTATTTACCATATATCTAAAAGAGCAATAACCACACATTGCTTACACTTTACCTTCCAGACAGAAGCTTTGATTTGACACAGGCAGAACTCCAGGATGTGTTAGTCTCCTCATTTCATAAGAGGTTAATTTTAAATGCATTATTACAATACAACAACCTGGACACAAGGGGAACACATTTAGATAGGGATATGGTCATCAGATCCACAGCAGGCCTTAAAATATTTTCTGTTTCTTAACACAATTTTCCCATACTCCCCATATATTCCTGAAAACCTGGATGATAACTTCATGGTACAAGTACTAAGAAGGCTGACTCAGAAATATGCCCACCTTGGTTTGTTGCTTGTCAAACAGAGAGGATCTTGTGATCCTCTTGAGTGGACATTGATGACTGTCTTGGCCACAGTGACCATGAAGCCACTGAGTTTAAAATCTCTGGGAACAGGAGGAAAAGTGCTAACAAATGTTCAACCCTGGATGTGGGAAGAGCAGGCTTCAGGCTGCTCAGAGAATCAGTAAATAAAGTCCCCTGGAAAAATAGGTTTCACGGTCCTGGGGTCCATCAGTTCTAGTCACTTTTTAAGCACTAGCTCCTGAGGGCATAGGAACAGGCAATTCCTGAAAATCAGAAACCAAGCAGATGAGGCAGAAGGCCAGAAGGCTGAACAGAAGTTATCTTTTGGAGGTAAGGTAGAAAGGGAAGGTATATGCCCAGTGAAGCAAGGTCAGGTGATGTGGAAGGAATATAGAGATGCTGCTCACCGCTGTAGGGGATGAATTTGTGTGGCCAAAGCTCCATTGCAATTGAAATGCACCAGAAATGTAGGAGACAATAAAAAGAGGGTTTCAAAAATGCACTAATGGCAAAAGGCAGTGCTGAAATTACATCAGCCCATTACAGCATAAGGATGGTCATCTCACAAACAGAGCCATGGGTAAGGTAGAGGTGTTTAATGCTTTCTTTGCCTCTATCTTCAACACTGATGATGGACTAAGGAGGTCTCAGCACTCTGAGCTAGAGGACTGTGACTATGAGAATTATAAACTCTGAATTAACCCTGAAAGTGTGAGGGATCTGCTGCTCCAGCTGGATCCCTGTAAATCTATGGGGTGTGATGGGACTAATCTGAGAATACATAAAGAGCTGGCTGATATCATAATGAAGCATCTCTTGATAATTTTTGAACAGTGTTTTGAACAGTTTTCAAAGAGGGCAAGAAGGATGACCCAGGAAGCTACAAGCCTGTCAGTCTCATTCCAGTGCCTGATAAAATTATGGAGATGATGATGATTATTCTGGGAAGTATTGAAAAACCCCTGAAGGATAACAGAATCATTGGCCACAGCCAGCACATCTTCATGAGAGGAAAGCCCTGCTTACCAAAACAAATTTCCTTTTATGCTAAGGTAACCCACACAGCTGATCAAAAAACATCAGCAGATTAAATCCTTTTGGATTTCAGTAAAGCTTTGGATATCGTCTATCTCAGTGTGCAGCCCACAGCTGGATAAACACATCGTGTGATGGGTGAGCAACTTTATCACTGGTCTAGCACAAAGAAACGCAGCAACTAGGGCAACAGCAGTCGGGGAGTCTGTCACTTGTGGAGTTCCACAGGGCACCATCTTAGGCCCCATTCTCTTATAAATCCTCATAAAAAGCTTGAATGCAGGACAGGAAGGGATACTAAATGAGCTCATAGATGACACAAAACTTTCAGGAGCTGCTGACTCCCTCAAGGGTAAGGAGGCTCTGCAGAGAGCCCTGGATAAAGGGCAGGGCTGGGCAATCACCGCCTGTGTGAAGTTTAATAAAGATGACGGCTGGATTCTGCACATGGGACAGGGCAGCCCTGGATGTACAGGGAAGGAGAGGCTGGAGAGCAGAACTGTGGAAAGGGACCTGCGGGTTCCAGGCTGGAACATGAGCCAGCAGTGCCCTGGAGCCAGAAGGGACATCCCTGTCCTGGGGGCACCAGGCCCATCATGGCTGGCCAGGCCAGGGAGGGATTGTCCTGTTCTGCTCTGGGCTGGGGCAGCTTCACCTGGAATATTGAATGTGGTTTTGGGTGCCAGAGTATAAGAACTAAAGCTGTCAGAGTGTCTCCAAAGGAGGGACATGAATATGGTGAAGGGCCTGGAGGTGAGGCCACACAAGACTGTTCATTGGGAGAAGAGCAGACTAGATCAGAGCTCACAGCAGTTCTGCAGCTTCCTCACAAGGGGAAGAGGAGAGGCAGGCTCTGGTCTCTGCTCAGTGTGACTGGGACAGGACATAGGGAATGGCTGGAGCTGTGTCAGGGGAGGATTAGGGGGGATATCAGGAAAAGGCTCTTCCCCCAGAGGGTGGTGGGGCACTGAACAGGCTCCCCAGGAAATGGTCACAGCCCCATGGAGGAAGATTTCATGTGCAGGGCATGATTGTTGGAGTGTCCTGCTCCCCAGCAGGGCCAGGTGTTGGACACACGATGATCGCGGGTCCCCTCCAACATAATATTCTCTAAAAATTTCAAATGCTACAGAGAGCAAGCCAAGTCCATACAGCTGTTGAAACATCACAAGGGGCTGCTCAGCCTGGGATTCACAGGAGGAGCCATTGGAGAACACTAAGAGAGGACCAGCTGAGAGATGCTGATTAACAAGTTCACCCTTTCCCTGGCCCTGAAGGACAGCAAGACAAGCTGAACTCAGGGCCCACTGCAAATTTGAAACACAAAGGATCTGAGACAGATACCAGGGATATTAGGCACAAAACCACAGAGCTGTCACAGAACACCTGCTCTGAGGTCTAGAAACCAGCTTAGGGGAAAGTCAAAGGCACTCGGGCTCCTTCAGTCTGGGGAACATCCCTGCAGCCAAGGGCCCACAGGTCACGCTGCACGCCTTGACAACTGTTCAGAGTCCTGTTTCATCTTTGCATAGGTGGCAGGGCAGAACTGGGAATAGAGCTGAGCCAGCAGAGCCTGGGAAGGGATCTCTAGCTTGGTCCCATGGCTCAGCTTATTCCATATGTGCACAGCATAGGTGTTCTTAAGGAGTTTGTGAAGCTCTGAGGCACTGACTACCTCAAATAACTTCTTCCAGTCCTGCCAAGGAACAGGATAAACAACTTCAGGGGGAAGAGCATTCACACCTTGGCAGCTCATGCTCCTGATAGTCCGGATGGAGCACCACTTCTTGTAGACACGAGTTAGAAGCTCTGGGCCCTGGTGCCCCCAGACCCAGCCATTGTAGTTCTCCACAAAGTCTTGCATGCAAAGCTTGATGAACTTGTGTTTGGGCTTAAATGACAGAAAAGCCCCATTCAGTACATCGCGATCCTGAATCCCGAGGGCATTGGTGAGGTTCTGTAAGTTCTTAAGCACAATGAAGTCTGTATCCAGGTAGATGCCACCAAATTTCCACATGAGGACAATCCTGCAGGCATCAGAGAGGACAGGTAAAAAATAAGGTTCCC
>VRYO01000369.1:81913-102775 GCA_009812075.1 Sialia sialis
TCATGCACCTTCTCACCTTAGTGGCCCTTTGGCAGACCTGCTCCAATAAGGACAGGCCTCCCTCATCCTGGGATTCCAGAACCAGCCCTCCAGGTGTGTCTTACCAGTGCTGAGTGGTGGGAAAGGATCACTCCCTATAACCTTGCATGCCATGCTCTGCAGGCTGTAGGGACATCTACTTGCTCCTGGGCAGCTTGTGGTCCAGGGAGCCATCAGGTCCTTTTCTGCCCAGGTGCTTTCCATCAGAATGCTGCCTATCATTTTCATGGTTTTGCTTATTAAATTTAAAATCCAAGTTTACCAACATAGGGCTTGAATTATGCAAACAAAAAACATGTCCAAAAAAATTGCAAAATGCACAGAGACGCCTCACCGCACAATGTAATCTCTGATATTTCAATATCATCAAGGATCACTTGTTCCAAGCACAAGAGGAATAAAAGAAAGGAAACAGACACAGGGCTGCCACCACAGATGATGTTGTAACTCCACCATGCAAGGACTGCCACCGTCTGCTGCTGCTGGATCTGCACATGCTCACACCTACTTTTAGTGCATCCTGCCCGGAGCAAAGTGATTTCCTGCCCGACATGACTAACAGTGCTTCACTGATATTTCCTTGGTAGTAAAATCACAGACAACAAAAACTGGAAACAACCCAAACTAGATGATAATTTAATGATTGACTGATGGTATAACATGAATTGTGCATGAAGCCCACTTACATGAAGCCAAAAAAAGCATCATGCATTCCTGCAATCCTTAATTTTTTAAATTGTAACAACAGATATTCAGAAGTCCCTGAAACCTGGCAAGCCATTCCTAACAAGAAGAAAATTTCATTATTGAGTGATATTCCTACAAAGCATTATAGGATCTACATGACAGTTCAAATAGTGATAACAAATGAAAGAAATGAACTGTAAAAAAATTTTTAAGGGCGTGCATTTAGTGGCGTCATAGAATTAAATGTTATGTTCTCCCTTTGACTGAAAGCATTTAGGTTTGTTTTTACATAATTACATTTGAACTCTGTTATTCTCAGAGTATGAGTTCTGCAGAAGGTCTCAAAACCTCCTGGCTTAAATCTTACCATACCAAGTAAAAACAAGTGTTTTAGCCAGATCATATGATTACAGGGAAACCAGGGTTGTCCACATTGCAGAAGTGCAAGTGTTGTTTCAAAAATGGAATATACATGGAGGATGTCAATAAAGACTTTGCTACTGTTTTTCTTCTAGGATTTAATTGATACAGCTTATACCTAGGTAATTAGCAGATCTAGCCTATGAAGCTGGATAGGCCTGCAAATCAGCAGAAAATTTCAGGAAAGAAGGTTCAAAGGGATGATATAACTATTAGCAAATAGACATGTATCTATAGCTACTTAATATACTATTAACTAAAATGGATTTGCAATACAATTCTTTGTTACAGCTCAGAACATGCAGAGAAATAGTTAAATATGATTCTGCATCTTCAGCTGGGAAAGATGTTATGGCTGATCTAAATAATTTCAAACAATAGCTGTGCCCTCTTGTGACCATTCCTGCATTCTGGGCACTAAAAATATCCTGGATTTCAGGAAAGTACTGCTGGGGTAGCAAAGCAGATCAACCTGAATTTGTCATGAATATCCAGTCTTCACAGGGTAAATGCAAGCACACTGTGGTAGAGCTTCACTTCTTTCTTTGTTTTATTACTGCTTGTCAGTGTTGTGTATTTTTATCAAGACTTCAACTATTTTATGGCATTAAACTATAAAAGCTATGTTTGAATGTACATCCAGCACAAACACAGCAACACAGCTCTGGTTGGCCTTGGAAAAAGTATCTGCACCACCCCCTGTTGTCTTCAGGGGAAAGAACAAAATACCCTTGAGATTAGTGATGTCCTTTCAAGAAAACTGTGGACATAGGAACTGTAAAACACCTGAGGGGGTGTTTGTAAATTTGCTACAAATTTGGTAACAAAAAACAGAGAAGAGGGGGAAAGGTCTAGCAAAGTACTGCTGCATACCTAGGTAGCTGCTGAAAGTCTGGAACAATAAATATCACCCATCACAGGCAGCCTGATAGAAGTATTTTAGGGCCCCATCAGAAAACAGCTGAATATCTCCATTTTCTCCAGATTTACATTACTAAACAAGAGTAGAAGATGTGAGATTGGACAACAACAGCATTCAGTAGGTGACTAATCAGTCTGCTAGGCACAGAAACAAAGTGGTGCCCAACAAGGAAGCATGACCAGCAAATTCCCCTAGTATTTAGGGGAATTAGCTTTTAGCATTTCACCAGCAGCTTTAGAGCTCCTCCTCCTGAACCCAGAGAGGACAGCAGATCAAGCACGTGTGAATGTTTAAAGGAAGAGGAGAGCAAATATTTTAAATTGAGTATATTAGACCAATAAAATACTGCAGCTGAAGGCAGAGGACATTTCAGGCACCTGTCTTTAAATGCATCTTCTGCATTTATCATTTATCATGACTTCATCTTTCCAGAATGAACCCTGCAGTATCCAATTCATTCACAGTGGGTTTAGAACTAAGTTTTCTCCTGAAATAAAAGCAAGAAGTATAAACATCCTCTTGTATAGCTGTAATGAAATGCTGGATAGACAGTCTGTGGGATAAGATGCATTAAAAGCACACCACAGCAAAGAGTCAGAGAATAAGATTAGCACGTTTCTACAAAAAAAAAAAAAAAACAGATTGTAGGAAGAAATGATACAGCAGTTTTGATAGTTGCTGATTCCCAGATCACTGTACACAAAGCAGCCACAGATATGATGTTATCTCACTGAAGCTGTTTAGAAAAAATATCTACAGGCTCTGTTATTTGCAACAGAGGATACCAATGACATACCTAATTAATGGACACAAACAGAAAATCAGATAGCCAGACATGGCAATATCATTATGTTGCAATCAGCCTCCCTGAATACAATAAGCAGGATGAAGGGAAAATGGTCAGTAATGCTGTTACACTTAGAAATTTGTAGGATCAGGTTTGCTAAGCAGGACCTGCCTCTTGTGAACCTGTGCTGGCTGGGCTGGGCCCCCTGATTGGTCACACTCAGTGTGATCTGTCCCACAGCCCTCCTTGGCATCGAGGTCAGGCTCATGGGCTTGTAGCTCTCCAGATCCTCCTTTCAGCCTTCTTGTAGATGGATATCACATGGGCTAACCCTCAGTCATCTGGGACTTCCCCAGCTCACCAGGGCTGCCAGCAAATGATAAAGAGCAGCTCAGAGTTCCTCCACCAGCTCCCTCCGTCCCCTTGAGTGGAGCCCACCTGGCCCCACAGATTGTGCAATTTTAAGTGGAGCAGCAGGTTACTGTTTCTTCCTGGATTACAAGGGGATTATCCTGTCCCTGTCTTCCAGCTCAGGGGATTTGACACCCTGATAATAATTGGTCTTTCACTTAAAGACTGAAGCAAAGAAGGCACAAAGTACCTCAGCCTTTTCCTGATCCTTGGTGGCAATGTTTTCCCTCATATGCAACAAAGGATGGAGAGTCTCCTTGGCTCTCTGTTAATGTATTAGGAAAAAAATTTTGTCCTTTCTTGTGGCACTTGCCAGACTAAATTCTAGCTGGGTCTTTGGCCTTTCTGACTTTGTCCCTGCATAATCCTCCTGAGCCACTTGGCCCTTCTTCCAAAGCTGGTATTTTTTTCCCCCTTGAATTCAAGCAAAAGCTCCCTGTTCATTCAGGCCAGTTTTCTTCCCTGCTGGCTTGTCTTATGGCACATTGGGTTGGCCTGTTCCTGTGCCATTCAGATGTTGTTCTTGGAGAACATCCAGCTTTCCTGCATCTCTTGTCCCTCAGGACTGCTTCCCAAGGGACTGCCTCAACCAGTGCCCAGAACAGGCCAAAGTCTGCAAGTCCAAGGTAGAAGTTTCATGACTACATTCCATACTTCTTCAACAATTGAAAACTCTCATTTCAAGACCACTGTTCCCAAGGCAGACTCCAACCACCACATATCCCATCAGCCCTCCTCTGTTCACAAACAGCAGGGCGCACATCCCCAAGTTCCTCTTACCTGTAGCCAGACATAGAAATTAATTCTGAGTTGTTTCAAAGTGATCTCTGAACTCCCAATCTACCAACCTTCTGCCTCTACAGCAGGCTTCATGTTCCTTCTGCAACTGGAAAAAAAAAATAATTATAATACTGGTAGCTTTACTACCTTTTGGAAATAGTTTCCAAACAGTGTTTTCTATAGTCTCATGGTGTTGCCATATTTAACTTGTCAGACCTCATGTGCCTACTTCCTTTTCCCCCTGGTTATAGATGCCATTTTGAAGAGAGCTTTATACTTCTCATAATTCTATCAGCATACTAGTTTGGCTTCACCATAATAGACAAATTTAAATGTCAAGGTCTCAGCTTGGGCTGTAATGGCAGGGTGCAGCTGAGTGAATTCCACCTGCAGTCCTATCTTCTGGACTCTGCCTGTTCATCTGATTTCCAGGAATGGTTATAATGCAAAAACCAGAGACCACAAGCCAAGTGAACAAGGGAATGGTCACAATCTAAACCTGAAGTACTTACGAAAGACTAAAGGGATGATGCTCATAAATGGCATATCCAAGAAAAGTATGGGGAGAGCTTTGCTTCCCCTCTTCTTTCCTGCTGCGGACACACCAGCCCTAAGCAGAGCTGTCCCCAGTATACATCAGATTAAGACAGGTAACTGCACTTTCCCACAAGAATCTGCTTTTCATTATGGCCTTCCCAGACTACACATTTTGGGAGGAGGGAGATAAAACAAAGAGGAGAATAATAAGGGGAAAAAGAGCCCTACAGAGCATGACTCCTGAGTGTGTGTTCTGCATGCCCCCAACATGAGAGCTCCTGGCACAGGAGAGCTCTCAGGCAGCACAGAGAAAATAATCATACTTTAGCCACTTCCCAGGACACTGGATCCAGGGTTGCATTGCTAATCCTTCCATGCTCCTCTTCTGCTGCACTGGCCAGTTCTGCATCTCCAGCCCCATCCTGCTTCCCCCTTGAGGTACATCACCATGTACCAGCTAACCTTCATAAGCCCTAGGACAGGAGTCATGACATGAAATAAGCTGTATAAACACATAGTTCAATTGAAGGGCACTGCCATCAATGTGGCAATACTTTTCTCGGAAATGCCTGGCTCTTGAAGTTAAAAATTCAGAAATATTTCACAAGGAATATATTCTTTGGAAGCAAATATAAAAATGTTATCTGGAAGATGCAGAACATTTTAGTGTCTCCTCTGCTTTAATCCCTGTTTATCTTTTGGTAAAAGTTTGCATAATTTAAAAGAAATAAAACCAATATAATTCAACAGTAAAAACAGAAGTTCTGTCAGACAAACCAGAAGTGTGAATAATGTAACAGAGAACTATACCATGCCTCCTAAAGAGAGCTATGGGTCAGCTTGATAACAGAATTTTCCATTTCAGATTAATCAATCTTTAGTTGAAAACAAGAAGAAAACTCTCTGCTGAGACTTTTTTCTCTCTCATTTCTTTCTCCCTCTATTGAACAAAAGCCTTATTGTTCTATAGCTTTTCCAAGACACCTTCTGCCTCTCAGACTGGCCACTTTGGAGTGTGTCTACACTACCTGACACATCACCTCGTGGGAGCAGCCACCTCCAGCTTAGCTGCCCTTCCCTCCAGACCCTCTGCTTTCCTTGGGACTCTGAAGGGGTAACATACACTTTCTGTCCATACAGCTGCAAGAATCAGCAAAACCCCACCGTCCTGTCCCTAGCAGCTTCCCTAGCAGCTTCCACCCTTTCTTAAAAATGTTCAAGCAGAGGTAGAATGCGCTGCTCTGACCAGCTGCAGTTTTGGTGTGCAACAGGCTGTGTTTGTCTAGTTTGGAGCTGGTTGGAACCAGCTGGAATCACAGCCCCTTTCCACAGCCCTGCAGGGCCTGGCTCCCCAAACCATGTAGGTTCTGCCTCATACAGAGTACTTTGTAATGTTTCAATACAGAGGGTTTTTTTCTTCCTGTAAAGATGAAACTTGGCTTTGAATGTTGGATTACCAACTGGTGAGCTTTTCTTCACTAGCTAATGCAAACAAAACTGGTTATAAAATAAATTAAGTGGTGAGGGTTACTGACTTATTGAATGAGTCATATTTGTTTCCCTTCCCTTTGTTGTAACATCAGTTTCAAAAAGTTACCTGTCCAATTCTTTAAAAATTTTTCAAAGAAGGAAGACAAGTGATCCTAAATGCCATGTCATCATTTACTTGAATGCAAAGGTCTTGCCAACAGTTTATTGATGACTTCTCATCCTATATTTTATTATTTGTTTAAACCTGTCCAGAGCTTGTCCCAAGCAGCTCCTTAGCACCTACCAAAGGGCTCTCAACCAGTTGAACAGGAAGATGGGACATCTCAGACTGCCACACACCTCTGAAACTTGCCAGAAAGCAAGGCTTTGTGTTGCAACTAAACCAGCCTAAGAAGATGCCAACAAAGGGGGGATTACCTCAGTAATCCAAGGCAGAAAACTTGGTCTATAAAATAAATATGGAGCTTTCCTGAGGGTTTAGTCTCCACAGAACAGCTCAACTGAAGCACAGTTATGAGGGAGATCAAACAGCACTACTGCTCCCTCAGTACTTCTCCCTCACAAACAGCAAGGAGATAGCTATGATCTGGTTTGGTTTTTATAAAAGATACTGCACAGCTTAATAAGAGAGAAATATAGAAGTATCTCAGGCAGTAAATAGGAGCAGCAGGCTCCAACAGCTGTTTCAGCAACAGTAATGAAAGCAGCAAGGAAACCACAGGGTCCTCTGGGGCACTGCAAACACCTCTGCAACCAGAGCAGAGGCTTCAATACTTCCCATCATGTCTGATGAAATCTCATCAGAAGCTACACTACAGCTGATGGTGATGCAGCCCTGAGGTTCCATCCAGCAGCTCCAATGGAGGAAACAAAGGAAGAGGAAAGACCACAAGCACAGGAATGACTGCCACACCAATGCAAACATGCAGCTGTGTTTGCTTGAAATCCGCTCCTGATTTTACCTTTACTTTGTGACTGCCTAAAATGCAAAGCAAATATTACTAAGTTCCCAGGCCCTGTCAGAAAGAGGCACTTTAGGATTTTGCTGGGACAACACAGAGATGACTTGGGAGCCAAGAGGTATCCCAGCAGCCAGAGACAAGAGCCAGGTCCTCCCTCACCAAACCCAGCCTGCACTTCCCACTGGGACTGACCTGTTGAGTGCTTTTCCTGTGGCACACAGAGCAAGGAATAAACTTGTTTGTTTTTTTAAAGTCCTTTTCACGTGACACTGGCTGTCCAGGACCATGTGCCACATCCCATCAGGCAGAAAGCAGCTGTCACACCCTGCCAGAGTCCCATCCTGTTCCAGCCCCAAGGGCTGGGTACTCACAGCTGCAGCAATGTGCTGTTGGCTCAGCAAAGCACACAACATCCATTCTAAATTTTTCCAGAGGGCTGCTACCCACTCCAGGTGACATAAGACAAGTTTAGAGCATTTCTACACAGGTCAGGTGAAATTGGATTTAAATGCTTTGTTAAATATGGTCCTTGATACTGAGTTCAGGATATTTTCCCAGATTAACATAAGAAAAGATCCAGAGTTTTTTTTCTGCTGCAAAAACAAGGTCAAATCCATGATTCCATTCCTACCCGCCAACAGGTTTGACCCTTGCTTTGGTTCTTCCCAGAAGGCCAAGATTTATTTTTTAAGATTTTCCTTTAAAAGCCAATGGAAACATTAAATCACAAGAAAATACACAAAACCTTAAAATCTCAAGCTAGAATAAAACTACAATTGTCAAGGCAGACTTTTAAATAACATTTGGTACACCAAAATTAAACATACTAATCTTGGATCTAGAGCTAAGGCAATTTAGAAATAACCAGCGGGCATAATCCCCAGAAAATACTTTTGGTGTTAAGACACCCTTAAGTGAAATTAAAAAAAAAAACAAAACAGGCTGCTGAAAGTTTACATAAATCAGTTCCCAGTTACTGTGTTTCAGAGCAGCTGCACACAGGCATTTTCTTCCTTTTGAGCACAATGACAAAGTCAAGATTTCAAAGCTTAATCAAGAACAAATTAGAAAAACCCTCCTAGAACTACTGACTACACAAAGCAAAGCACATGGGTTCCTTCCTTCCAAAGACCACAGTCAGAACTGCCCTGCGCCTTCTGCTCTTACCCCTTTGTTCTTTCCAATCCAGCATGTTTGCCAAGAGCAGAAATAGGAACTGATACTCTGGATTGCTGCCACGTGCTGTGCAGAGCTGTGGTCAGGGCCAGTCTCTAGAAATACTCAGAATGAGGCAGTCTGCAGCAGAGAGGTAGGCTCAGCACTCGTGTTGGAACTGTGTTTCTTTGGTCCTGTCCCAGCACTATGGGCTGCATGGGAGCAGCTGCAGGTCAGGCTGGGTGAAGCCATTCCCACAGCCACAGCCTAAGGGGGAATCACAGGGCATTTCCCAAGGCTGCATCTGGTACTGTCCTCACCACACTTCAAATGCCTTGGCTTCTTACACACCCTGCACCTAAATTATAACTTCCTGCTCCTTGAGGAATACCAAAACATATGGAACATGGAATACCAATAGCCTGATACTGATGCATATGGAACACCAAGAACTAATGCAATTGTTTCTGTTCACATCTGCACACTTCATGAGAATATCCCATCTGCACTTAACTCAAACAGGGCATATCATGATCACTGGTGACCTCCCTGAATGCATCTTTAAAATGCCATACTGTTCATGCTCCACATGGAACTCACACAGAGTTCCCCTGCCTGATCAAGAGCAGAGATTTTAATACTGAAATTGTGACTGCCTGCTCAAATGAACACAGGGCTGAGCTACTTGGAGGAAACAGCTGGAGCTGTACCAGGGCAGGGTTAGGGAGGACTTTGGGAAAAGATTCTCCACCCAGAGGGTGCTGGGACACTGAACAGTCTCCCCATGGATTTGGTCACAGCAGAAGCCTGAGAGAGTTCAAGGAGCATTTGAACACTGCTCTCAGCCCAGGGTGGGATTGTTGGAGTGTCCTGTTCAGGGCCAGGAGTTGGGACTCCATGATCCTTGTGGATTGCTTCCAACTCAGCTTATTCTGTGATTCAGAGAAGGCTGGTGGGGAAGGGTCATTTCTGCCCTGCAGTACTGCCAAAGCCCTCCAGAGAGCTGTGTAGGTATGAGCTGCGCCCCCTCCCCACCAGGCCAGGCCTCCAAAGTATGAGGCAGGAAGACCCACTGGTGACATCTGCTCCCCACTATTCAGGGATACCTGGGACTACCCAAAAGCCCAATGAAGATCAATTTTCTAAACTTTACAAAATGCTTGCTAGTCTTAAGACAACTTGTTGAAATACAAGATTCTGCATGTCCTCACAAGGATCTTGCATGACCTTGAGTGTTTGTTAGTGAAGGCTCATAAACACAAACAAAACACTACAGCTTGATGCCTTCCTCAGATTTCTGTGCCTATTTCACGAATGGAGAGGTAAGATTTACTTCCACCTGTCAGGCATAATAGCAGAGCAGCAAAGCCCCAGCAGCAGGTACTGCATAGCTGGCCAGCCCTCCCTGCTGCAGAACACAGCATGCCACTGATGTGGGAGCTGTAACATGCCTCCCAGCTCATTTTCCTTTTTTTGACCCTTCGTCCACCCCCTTCAGGATGGGCGGTTGTCCCCTTGCTTCTCATGGTAGTTGCATAATTTCGCAAAACTGTTCTGCTCAACACCTTCCTCCCCACACAGCCACAGCCCTTGAGACACTGGGGAATAGCAGCTACTGAAGAATGGCTTCAGGAATCTGAGGTGACCACCAACCCACAAACCCTGAGCTGTGAGGCAGGACAGAAAATGGAATTGCACAACAGGGGAGAAAGCTCTGGTATCTGACTTTCCACCCAAAGGAACACAGGAGAATCACTCTCAGCATCCTGACAAGAAAAGTTATCCAACACTTTTTTTTTTATAGACCATCTTTTGGGTCTTATTTAAGTGAAAGGAGCAGCTTTGTACCTCACAGTCTTTAGTTTTCAAGAAGCAACTACATAAACACTTCATCAATAATTAAAATGAAAGGAATGGTAGACTTTGGCTGTGTAGAGCTGCTGGAAAGTGCAAAGAGACAAAAGGACAGATGCTAGCAGTGGGTGAGCTGGAAAACTGATACAGCTCCATGCCACCAACAGCAGTTTCCTGTTTCTGTAGGAAACCATGCAGGCTCTTGTGTGCTGGAATATAAAATTTAAGACTAAACACAGTTTTAACTCTCACAGCTCAAGAGGATACTGGCACATGGCTAGGAAAGGAACTGCCCTGTGGTGGCACATCCGAGGAGACCATGAGAACACAGAAGCCAGAGTTCCACCTGATCAGGAAGTGAGAAAATTCTGTTAATTCACAGTATCACTGCTAACTACAAGGAAAGAATCTAACAGCAGACTACACGTGGATTTAGGGGACCTCCATTTATTTTGCTGCTCTGGAAGAGGTTTCTTACAGACCAAGGAGCAGGACACTTAAAACTGAAGCAGGAAGTTACAGTGAAGTTGATGTCTAAATTTCTTCAAGGATCTCAGGGGTTGTTTTTCTGTCTCAACTTTCCTCTTATGAGTATGGAGGAAGTACTTTCCTGTCTGACAGTGCAGCTGCAAGGCTGAACTTACTAAAGGTTGGGAGACATTAACCTTGCATAGACAGGAGGTGTTAAGCAATTGTACAAGAAAGAGTGTGAACATTTTTCTTTTTAAAAGAAAAGTCTAAATAAACATGATTGTACTTAATCCTTCACTGACAGGGGAGTGGTTGGTTGACAATGCCATAATATGAATTTCCACCAGACCTCATTTAACCTGTTGGGCAGAGTAACCCAGCCCCAGTTTATGGTAATTGTACAAGCCAGTAAAGACAGCAAAGAAAGGAGTTACAAGTGAGTTGGTGGAGTATCACCTGTTTCCCCGAGAAAGCACCATCCAAAAGATCTATGAATCTGTTCTGGAACCTGAAAACCCAGCAACTTGAGGTTTTTGTGTTAATTTGATCAGGATAAAACACATACACACACACCTCGCCCCCAGAGAAA
The DNA here is from genome assembly GCA_009812075.1 of Sialia sialis. NCBI lineage: Eukaryota > Metazoa > Chordata > Aves > Passeriformes > Turdidae > Sialia > Sialia sialis. The sequence continues at coordinate 93,019 of VRYO01000369.1, forward strand.
GGAGCCACAAAGCCAGGCGACACAGTCCAAGTTTTTGACAAATCGGGGAAGCACAACCCTTACAGAGCTGAGTAACAGCACGACTACACTGATTTACTGGGACAAGTAAAGACAAGAGGGGTGTCCCCAGTGTCTCCTGCCATCACACACTGATCCAAACCACCAGGGCACTGACAGCAAGGCACATCCAGCTCATGGGTATCCTACTCTCTTGGTCTCACCTCTACACAGGGAACAGGCATGTCTGTATGGTTTCTTATGGTGACTGTGACTGGCACAGAGGCTCATCTCTATACTAGAGACCAGAGGTGAAAGTAAGATGGAAGAATTACTCTTAAGCACCTGTAAGCATCTGCTGATGACAAAGCCAAGGCAATGGCAGCTTGCTGCTAAAGGATGTGGCTCCACTCCCTGCCACCTCAGGCTCTTCCTTGGTGCTCCTCTGAACCTGAGGTGACCAGCCTTGCTAAAACAGCAAAAGGCTGCTTCTGCTGAAAGTTTGAATGCTTTTTGTTGTGGCACAGATGCCCGTGAGACAGACACAAATTGGCACAGGAAGATTCTACAGTGGGCATCCAGGAGGCTGCATCCTTCTGGTGTCACTGAACTTCAGTGCATGGTAACTTGGCACAATGATGCCCTGAACAGAAAACTTCATTAGACTCACCACTGGCTGGAGAGAGCAAATGCCTCGAGTCAGTAGAAATCCCTTGAGAAGGAAACTTTGGGGCACAGGGACAGCTGAAATTGAACTGTGCACCTAAAGGTAAACCGGACATGCTTTTCACTCAGCCTCACACTCTCCTGCCCTGGAGGGTAATGGCCATTTGTGTGTTGCCAAACAGGGCACATGAATAAGAGAAGGGCGTTCACAGGTGCCTCACCACTCAGTGCTTCCTCCTACAGAGCCATCGATTCGAGATCCAGCTGGGATTGCTACAAAACCCAAATGCGGGGGTATTTGAGTTTCCTGAGATTTGCTCCTCTGGCTTCCATTGCAACAAACCCCATACATAGTAGTGCAAAACCACCGGTTTCTTCAGAATTAAGAAACATCCAGTCTATTCTGAGCAACCTCTCACGCATTAGAGAGCAACATGTTCGCTTAACCAGGATGGTTCATTTTTAGCCAAAGCTTCTAAACTCGTCTTTTTTCAGCAGCAGTATTAGTTTTAGGTTATTACAGGTATAAGAGCTCTTTTTTTTTTTTTTTTTAATGCCTCTTTCTTAGGTGCTCTCTTCCCCCTCTCCTACAGTTCTATTGTGAATCTCCATCTTTCTTCCTCAGACCTTATCCCTGTCCAGACTCCGACGTTTTCCAGAGCACGTCTGCCCGGGAACACGGCACCTTCCCCGCTCACCATTTCTGATGTCTTTCCACCCTCTTAGCCAAGCCAGACCTCTTAGTCACCGCTGGCAGAACGGAATTCCGCTTTCCTCCCTCCCAGCTGACCCTTTCCTCTTCGTCCTCCCGCTGCTTCGACCCTCCCGGACCTTGCAGCGTCTCAGCGGTGCTGCTGGAGCAGGATGGATCCCGTACAGCACGGGTGGGCACGGCGTGCGAGCTGCCGCCCTCACTGGCCCCTTAGCCACTATCCCCACCGCGCTGGCCCGAGCCGCACAAACCCCGCAGAGGTGAGGGGAGCCCAGGGGGGCTGCCCTACACATCCCGCACCCCCAAACACCGCTCCGGGAGGGAGTGCTCAGAGCTGCCCACAGAGCCGCACGGAGCCAGCCTGGCGCTTCCCGGGCCCGGCTGCCGCTCCGATCCGTGCTAAAACACCCCTTTCCCCAGCGGGACAGCAGGGCCGAGCCCCGCATCCCCCGGGGCTCACCTCGGCCGAGACTGCGACTCCGTCCCGCAGCGCCGCCCCTGCCGCTCGCACCGCCGGACCGGACCAGACCGGGATGCCCCTCCCAGGGCCGCCCCTCAGGCCGGGTCGGGTCGGGTCGGGTCCATCCCTGGGGAGGGACTGTCCCCTCCCCGAGCCCCACGGAACGAGCCCCACCCCCGGCACTGCCGCTCTGGGCTTTTTAATTCCCGCTGTGCCACTTCAAATTGCCCCAAGGATTTTTATCCCCTCACCTGGCTATCGCCTTCCCGCTTCCAGCAGTTTGTGCTCTACCCCCAGCAGCTGTACCTCTGTTGTCCCGCAGGGATGACCCACCCCGGGCAGTGACATCCCGACCTCCGGCGGAGCAGGGGAAGGCGGAGGCTTCCCACACCTGTTGACTCCACGGGAGATCTTTTACAAAACAGACGCCAGTCACTAAAGATGGCAAACCGAAAATTTTAGTTAAAAATAACACCCAACAAAACTCAACAACACAAACAATTAAAAAAAAAAAAAAAAAAAAAAAAAAAAAAAAAAAAAAAAAAAAAAGGCAGCCCGTACCTGAGTTGCTGACGTGTTGCAAAGCAAGTTTCCAACTCAGCCTCAAGCAGGACGAACTTTGCTGTTAAATTATTCCAGGCAATGATTGCTTAACAAGTTCTTAATGAGAAAGGAAATTTGGGCTTTCATTTAGAAAAGCACCATTGACTGCTAGGCTGCTGTAGGGTGGAGTAAGTTGCGTTGGAAGATCACTAGAGAGTCTGCGAAGCAGGTTAGGTAATAATCAAGAATGGTTTAGACAGAGATAATCCTACCTGAAACAAGAGTTGAACACGAATTCTTTAGAGATGCCTTCCAGCCCCATGTTTTGATTCCCACGGTATTTATGTGTTGCTAATGTGTTACAAATATATCTGTGACAAACCCTTCCACCACAGAAATATTGACACTGCTGCAAACAAAAACTCTGAAATTGCTTCGCCCCACCAATAATGTGTTGTTTCTTTTATCAGAGCAGGTCTTAATCAAATCTTAAATTAAAAGAGATTGCAATATATTTTTTGTCTGTTCAGCAGAGCAAAATTTAAATCAATGAGAGAGTTACTGCTACTAAAGGTGTAAATGCTCATCCTCCTCGGAGCATCCTGCTTGGATGCTGTTCCTTGCCTGGTCCCTGGGTGAGAGCAGCCCTCGGATGCAGTGGGAGGCAGGATGGGGTTTGTGAAGCCCATGGGAACATTCAGGAGCCAGCAGCTGGATCGTAGGGGCTCGTAGGCAAGTGCAGTACCTGCAGCACTGCCACACGCAGACACCCCGTGGGAAGGTGACAAATTGGGGAAGGAGGCTCTGGAGTCCAGGCCTCTCTCTGCAAGAGTGCCAGAGCCAAATTTGTGTCCCCTGGGGCTACTACAGCAGGGATGGTAAAATCTTAGTTTCTGGACATGGAGATGGATCAGAATGCAGATACTCGTGTGCAGTTCCTGCATCTTGAAGAGGGGCAGTACTCCGAGGATGCCATCCAGCAGCACCCACAGGTCTGGGCTGGGGTATGCGGGGTCTGAAGGAGCCAAGTTTTGGTGTGGGAAGCAAATAATTCACCCCGAGTCCCCTTGGAGAGCATAACAAGGGTAAATGAGCCTCCAAAGCACCCGTCACAGCAGTAGCATCATTACCTCTGAACTAGTTTGACAGCTTAAAATCGCCTGAGTAAAAGAGTTTTCAAGTTTTCGGTCCGGTTTTGGTTTGATGAGCCGTTCCTCTCATGTCATCTCATGTTCCTTTATGTCATCTGTCAGCCGATAAGGCGACTCCAGTGTGACCTGGGAGGAGAAAGCCGCTGGGGAGGAGTTGCTGTGACAATACAGGTGGCTCCTCCTCGTCGTCCCTGCTTCAGATAAACCAGCGAGCTGCTGGCCACGGCTGAGCCCTGCTGCTGGAAAGAGTACCCACAGGATTAATTCCTGTAAAAGCAACGTAGTCACAGCATCTCTCTCCCAGCCTGGCACAAGTGAAGGGCTCAGGGAAGGAGGGAAGGGCGAGGTGTGGCTGGCACCCAGTGATTAGATTGCACCGTCCTGCACAGGAGAGAGCTGGGGACACGGCGGGGCAGGGAGAACATCCAGGGGCTGCCTGCACACAGCTCAGGGGATGGAAGCAAGGCAGGCAGCCAGCAGTCTCCGAGATATCAGACCTGCTGAGCCCTCGCAGGATGTCTTCCAGATGTTTTATGGACCATTTCCTTGGAGGACAGGTTCAGCCCAGATGTTCACAGAGCTGCAGGGCCCAGCGTGGTAAATGGGTATAACCAAGGGTGTGATTTTGCCCTTGGGGCTGTTTGTTCCTGCCTTAAAGCAACTTCCTGCAGGCACAGGGCGTCTGGTACAGCCCTGCTCCTGCCTTTCCACCTAGCACCTCCTCATGGGGTCATGCCAGGGAGCAGCTTGTCCTGGGGTGCTGCAGGTAGTGACCCTGGCTGGGCTGAAGGACACTCACATCTGCTCTCCTCCCTCGTGCTTTTCAGCCTCAGCTGTTCTCTTGCTGTCTCTTCTGACTTATTTTTTAGCCAAATGGAAGTTTTCACTCTCTTTGGAAAAGCAAAGAGATCAAACCCTTTTGCGATGCAACCAGCAGCTCTTGTCTGGTTCTCCTGCCAGGAGCCTGGCTGCAGACTGAGACCCTTAAAACACCTTTTTTGTGCCATGGTATTCCCAATCTGCCTCACTGGGATTGACACTGCAGTGTGTTCCCATTCCCAGGTTTTCTTGATCAAGTTTCTGTGAAAGGAAAGAAGTAGCATAAAAACCAGCGAGTGCTTTGCTTGCAGACACTCACCTTGGAATGAAGTTCCTGAGCCTCTACCAAGAGCTTTTTTTTTTTGAAAAATGAAGTTGGCAGAAACAGATAAATCCTTTTAGAGGCATTAGGACATTATAATATTGATTGATCAGTGTGCACCAACCCTGGTTTATGCACTCAGATACATTTTGGCAGTTGAATCAAGCGTGATAATAAACATCATGTCCAACAAGTGGATTAATAATGGAGATGTGATGTGAGGGAAATTGGAACACTGTGGTACCTTCAGAGAGAAATCAGGATGGCTGCTACATAACTTAAACCCAAAGTGAGGTGTTCTACCACAGACAAAAGGCCAGCAGTCCCCTGCTCTGCACAATAATGGCCTAGCAGGTCTCTGCTTCAGCTTTCTGTCCATTCCAAGAATCCCTAAGGGTAATTCCCCTGTAACTACAGCTGGCAGCAGGGACACCTGGAAACATTTGAGTACATGGAAATGAAGTAGTTGTTTGTCCCTTTCTGTAGGAGCCTGACATTGCAAAAGCTTTCCCTGGCCCAAGCCCAAAGTTTGACAGGATTGGATTAATCATCACTGTCAAATTGGGTTGGATCAGATTGTAAAGTGTCTTGCTGACTGTATAAAATAATTGTAATTTCTGTTGCATTTAAATAGATTTAACCATATACAAAATTCAAATGCTCTTTCAAAAGGAGTATTTGTTTTGAGTCGGAGGGAAGATGTTTGCCTAGAAAATGTCAAATTTTTAACATTTTTGTGTATTTGTAATTCACCTCATCATATTTCATTTTACTTTCAATACTTATTAAAAGTCACTTCTTCCTGCCAGAACCCCAGTTTGAAAAAAATGCCAAAAAGCCCTGAATTACTGGAAAATCCCAAAGTAACTCCACCATGTACAGCAATAGACAGATTTCATAGCTCCTAATAAGAACCCAAATCTGTAATGCTGTGGTCAGTAGGAGCTGCCAGGTCCCATAAATTAGGTGATCCTGATGACCGAGATCAAATTACAAATGCCCAGCGTTTGACTGTCCCCACCCCCTTGTTTACATTTATTTGTAAACATTTGTTTCTTGTTGCACTGATGTGACCATTCCTGGCCACAAAGTGGAGTTTTCCTGAAGGAAGGGAAGCAGCTGCGTGAGTGCAGCATGAGACAAAATGGTGCAGCATGAGACAAAATGCTCTGTGCTTCACACTGAGCCCACCGTGGTGTGTGGAGGTAAATAAAAGTGAGGACACCTTAACCCCAACTGACTGCTGTGTTCCTAAACAAATAAAGGTCATTGGAAGCCTTTTGTTCCTCCCTTGGTCCTAAAGGATATTTGCTGTGTTACAGCACTTCATGGCTCTTCAGATGTGAATTACTCTTTACTCAGAGGCTATTTGGAAGTGAAATACATTTAGGAATACAAATACAGATGCAAAAGTCAATTTTCAAAAAACATGCCTGGCTCATCATTGATGCAGGGCTGTTCTTCCAATGTGCTACTGCAAGAAAGAAGATGGTCTAGTCTAAATGCTGGAGCTTTGGGGATTTCGACATTTTCATTTAAATGTTTCCTCTTGAAGGAGGTGAACCATTTTGATATGAAACCTGTACCAGTTTGAAAGCAGTCTGAGATTTCTGAGCCACCAAAACTAACTTGTGAAACAGGCAAAATCCTCAAGTAAAGGAACAGGCATGGGTACATTGTGTGCTCATCAGCTGGATCACAACAATATCATTTAACAGAGCTTTTTTCCTTCTTTGCATGTTGCAAGGGGGTTTTTGTTTGTCTGGGTGAATTCCAGCAGACCTGTCTGGTTTCCCTGTTGGTGGTTCCCTCCTTAGTCACACTTCAGTCCGTGCTGGTCTGGCTGGGCAGAGCTCCAGACTCCTGAGCCAGAGCCCAAGTCTCAAGGATTAGCAGATGCTTAAGCACCGACCTTGCCAGGTGCCTAGGTATGAGCCAAAAATCCCACAACACTTATGCAAAGCAGAAACTATTCATCCCCAGGGAAATTTATTCTGCTCTGGGATGGGGCATGAGAGCAGCATCAACAAACCCACCAAATCACCAGGGAAAAACAGGTCGAGGGGAGATTTCTACTCCCCCTGAGACAACCAATGCCAGCACACAGCACTTACCAAGTTTAGAGGGAGTATTTAACCGCTGAAATAGAGTTCTTTTGTTCACACTCAGAACTACCGATGTTTACTGAGGTTTTTCTGGTTTCCAGCAGGCTGTGGGTGGCTGGAGTTAATTATGGAACGTTTTCTGCAACTCATCCTCTCCTTAAAGCTTAATGGTTTTTCAACAGCACTAGCGTCCTTCCTGGGCACTGTGTCAGGTTTAATTCTGTTTGATTTCCATTTGAAAAGCACAATTGGTGGTAGCACGGGTGTAATATTTGCTGTAACTTCTAATCATTTATCCTTAGCCACCCCTGGACTGATAAGGAAGGAGGAGCGGGCAGGAAAACCAGAGCGGTTTTCCATAGTAGCCATGGAATTGGTAAACACGGCAGGGCTCTTAATCCTGACCAGTGCCTAAATTGAGGGTTCACCTGCCAGCAGGCAGGGCTACCTTAAGCCCAGAGGAGGAGGAAAAACACCCTTGGCTACAGCAGCCGAGTGGGATTAATCACACTGCCATCACTGGGAAGCACAGACCCCATTTTCCTAGCTGAAGAGCCTGGAGCAGGTGCATCCTTTGGGCTGGCAGAGGGGACCCGTGGCCGTGTCACACCCCTGTGACACTGTAGTGACCACATTTTCCCTGAAGCTGCTCAGGGCTCATCCACTGCAGGCAGCTCTTTTGAGAGCCTCCATCAGCACTGCAGGGTTTTGCTTTCCCTGGCTCCAGAGAGAAAATAATAGCCAATCTGGAGTAGGTTAACCAAAATAAAATGAACCTAAAATGAGGTGAAGCTAAAGGCAGCAGAGCTGTGCACAATGGTAGTGGTGTTTTGGGGATGGTCAGCAGGAGAGGCCACTCTTATGGGTGTAGTGAGTAAGTGAAGTCCAGAGGATCTTCCCCAAGCTGTGGTGTCCATTTCCAAGGGAAGCACAGAAACTCACACCCTCCCCAGGTTTCCATCAGATGAGTCTAAGATGGCTAGTGCCAGGATGAGCAGGGTCCACAGCTCCAATTTTGTCTCTGATGGAACACCTGGGAGCAGTGACAGTGGGGACTTCCCCGCATTAGCCCTGACTGCCCAGACCTCCCTCGAGCCATCCTTGCTGAGGGCAGGGCTCCTGTGCCAGCCTCTTTCCCTTGTAGTCTGTGAGTAAAGACTCCTAAAAAAGGCAGCTCCAGCTCCTTCCAGAGTGGCTCAGCTGGGAATACTCCCGGTGTGGATAGCAGGCAGCTGCAGCATGGCCAGGCTCGTCTCGCTCAGTGCATCCTCTCCCTGTCCTCCCTGCTCACTAAACACTTCCAGGGCTGCTCTTCTCCAACCAGAAACACCACAGGCACCAGGCAAAGCCTCTCCTGTGTTTTACAGCCCTTCTGCTCTGTTCAGCTCCAGAGCCAGAACTGTTGCCAGGCAATGCTTGCTGCCCAGGGCTGGTGCGTCTGCGGAGGGCACGGCCACCCCACTGCTCCCACAGCTGGAAATAGCCCTGCCAGCACTCCTGGAGAGGGAGAACCGTCCAAAAACCTCTCCATGAGACCACTGGGATAAACAAGGCACCTGCTGCCAGACCCTTCTGATTGCCCTGCAGACCCTGGGGAAGCAGCTCCCAAAAGATCAGGGAATGAAAGCAAACAGGGCTGACCTGTCACAGCCAGGCTGTGAACCATGACAGCTCCAAAGGGGCTTCCCAGTGCTCTCCCTGGAGTCAGGAGCAGGAGCCAGTGCTCTCAGCTGTCATGGTCACTGAGCCCAGCCATGCCCTTACATATGGCACTAATCTGTAAAAATAACAGTGTAGACCCCTTCTGCCCTCCTGGGGCCTTGAGGACACCTGAGACATTTCAGGCACAGGGACATCTTTGGTTCCCAGCAGTTACCTTCCAAATTTTGGACACTGAGGATTTCTCTCAGGCTCGGTGTTGGATGCAGGTTTGTGTCCCAGCTGGAGGTCTAGATGTGTGATCTCGGCCACCCAGAGGCGTTAACTTGTTTCCCCCTGTTGTCTCACCTTCTGTTTTCCCACACAATAAATCAACAAGTCAATAGGATTATTACAGTACAAATGAAAATATGCTTGGATTTTACAACATATTTGGATAATCTGGCCAGAGTTTTGCCTGTGTGCCCTGAGTTCCTGTGGTCAGCACAAAGCTGCTGCACACCTGCATGATGCACCTGGCCAATTCTGCTTGTTCTTTTCTACTCCAGAACCCAGCTCTGGAGTGGAAAATCCAACAGGATTCTGTGAGGTAATACCACCCACAGGAGTCTGCTCAGGGAGTTGGTCTGGTTGCTCCATATCCCACTGATCCCTGCAAGAGCAGCTCCTCCTCAGCATCCCCGTGTGTCCAGAGAGTATCCCAGGAGCTGGGACAGAACATCTCCTTGCACACATCTTGGATGCTGTCCCTCAGCTCTTCCTACAGCTCCCAGCCCTGCAGCTCCAGCTGTCCCCTCTGTCCCACTCTGCAGGAATGGCATGGGGCTCCTGGGAAATGCAGCCAAGGTGATCCTTGGCATGCTCCAGGTGATCCTGGCTGTGCTGCCACAGCAGGCAGATCATTCCACCTTGTTGGGGATTGGGTGGGGCTGAATCTACTCTCTCCCTTGGTAAAGAAGGTGAGAATTTTCCCCATTATCATGTTAAAGGTCTAGCAGGGCAGTAGTGGAGCTGTTAATTGCTTGAAACAAAGGATGTGAATGGGGCTGGCTGGCTTCGAGGGAGGTTGTTGGGTTGCTTTTCTCCTGTCGGGGGTGGAGGGACACTGGCCTGCTGGAACACAGAGGAGAGAGGATCTGACTTCTTCCCTTCGGTTCGGATTTGCCTGCATGTCCTTTCGCTACAACCACGTCCCGCTTCTAAAACAGCGCTGAGCACCCAGACCCAGGAACGGTGAGCAGTTTTCTGTCTCCCACCTGGGACACGGCCCTGCCTCGGCTCCCTGCTCCTGCCGTGCTGCTGCTGCTGCTGTGAGGGACCCGC
>VRYO01000369.1:111045-163267 GCA_009812075.1 Sialia sialis
TTTGCTCACAGCAAGTGGAATGGAGCAGCAGGGCCAGAACGATTTGTGTTCAAGCTTTGTGGAATCAGCCCAGCACTGATCCCTGCCCCAGTTAGACAGACAGAATTAACTCACCCATGGTGCCTTCAGCCTCTGCTCAATTCAGAGTCATAGATTGCACTTGAGAGAGCTCTCATGGGACACAAGTCCCAGCAACAAGACACTTGCAAACAAAAATGGAACTGATGAGGCACCAAGGGAGGCTTAAGCCAGAGCTTCATGCTCTTCAGAGGCCCCTTGAAAATCGGCAGTCTGCTGTGACAGCTTTTTAAGGAACAGCTGGACTTTGTTCCTGCCTCTAGAGTTTCTTTTGCTACCTACTGCAAAGGAGGGAATAAGCAACCTCAGTGCTGATCTGTCTCCACCTGGGAACTAAAACACAAGGTTAAAACTTTTCCCAGCCAGCCAAGCACTCCCACGTGTGGCTGGAGACAGGTAACACAGCTCACTGCTGAAGGCTCAAGTGGCTCTCTCACTCTCAGGTTAACTGCACATGACACAGATATTAGTAATCGTACTCTGGCAATGGCACCATGCATTTCTTTCCTGCAATAGGTAAGTGTATATTTTACACCAAGCTCTGCCAAAGACAACAACTGGTCTCTTTATGTTCAGTGGTGACAAAGTACAAAACCTCAAACTCATTCGAACCAGTGAAGCTTTTTCAGACAAGCTGGAAGAAGTCTGAATTTCACTCCACACTCTACCATATGCTCAAGGATTCTGCCAGCAGCACAGCCATGGAAAAAGTGGAAAAAGCTGGCTTCCTGTTTATTGTTTCTGTCTATCAGCTGCTCCATGCTACCAGAGTTTTTAGCATACTCTTAAGTACTGCATGCTTTCCTTTAAAACTTTATTATCAAAAGCTTTCAATAAAGTTACATTTCAAGTCTTAGATCCTGTTTCAATGATTTGAATAGAAAAGGATTTAAAATGCAAACATTTCATCTTTGTTCAAGCAAAATAAATTCTTTATTCTCTTGTGGCTAAACCACCTAGACAAGTTTATTTTTACCTATGTTAAATTGCCATTCTATTGTAAACCTCAATAGAACTGAGACCCTTTTAGCTACTTTTAAAGACTACTTTTGTCAGAAGGGGAAAGATACTTTTTTTCCATTTCAAGTCATGCTTTAAAGAAAAAAGAAAAAAAAAACAAAAACAATCATCTCCTCCCTAGAAAATACCCTCAACCCAGCAGAACAAATCCAGCCATGTAACCTGGAATAAATGGCAGCTTCAGCTCCTGTCCTGCAGCTGTGGTGAGGCCGGGCTCACACCGGAGGAGGGCCGTGGTGTTGCAGTCCTGTGTAGGGCCACAGCAGCTGCTGCAGGGATGTCCAGGAGTCCCCAGTGCCCACAGGGGCTGCATCTGCTGGCCTCTGCAGGGACAGCCCCGTCAGGAAGCTGGTGAGAGCAGCCAGCAGCACCAGGACAGACACGGACACCCAGAGGGTTTTGTTGGCGTTGCAGAAGGAAGCCTTGAAGTGGGACGCCCACGCTGACACCAAACTGTACCTGGGCAGGACAGGAGAGCACAGAGCCCTTCAGCCTTCCTTCAAAATGTGATCCCACAAACATCAGAAGTGACAGGTTGTTAATCTTTTGGGAGCTGTGCAGGGGGAGCTTTGGTTCTGGGTATAAAACACAGCCAAAGAAGCAAATTCTTGATAAGCTGACCAGCTCACCAGCCACACTGTTTTTGAAGACCATTCACAAAAGCAGCCTTGCAAGAGCAGCAAGTCATCTTGCTTGTAGAAAGTCCTGGCCTTTTGTTTGAACCTTCTTCCCATGTGGACCTCCCAAACATGGCTTTAACTTGTAAAAGAAACTTACATTGACTCCAGGGTCCATTTGGATGGACATTTTCCTATTTCAGAAACACTTTTCTTCATAGCTGGTTGCTCCTGTACTTCAGCAGGTGACTCCAACTGCTCATTTCTGTAAACAAGAATCAACAGTTCCAAAGCTTTGCCAGATTCACAGCAGCCTGGCTTTATAGCCCTGGCCTGGTGATGAATTAAAAATCTCACTATAAACCAAGCCAGCACACCTGGGAGGAGGCGGCTGCTGAACTTACTTGGTTTCAAAATGCTCCTCTTCATACTCTGCCCAGGAATAGGTGCTGAGGAACCTCTGCAGCGAAGGGCGCTTCTCATTCTGCTTCACACCTAGCCTGCCCCTGCCATGTGTCAAACACATTTGTCTCATTTTCTCCAGCAGAAAATCAGAAATTTAGCAGCAACCTACTCTTTGGTTGACCTTAGACAAATAACTTACAAATTTAATTGCATTAAAAAAAAACAAACAACAAAACAACAAAACCAAACAAAACTACAGATCCCTCCACTGTACATATTTAGATTTCACATTTTAGCTCTAAAGCAAGAAAGTTCAGGGGGTTTTTTTTAAAGCTTTTCACACTCAATAAAGGTGAGCTCATAAGGCTCATTTACCTATTATAGCACATAAAACTAACACAGAAGGTTTAGCCCAAACATTATTCTGCCTCAAGAGGCTCCATAATCTTCTTGCTACAGGCACAGTGAGAGTCAGAAAATATTTCCCCTGTTTAAAGACAAGCCCAAGTGACTTTACCAACTGCTTGATCTCCTGCTGAATCTGTCATTCCATTCATCCCCATCAGCTTCATGGAACTGGACCTGGAGGGGAAATTTTCCACATTTACTGCACTGGCATTATGATGCTTCATCCCAGCCAGTTTTAGGGAGGTGAAGCAGCTCAGCATCCCTCCAGCAGCCCCTACTTACCAGTGGCACCCCGATCCCTGCATTCCCAGCACTTCTGGGCACTGTGGCAATGCTGACTCTCCGCAGGGCTGCCGAGGGCTACACATATAAGAGGCACAACTGGGTTACCCACTGAGCACACAAAATACCATCTGTTTTATACAAACTATATTACAAAAAAAATGAAAAATGCTGACACTTAGCTTGAAGTGACACACAGAATATAATCTCAAGTGCAGATCAAATCAGATCTCTAAAGCAGCATCTTTCCACAGTAAGTTCTTTCTGCCCACCTGAGTGAGGCTGGCTGCACAGCTTCCAGCAACATATCGAAATTGATTGTAACTGCATTCCCCTCACTTCTCACAGCAATTCCTACCCTCAGTCTGAGCTTCTCCCATCTCATTTTTGTGCTAAACCCTCCTCTAACTCCAAGAGAGCCAAATATGAACAATATTTCTTAACCAGTAAGTGAGAGCCCAACTATTTTACCTTCATCTTCTAAGGGTGACCACTTAGAAGGTTGATGGGGTACCTGAAAAGTAAATCCTCATGTTTGATGACACCAGCCCATATTTGTGACAGAAAAGCACCAAGTCAAGCATGCAGCAGAGCACCAGCAAAAGGAAAATACATACACTTAAAAAAAAAATGAATTGAAATTTCATGTAAGGACCATTACCTTAAAGTTAAAAGGACCTGATAGCTTCTTATTCATAGACTCATCTGTGAAGAGATGAAACATCAGAGCTTTACAAGAGGAGTTTGCTGCTTACAGGAATGCGGTGAGTTTAATTTGCAGACTAAGGTCTGACTTTCTGAAGTTTAGGCAATGCACTCTCAGAAAGCAGAAATGAGATTTCAGGAAAAAGCTTTGTATTTCATTAAATAAGTTGATAACATTCACACGTTACCCATCCTCTGCAAGAATCATCCTCTGCCATTACAATCAAATATATTCTGTTATTGAGGCAATGTCCTGTTACAGTCAGGATTGTAATTCCAAAAGGTTCCTGAAGGATTTTATGGTGTGGAAGCCTTCCCTTTTGATGTTTAAAAACAATCCTATTTTTCAGAAGAATTTAAAATTTCTGTGGCAAATCCAGAAGTGCACAGCACTGGCTGCAAACCTGGCTACTTAAAAGGGAAAATTGTTGCCCCTTCCTACATGGAAATTACAAACCCCTTAAGTGCAGTGGGCCTCTAAGTGCATCTGTAGAGAGCAGCCAAAGCTCAGCTACCTAGAAATAGCTACTGTGAACATGCACCCAAATTCACTGCTCACAAGGAATAAGAATCACCAGCACATGCCATGCACTTTGCTGAAAGCCAGAACACGTTCCTGTGTGTTTGCAGTGGTCCCACACACACACACCTTGATGTCCATGATAGTTCAGGTACAAGGTTAATTTCAGAGAGCTGCTTTTAATAGTGGAAATGAATTGCTATTCCTCCCCATTTTTAGAAGATCTGACAGGTGCTAGCAAGGGAAAAGAGGCTTTTCCTGGTTACCTCTGTCTCCAAGGGAGCTGAAGGACCTCTCATTCTGGAGCAGGACCTGCTTGAGCTCCTCGAGTTCTGCATGCTCTTTGGCGTACATGCGCTTCAGGTTCTCCACATGCTGGATCATCACCTCCACAGCCTTGCTCACCCGGCTCTCCTGAGGGAGCAGGGACAGCAGCAGCTCTCAGGAGCTGCCTCATGCTTGGAGAGTTCCCCCTCAAGCATCTGCTCTCCTCTGGTATCTCACTCCTCTCCTCTCTTTCAAAGCTTCATTACAACCCCTGTCCTGGCACATGCTACACCAGTTTAATTTCTCTGGGGATTACTCTTGTTGTAAAATAAATTAATCAGTCTTCAGTTTTCCAAGCCCTCACAACTCATCATCTCCTCTGGTCTAGTGTCTCAGATGCCACCATGCATTTGCTGGTATTGCCAAGTCATTTTCAGGCTGCTGTTGTATTATACACAACTACACCTAACAGAGCAGGGCTTTGTAATTTCCTATAGATTTAGCTGATTAGTTGCCCTATCCATAAGGCACAGAACCATCTTTGCAGCATCAAGGCCCTCTTTACTTCCCTGCTTCGTATTTTGCCCATCTCAGTGCTGCAGTCTTTATGTTATTCAACCAGAGCCTTATTTCTACTGTTTTTGCACAATTCTAGTGCAGCACAGCTGCTCTCAGTGCCTGGGATTGCTTACAAGAGCACAGAGTGAGGAAAAGAAGACCAGCACTAAGCTGTCCTGACCAGCCTACACTACACACACCAGATTCCCAAATCCAATCCTGGAACTGGAAGCCCATCAAGCAGATGTGCGTATCCCTTTGCAGCTAGATGATCTCAGCGCTGTACAAAGTACTTTTAAATGGACAGTGTTACCTGATTAATAGCTCCCAACATCTCTGCTCTGCTGGCAACTCGAGCTGCATATTGGCTGAGGAACTGCAGGCTTTTCTGCAGCTTCTTAATAATCTCCTGTGCTTGGTTATCTTCTGCACACAAAGGAACTAGTGCCTAGGAGCACACATTGGTAAGAAAACTGGTGTGAATTATTAACAGAATGAAGTGTTGAGCTGGTGACACCAAGGAGCTGCATTCAGGCCCACATCAACCTCCCCAATCAGTGTAACTTGGATAGAGAGCTCCAGTGGGCAGAGACTGACAAAGCTGAAGCAGGGGTCAGATGTTTGTGCCACAGAAAAATTCCTCACTGCCTGAGCACACAATGCACTTGGATCATAATCTTTCATATTTCAACTGTATTGCTCCAGAACTTCATTCATATTTGCTCATCACGTATCCCATGCACACAGTTCTCCTTTAAAGAACTGTTTTAAGAGAGACACTCACATCTACTTATCCCATCCACCCTACCAGCCCTGGCCAATACCAACCTCTAACATCTTCACAGCATTTGTGATCTCCTTTTTCAAGTTTTCTTCAGCCAGATCTCGGGACCTCTCTTCAAGCTTCACTCTTTTGTCCAAGGTAAACAAGTCACACTTAAAACCTAAAGACAGCCTCAGAAATTCTGCCTGTTGTGGGAGAAGAGATTTCAGAGGAATCCAAGTGATGCAGCAATTTAAGTAGATTTGGACACTGACATGACATTTGGGACTTCACCCTGTGACTGAAATTTAGGAGAGATACAGAAGAAAAAGTGAGCCTGACCCACTTCCTTAAGGGCAGGTCTTCCCATCTGTAGTGATGGGTTGCATGTTCTGCAGCCACAAGAGGCTACATCCTGGCAGCACCCTGTGCCATCTGCCTTTTGACAAAACTGTCTTCAATCATCATATTCTGCCTGGGAGGGGGTCACAGCTATGTTCTTTCAAGCTTGCAAACAAAATGTCACAGTAGTGACAAGTCTTTGTTTTACAGATTTCCACCTTTCTCCATCCCATCTCTTGCAAAAATTTCTATTAAGCTTGGAAAGAGATTTCAGAAGTTAACCTACAGAAATACATCCAGTTTAAGCTGGATCACTCTTATATAGGAGGAGATATTCAGAGTTTATCTACAAGGTCTGTTACCTGAAATACTTCAGGATACCAGCAATTGAGACTTACCTCCACTTCCTTCTCATTTGGAGAGTCACTGTAGGAGAAGAAAAAGAACCATGGAACAGACTATGGCTTTAAATTCATACCTGCAGGTGATCACTGAGGGTCACTTACAGCTCGTTTTGTTTGGTTTTATCTCCTTTAATGCCATCTGCAGGGGGTGAACTGCCTGACAAGAGACCAAAAACTGTTTTGAGACCGAAGTGAAAAATAGCCTCCCAAACCAACCTGTGAGAGTTTAAGCTTCCACAGAAGCCTGTGTTCAAGATTTCCAGTGTTAAGCTCTCACCACTGAAAATAACTCATGGGTCTCAGATTCTATTCATTGTGAGGCAGCACTGCACTGCCACTTGTACAAAGCCCCAAAACTCAGATGTTCAGGGCACTTCAGCTGGCATCTTGCTAGCACAGAAATGGTTAATTGCAGGTTTTGGCTTCAGGATGTTAGGTGGTTAATTACCTCACCAGATTTTAGAGATCTCCAGAGGCAAAAGAGGAGGTGATTTGAAAAGTGCAGATGTCTAAGGAGAAACAACATCCTGCTCCTCTATATCATTGATAGCACTGAGATGCTTTTTTACAAATCTTTGGGGAGAGCAAGAGTGCCAGATCTGTCTCAAATAATCCAACTCCTTCACAGCTCAGAATTTTCCTGCTGTCTAGACAAATATGAAGCTGGTTAGATCAGTATCTGCAGAAATTAGAGCAGCAGATTTTGCATGACACCACTCTTTTCATTTTGATCGCCAACTGCAGGTAGCAAGCCCTAAAACAAAAGCCTCTGATCATATTTGGTGTGGGACAGGCAGCTCCCTGCAGCTCTCTAGACAGCTCTGGACTCAGCTTCCCTCCAGTAATTTGAAGGTATTCAGCAGAATCCCTTTACCTTTCCTGCTGGGAACCACAGCTGGTGCTTCTTCACTCCGCTCTTTATTATTTTTCTTTTCCTGCTCCACCTCCTAAGGGCACATCAGAGCAGTTACAGCAGGGGAGCAGCCACACCACCCCTGGAGGGGTCTGTCCCCTCCTTTGTCACTGCTCTCCCAACCCAGCTGGGCTTTTCACTGCCACCAGCAATCTTACCAGGTCTTGCTTCAAAACATTCTGAAATGTTTTGTGTTCATCCACCACCAGGCAGGAATCCTTCTTGATCTGACTTGGTCCTGTGGAGATACAGTCCCAAATCCAAATGTGGTAATTAATAAAACAATGAGCTTCCAACACCCACCATTTTAGCCATGGTCTAACCAGGCTAAAAAGCCACCCCAAAACCCATGAAAGACAGCTGAGAAAAAGAGGAGGCAGCAAAGAACACTATAAAGACACATAGGAAGAATTGTGATGATAACTGATTGGAAAAAATCCCCATAAGAAGGGCTATATGTCTACAGCTGAGACTATAATGTACTTCTTGTAGTTGAAGATGCAAGAGTTACAGCAATATTCCTTTGGATAAATTCTACTATTTTGCTACCAGCATGGGGGTTTTTTGTTGTAATATTTACATTTGAAAGAGGCAGCTTTTAATTAATATTTATACCTTTGAGAATGTCTAGGCTATATTGTTTTCTCCCCTGCTTATGCAGTCACACAGCTGTGAGCCAAAGAAATGGCATTGGGGAAACAAACAAACCAAACAAAAAAAAAAAACACACCCCCAAAAAACTCAGAAAAATTCCAGCTTCAGGTCTGAAGCCTGCAAGGGGACATTGAAAATAAAGTGTTAATATTAGAACTGATCAGAGATGTGCAACAGGCAGCTGGATTCTCAGACTTTAAAACTATTGGGGACTTTTAAAAATTTGTTCTGCATATCTGCTTCCTCTTAGCCAAGGGCACCTGGACCATATATGAAAATTAACAGTAGAGGGAAACTAACAGAAAGAAAATGCTTTTAAATCAAAGTACAGAATTACACTTCAAGAAGGTAGTACTGAAGAAAGAAACAAAACCAAGCAAGAAACTGTAGTCTTATTTAGAGGTAAAGACTTAAAAAAAACTACAAACAAGCATGCACAGGTGTTCTGTGCTGCTTATGCAGATCAGCTTTACAAAATCAGCTTAAGTACAGTGTGTACACATGCTCCAGTTTTGATTATATAATTTTTCAGTGGAGGAAAATCATCAGATCTGGTGAGTGTTTATAGCTCTAGCAAAGGCAGAACAAAATAAAAATGCCTCTACTCTCATCTCTCCTCTTGACCCATCCCAGCTTCTTGTGCAACAGCCTTGAAAAAGAGGAAAGTGTTTAGTGGCACTGTTCTACTAAATAGCTGTTTGAACCCATAAAAACATGTTTTCTCTTGTCAAAATTGTCTGGGAATTTGTACCCACTCAGTGTTTTACCAGTTGAGCAAGCCCCAAGATCTGAGTCATTTCATGCCCCCTGCCTGCAGTGCTGTGGTAAGGCGGGTAAAAAAACTCAGCTTCAGGGAGGTTTGACAGCACTGGCAGGTGAAAATACTTTCAAAAATACAAATTCTCATGGCATTGCTCTTATTCAGTTTCCTCACTTCAAAGATGTGCTGGAAGCAAACCATTTCCCCAGTGGGTGAGCAGCCACTGTACCTGACACAGAAGCAGCTGTGTCCTTATCGCTGTTTGCCTCTGTTGCCACAGTAGTTTGCACATCTTCCCCTCTCTCATGCAAGCCCTTGGATGGTCCTTTCTCCATAACAAGGCAGCCTGCAACATTAGAAAACACAGCTTTTATTGTTCAGTAAATGAGCACATGCACAACTTCCAGTGCCCCAAATTAAGGACTCACCTGATAGTGGTGCTGTGCTTTCCATTGAGGACGAAAGAGCTTCTGTGGCTGATAAGTGATCACTGCCAAAACAAAACCATTTCAGATACTCATCCACATGATACAGATCTTGATAAAGGATTTGAAATCTTGCACAAGACCTGACCTGGATAGGATCAGAGTGGCTGCTGGTGTCTGCTCCCCACAGTCAATCTTTAAAAAGAGAGGAAAGAGTTAGTGTCAGAGTGATAAATGCCAGTATAAAACTTGAATGTTAAAACTATTCCAGCAGTGAAGAACTAGCTGGAAGTGCACACATTCACCCACTAGTCTAAAGCCATGTACTCAGATGTACTTTTGTTCATGACTCCAAGATTTTTTCCTAAAGCACATTCAATGACCATCAAATGTGTTACTGCACCACTACTGTTCCATCTTAACACTCTGCATCAAGAGAGATCCATTTTCAAGGTCTTGAACTCAAAATCCACAAAGTAGGTGCACAGAGCTTCACTTGGAAGTAGGGATCAGACTCATTAGGCACAGTAATTTCATACTCATAAGCCACACCGGCTGATTAGCCGCACAACAGGTTGTAGGGAAGCCCACAGAATTTGTCCATAAATAAGCCGGACCGGGTGAAAAGCCGCACTTTTTTTTTTTCCCCCATGCGGCAGGGTGGGGCTGCTGCTGAGGGGCCGGGAAGCAGCAGCACCATGGGACCGACCGCTCGCCAGGAGCTGAGGGGCAGGGAACACCTGCTCCCGTCTTCTCTGCTCGCTCTGCACAGCTGCTGAGGGGCTGGGAACGCCTGCTTCCCGCCCCCTCCCCTGCAGCTCGTACTTCCAGGTTGGTAATTATCTGGAATTTGTCCATAAATAAGCCGCACCTGGTGATTAGCCAGGATCAGGTCTGTTCTTCAGTGAAATAGGTGTGGCTTATCAGTGTGAAATTACTGTAAATAAAAGTGTTAATAGCTACAGCATGAACAACCAGGTGGTTCAGAACGCAGAAGACATGTGCTATGATGCACATCTTAGTGACTGTCTTTGAAGGGATCCACTTTGACAATATTATATATAATAATTACCCAGCCCCTCCAGAGACCTTGAGCCTCCCTAGTGTGCAAGCAGCAGAGGAACAAAGCAATTAAAAGCTGGCAGTTCTGCTGATGTTCCTCTTGCTGCCACAGTGTGGTTTTGGACCTGAGTCTTATCACATCACAGGCAAAACCAACATCCTCTTGAGGCTTTTAATTTCGAGGAAGGCACTCTATGTGCAACATCCCTCTTCTGCATTTCACTCTGGAAAGCTCCAGCTGCCTCATTCAGATGTTAGCTTGGTCGCTCTTTATGGGTGAAAACACAGGGGGGAAACTGATGAGGTTTAAAGGTTGAAGTTGGTCATGACTTGTGCCGAATTACACCCACTGCTGAAGAAAAGTGCTGAGCAGAAAACAAAAGCAGTCCAAAACTGAGAAGAGAAGGAATGAGGCCAGACAGCTCCCTGCACAACAAGCACCCAAGAGCACTGTTGAATTGTGTGTGGAGAAACAGCAGAAAAACCTCACTAGCAAGTGACTGCCTGTGTTCTGGTATCTTTCCTACCCAATCAAATGCCCTCAGAGGACATAGGAAACTCAGCAAATGACAACAGGAGATACCCAAGGGCACTCCTCAGAGTGATCAACTGCTCCCAGCATCAAGAAGTGCCTTTTCCCTCCTCCCTGCCCTGTTGGAGTTGGGCTGCTCTTGCACAGCCCTGCCCCAGCCAGGTGGATGCTTCTTCTAATGCAAATTCAGGCTATTTTTATTATTGCTATTTGAATTCTCTCCTAAGCTTGAGGAAGTGTAGCAAGGCATTTGCCTTGCTCAGGCCATTGGGCCTGGAGGAGTGTTGGAGAGAGAGAATAACACCATGTTGAGAAAAAAAGAAATCTAGAGGGCTTTTAAAACTAACACGCAGCACCCAAGTGAAAAGCCCTTGCACCACCTAGAACTGACTGAAAGGATACCTTGTGCTACATGACCTGTCCCTGCCCAGACGGGCACATAGTCAGTGGTTTCTGTTTGCAATAGAAGAAAAACTCTCAATTCAGTTTTTTAAAAACCCTAAGCTGGCTACCAGCATCGTACACTCACATGGATTCCACATAAAGGGAAAAAAATCCCAATAAGAAACACCACATTCCAGATTTCTTAATAAAATGGAATCACACAATGGTTTGGATTGGAAGGGACTTCAAAGACCAAAGTTCCAACCTGTGGCAGGGACACCTTCCACTGTCCCGGGTCACTCAGAGCCCCATCCAACCTGGCCTTGGACACTGCCAGGGCAGCCACAGCTTCTCTGGAAAACCTGTGCCAGGGCCTCACCACCCGCACAATAAAATCTATTTGCACAGGGCATGGCCAGAGAAAATCCTGAAGCCCATCCCTAATCACTTTTTCCACCTCCTTCCTTCTAATTAGCGTAATAATCCAAGGGTTCTCTATCTCAGCCCATGAATTCTGGACACAGCCTGATACTCTTCCCAAACAATCATTAGCATTTGGAAGACCTGCCTGGTTTTCAGACTGTGGTATGAATTCCACACTTATAAATCAAAACAAGAACAATAAGCCCAAGCTTCACTTGGCTCTCACAACTTCCCTTTTATTAAGTAGTCCCTGAATCCCTATGGTGACAATTATTTAACACAAATAATTTGAGTTGCTTACATGCTGTTCTGCTCAAATTCATCTGCAACTACAGTGTAATAGAACTCCAAATAAAACTAGGAGATTTTTTTCTATTGAACAAGGATATTCACATTGTCCTGCCCACCAGTGTTTAGAACAAACACTGGGCACAGCCAATTTACCTTTTCTCTGAGACAAACTTTCACATTTCCATTTTCCCCCTTTAGAACATTCATGTGCAAAGCTTATACTAAAGAATGACAGCAAGAATAAGAAATGACATTTTGCAGCCCAGATGGAATTACAGAAAGCTCTAGAACAAAGCACAGATGTTTCATGCACCTTTGGACAGCTGTGACTTTCCAGAAGGATTGGATAAAAGTAGGAACCCTTGAGAGGATCCTTTTTAAGGCACATAAGTAGTAGCAGCACAACCTAGGAGTTCTTCACCTGCTCTACCCCAGTGTGCTGAAACCACAGAGTCCCCAGCACTCCTACTTTCTACCCACCCCACACTTTCTGCTTTGATTTACTACAAGCAGACCATGCTGTACCCACAGGTACCACTTACCAGCCAGGATCACCCTGAGGCTGGCTGCTCTTTAGTCCCAAAGGTTATTCCCAGGCTCACAGAAACCACTGACCAATATTCTTCCACCATCCCCACCAATACTGGAGGTTTGCAAAGTTCAGGAGAAGCCTTGTGTTGTGGCACCAAGGTCCAGATTTCAGTAGTGAGGATTGAGGCACAGCTTAGGTGTGCTGAGCTGCAGTTTCTCTTGCTGTTGCCATAAGGAAACTGCAGCTCAAGCTGTAGGGGCAGAATTCAGGGCAGCAGGGAAGGCATAGCTGAGTACACCAGCTGAAGGAAAGCTCCCCTACAGCAAAAATAGCATTTTTCAGCTGCTACATGGTGCCTGCGGGAGAAAGCGCAAAGAAAGGCAGAACTGAAGCATCCTGTGGCTCCTTGCACGTGGAGAAAAAGAAAACACTCGGTTCCTCCCTGGCAGAACCAGCACTGTCTCCAGCCTTGAAACCACATTTAAAACACTCCACAGCTCAAAGCACAACCCAGTTTCACATGAACATCAAGACATTTAGTTTTATAACCAAGGTGTTGCAGAAACATGCCCAAGCAGAAGGGAACACCCCCCACAGCACCCTGTTGACTGGTGCCAGCTCCAGCCACTGTGGAGCAGTGCTGATTTATAGCTGAGCCATCTGGACCTGGGGCTGAGCAAGGCCTGAAATGCTCGAGCCTGTTCAAAACCACATCTCAGGCATCAGAGCAGCACTCACCTCAGCAAGTGAAGAGTCCATCATTGTAACAGAAACAGGAAGGTCTGCATCAGTGTAGTCATCAGCAGAGCATATTTCCCACCTGGCAACACAGGCTTTATTTGCATATTGCCCAAACAACTGAGAGATAGAGTGCCCATTTTCCTTAATCACATAACAACTGAAGTCACCACACTCTGTGCAGTCAGTCAGCTGGTCTCTCAGGGAAAGAGAAATTCATCAACATCAATCCCTCCTCCCCCGAGCAGCAAGAACCACCACCAGTACTTCTCCCAACCTCCTCCACACTGCACAATTCTACAGAAAACCAGTGGCAAAAGCTTTGAGAGCTGCTGAGTCTGTTGCTGCAGACTGCCTGCTTCTGCACCTTCAGGAACATCCTTATCTTTTAAAATATTCACTGCAATTCACTTCAGCTTTCATAATCTCAAATTTTAAAGATCTAAGGAGGCAGCTTGATAGGCAAGGACCTAAGAATCCCTGCTCTAAGCTCTGCAAAAAAATTGGCACCTAATGGGAACATCAATTGGGAGTTAAACATGGAAAACAGAATGCCTAAATCACATCTCAGTTCTCCAGCATGAAATAGAAACCCCACCACTGTATTTGGCTGGTTACCAGCAGCTCCAGTAAAGAGCTTTGGTGGCTGTGAATAGAAGCAAAGTGCTGCCCTGGATCACCGATAACTGACCATCAGGTGCCAGGATTCCCTCTAAGAGAGGTCCCTGCAGCTGAACCCAGCACATGGAAACTGCTAGACCCTGTTGACACTTCCCCCCTTTACCCCAGAAAAGTTATTCTGCCACCTTACCTGCATTCTCCTGATGTCACATCTGAGCTGGACATGTGTCCCACATCACACCTCTCCAAGGTGCAGCTGCTAGGGCTCTGCCTGCAAGGCTGGTCCCAGCTGTGCCCAGGAAGGTTATTTGGACAGGAGATCTCCAAGGTTAGAGCATCTGTTAAGAAGGACAAGCATGAAGAGAAGTGCTCCCTGGCAAAATTTGATTTAGTTACAAGTCGATTTTTGGGCTAACTCTGAAATAATCAAGAAACAGACCAACCAAGCAGAGATGTATAATAAAGCAACTTCTATCTTGGTGAGAAGGGATTTGGTTGTGTGGCCTCAACTTGTTCCATAGGTGGAGAGTTTGGCAAACTGGAACAACTCTCTCAGAGTAGAATGGTCTGATTAAGAGCACATGCAGCAAAGACAGATTTGCTTGCATTTCAATCAATATGGCCTGGAATTACACTTAGACATTTACAGTTTGTGTGAGCCTCTGTATGGTACCAGCATTTCTGGGAGAAATGCTTGTGTGTGAAATCCCCAATGCAGCAGCCTGCAGCTCTGCAATGCATAGCTGCCAGTGCCCGCTTTTAATCCTTGTAAGGCTTGAGAGTTGCAGGGAAGTTCAAACAACTCAGGAATGCAGGAAAAAGCAACAAGTACAATCTGCTGGGAAAGATAGGGTGGTTCAGTCTGGAGGAGAGAAGGTAAGCAGACACTGGCACAGGCTGCCCCTGGATCCCTGGATGTGTTCCAGGCCAGGTTGGATGGGGTTCTGAGCAACCTGAGACAGCAGGAGGTGTCCCTGCCTGTGGCAGGGGTATGGAATTAGCTGATCCCTGCCCAAACCACCCTCTCACTCTGTGATTTCATTCTCAGGAGCTCTGTCACTGTTCAGGTTGTTAAGCCAGGACTGCCCTCAGCTCAGCAGCCAAGGACATCTTAGGGTGTGCCAGTCAGAGGGAATGGGAAGAACAGCACTCACAATCTCTAGTTCGAGACTGACCAGCATCCTGTCAGGAGTATACTTGGATGAATGATTTACACCAACAGTTCCTTAGATTTTGGAAACTGCCTGTCAGGTTGACAGACAACCACCTCTTCAGGCCTTTCTCTGCAAGCACTGTAATTGTGGTTCAGATTCCTGGATTACATGCAGACATAGGTTAAAGCCCACAAGATTTTCCACACTCTAGCAGCACACTCAGCACTACTGAGACTGTTCTGTTGACTCTTTCTGTAGTCCAGGTGAAAGACACAGAAATGTCCAACACTATCAGGTCTTACCTAGCAGAAGGGAGCTGTGCCAGTATGAAACTCCTGAGGGCAGTGCCCAGGAAAAATCAGAGTACAAGGTGGATCCTTCACTCCATGGTCGTTTGGAGCAATGGAGCTGCTAATTGAAAAAATAAGAGCTGCTGTTCCACCACACTGAAAAATTTAATGTCATCAACTCCCCCCTCCCCCAACAGGCATCTGCATAATGTAACATGAACAGTTACACAAACACATCTTCTGTGGCTTTTTTGTCTAGAAAAGCAGAAGAGCTCATATCTTTAGCAGGCAAGACAGTTACAGGAAGAGGCAGGATAATTAAACTTGACACTTGCCACAAAATGTTGGTTCAGGCTAGGTCTGAAAATAAATCCTACAAAACCAGGAAAGATGAACCTGAGAGGAGAACCAAAGTAGCCACTCAAGCCCTATGAAGGGGGTAAAAAAGAAAAAATCCAAAACACACTATTTCAGCCAAGCCAAGAGGTATCATCTGAAGATGGCATCTGAGAAAACTTCTGGAGCAACATGTGCACAGCTCTTTTTGACCTAATGTTGCTCAAACAGTGAAAAATGGAAAAGAAATTGGAAGAAATACCATCTTCAGATTCTGATCCTTCTCAAAAAGGAACTTTTCACACATCTGCATTGTGCTTCAGAGGCAGTGGGAACCTGGCTTTGCAAAAAACTAGTTTTTGTATGCATGTAAACACCTGCATGCACATACAGATACTGATTGCAAATTATTTTTAGTGAATGTTTAACTCGGCAAAGTTTCCCATGAGGAATGTTACTGATTTCTCTGAGGTGATGAAGAAGAAAACCCCCACCCAAATAAACCCAGCACCCCATTTTAAGAGCAATGATCACAACAAGCACCCTTACCTTCCCTTTCAGGTGTTCAGCTGGTGTGGGCTGCAGAGCGTAGTCAGATTCCAACTCCGCACAGCACTGTTCAGAGAGTTTAAGGCAGGCAGGGGGAAAAAAAAAAAAAACCACAAAGAAAAACAGGAGAAGGAGCACTGCCCCCAATTCTGAGCAAAATGCAACTTTATCTTTCAAACTGAACCAGCAGCTATCAGTTGCACAGCTACAACTGCAAAACTCTGTAGTTGTTTCCCCTTGCTGCTTTCAGCCTTTAATTCTGCAGACCCTCATATACAAATATATTTTTTTTTTCAGGTGCAGCTGGCCCAGCTTTGACTCTACTCCTCTGATACCCTTGTCACAGCCTAGGGGACACTTCAGGACCTGTTTACTGTTAAATACCTTGTTGGTCTGTGTTTCATCCAGAGTGCTCAGATCCTGAGCTATAGCATTCTTTACTAGAACCAGTTGGGAAAAAACTCTCCACAATGTTTCCCCCTCCAGCCCCTTCCAAAGCTGAAGCAAGTAGTTTTATTCAAAGCAAAGCATTCCAGATTTATGTAATTTCCAATGTGTTTTCCAGAGGGCCACAAACATTACAATAAATGTTAATAACTGTTTTACTGCCTATTCCAGTGTCTGAGTACTGAAAAATTCTTACATTATGAAATTTTAAACATTTGTTGTCAAGCTTGTCTGCAGAAGTGAGGGCTGGTTGTGGGGAAAAAAAAATAAAAAAAATCACATCATGGAAGGCTTCCCTCAAGCCCTTTTGATACAATCACCAAGAATTGCTCACAGTGAAGACAAACACCACACCTGTAAATCTGGGCATAATTTCCCTGGAAGGCTGAACAAGGAAAATAATGTGCAGATTTTTATGTACAGGTTAGAAAAGGAGATACCAGGTGCTGCCAAATTGTTTCCAGCTGGTCTCAGCTGTATCGCCCTTCCACCAGAGCCCCTCCTGTGCAAGCCCACCTTTCCTGCTCCCAGCAAAGGGCACCATACCTGGCACAGCAATTCACAGAGTCTCCTCTGCAGCAGGTCCCATCTCAGGGCATTAGCAGTCGCTATGAAGAGACATTTACAAGTCTAACAGGGCTCCTTACAACTTGATAACAAGCAACCCAATGTTACAGCATCTCTAACTACTCCCCATCAGAATTTATTGCAGTTTGCAGTGGTCTGGTTAAGCCTGCAACAGTTTTTTCACAGGAAAAAAAAACCACAGGAAATCCTCACCTGCAAATCACAGGTAATGGCTCCCCCACATCATAACTGTTAGGGTGCCACAGTTCCCTGTAGAGACAGATCCCTCACATGGCTTAGCGGAAGAGAAGTATTTGGCCTTTGCACCTGACATCCTGTACAGAAGTTGTGAGGTCCATGGGCTTTGTATTTGGAAGCTTTTTCCCCTCTTACCATGCAGGTGGGAAGAAGCAAGGGATTGGCATGGGTAGGTGGGGTGGAGACCACAGCCCAGCCCTTCAGTCAGAAGAGGCACCAGACCTGTCTTTCTATAGGAACCAATATAAAGCATTTTTATTCTTTTTTTCAGTGCCAGCCTTGTTTGTCAGTTCTGCTCTTCACAATGCTTTGCAACTTCTCTACACATTTGCCAGTTTATTTATCTGCAGAAAGATTTCTGTAAAGTAACTGCAGTAATTTAAACCCAAGTTCTTAACCATTTTCAAGGTGGTGGTGTTTCCTTGGGGGGTTGGGTTTTTTTGGTTTTGGGGGGTGTTTTTTTTTTTAGTCACAGTGGGACAGACCAGTCTCATAGCTGGGATTTTCTCTCCTGATCTACTCAAGCTCACTTGGCAGAAGAGCTTCATTCTCTTCAGAGCTGGACAATGGCAAGCTATTTCCACTATCATGGCTCTTACTAAGAGCAAAATAAAGCAGCTGCACAGTTTGAGAGAAGCACAAAAGCAACATGAGCATACACACATGAACAGCACCAAACGCTGGTCAGAGGGGGGCAAGCACAGTTTGGGGCTGTTTCTGCGGTATCAGTGTAAAGTTGTGCCTTAGGGCTAAAGCAAAGGGTCCCAGAGAATTTCTCCTGCAAGACAAACTAGTTTCACATGGAGTTGTTTGCAATGCACACATATATGTTGAAAATATAGGGTAAGTGCATGTCTGAGGCCAAAACATTCAGAGAGCTTAGATCAGTCAAAGCCCTTTTCTGTAAGAAAGTGATCAGACTCCAGGGTTAGGAAATAAAAAGCCACATGTTCTGGACTCAGACCTCTGCATTATTTAATTGCCCAGGTGATTGAGGTGCTGATGTCCGGAAGTGAGTAAGAAAGAGGCAGTATGAAGTTTCCATGGCTGTGGTAGAAGTTGCACGTGTGCAAGGCAGTGGCAGGATTGCTTTCCACTAAAGAGAGCAGCCTAACACCACACAGATATTCAAAAACACAGAGCAAACAAGCAGAAAACAGAACACAGAATCTACAAAAATAGAGTATTTGGTTCAGGAAGCTTAAGAAAAAGGGAGAGCTGTGTTAGGGATAAGCACTTTTGGTAAAGGAGTACCTGTGCCACCTGTGGAGTTACTAATTCCCCCCCTCCTAGGACTGGGGGTTTTGTTGGAAGCTTCTGAAGCTTTGGTGGATCCTACTCCTTGGGATTCCACCTGCTTCTCAGCTCAGATAGTGGCAGATCTCTATCAGGAGAAGTAAAAAAATAAAAGGGGAAAAAAATTCCCAAAACAAGACTCTGTGGAGCATTTTACTGGACGACCTGCAGATGAATCCCATTTTCCCTTGATGTAACTAAACCCTAAAGTACTTGCCCATGCAAAAAGTGAAGGCTGGCACATTGCCAAAAGTTACTCACTTTTGTGGTCTTCAACCTTCTCCTGAAGCAACTGGCAAGTGCTTGCTAAAGCTGCATTCGCATCCCTGAGCTTCTGCTGTTCAGAAATGGCTTCCTCCAACTTGCTCTTCAAGGATGCTGCTTCCTCACAAGCAGAGTGAAATGCTTCAACTTGATCCTCCGCCTAAGCACAAAACAATATTTAGGGAAAAAAGAAAGGACTAAAAAAACAAAATAAAGCAGTCTGGCTAGCACAGGGAGCCTCTACAGTTCATGTAAATTAAACCAAACTGCATCTGTTCTTTCTCAGGAAGTGATAAAGCTCCCTCTGAACTTCTGCATTTTTACATTGGGGTGGACTGTGTATGGAAGCTATTTTTGGGTGCCTTTTTTTCTTTCCTCTTTTTTTTTTAAAGCCACCACAAATATGCAATGCTGCCTCTTTCATCAGCAAACCGTTGTCACCACCCCCTCAAATTTTACTTCCTCTGCTGGTTCCACTTTTGCAGGGAGGCACACCATTCCCAACGTGCAATTCCCTTCCCCTTGGCATCTCCTGACCCCCTGCACAGAGAGAGTTGGGCTGCCCCTTACATTCTTGGTGGCTTTCTGCAGCTCCAAATGCAGGGCTTCTACCTGGCCAACAGCTTCTTCCTGGAGCTGTTTGGCAGTTTCTATCTGGTGCTGCCTGTGGGATGAGAGAGCACAAACCATTGCTAACACAGTGTGTCAGTGATGGTTTGGAGCAGGCTGGCCCAGGGAGTGACACACCTGAGACCTCCACCAAAAATCAGCTGTCACACACTGCAGCCCCCCCCCCAGGATCCAGCACCAGGGAATCAGACGTGTTTTTTACTGCAGGAAGGGTATGAAGACTTTGTCATGTTTCTAGGTACCACAAGAAAATCACCAAAGAATGTGAAGGAGCAAGATCTGAGTGAGGCAAGCTTTTGCCATTTGGACAACAAAATGGATTTTCTTGGGGTTTGGGAGAAATAGCAGGTGAATATAGAGTCAGTCATTCTAGAGAAAGGTACCCTGGAGCTATTACTGCTTCATTGGATTGAGTTCCTAGTGTTTGAGAGGGGAATTTCACTTGACAAGGAGCAGATGCCATCAGAACTGGTGCTAAAGAGGATGGATTGCAATCAAACCCTTCTTCCGCCCATTTCCTCTTTAATCCACCTCAGCTCCTTTTTTTTTGGGGTTGCTTTCATCACAACCAATTTTGACATGAGGCAGCTTTAAGAAACCAAGCCATCAGTGTTTTTACCAGCTCTTCTCCAGGTGTGGAGAGAGCATGTAGGGAGTGGTTCAGTGGAAGGTAAGTCAGGCAGAAATTCGGTAAAACTGATCTGCACCAGCTTTTTCTGTCAAGCCCTAAGGACATCCCAAACCCAGGGATGGGGCCCGAGCAACCTGGGGTAGTGGAATGTGTCCCTGCCTATGGCTGGGGCTTGGAACTGGATGGTCTTTAAGATCCTTTCCAGCCCAGCCCATTTTATGGTTCTGTTTCAAAGATCACAACTCATAGAAAGAACCATATGGCACAAAAGTTACATTTTCATATCTGATGACAACTTATTGAAGCTACACCTATGGGAAATTGAGATATTGTCTTCACTGAGCCTAGCAACCGTATCCCAAAGCAAAAATATCTTCAGGCAGATATTCAACAACTCTCCTATTAAATATCTTGCTTCACACAAACCCAACAGTTTATTTAATGGCTGCACCTGCTCAATAGGCAGTGCCCTCGTGCTTTAACTTCTCATCTGTGGTCTCCCTGGTGGTTTCAAAGACGCTTCCAAGACTTTACATCAGTTCAGACACAAACCTTAACTCCCACAAAGTGTAGACCTTGTGCTAAAACCAGATCCACTCTCCAAAACAGAAAACAATTCTCTCTGTGAAAATAAATCTTGAGAATTCAGTAGACTTTGTTTCACAAAAAAAACCCACCCCAAAATAAAATACTAAATAGCTAAGCAACCAGAAAAAAACACCCCCAAAACCCAACACCCTCCCAAAAAAAAGTAAACATGCTTTGAAGGGGTACCTAGCAGAGAGCTCTTTCCTTAGGTGAAGTTGTTCTATCTTGGTTTTCCTCAGGTTATCTGTCACTCGACTAAAATCCTTGTCTAAGGACTCCTTGCACTTTTCCAAAAGTTGGAGTTTCTGGGTCCAAAGATGTCTTTTTTCTCTGAGTTCTTGCTTGAGAGCCTGTGGAATTTTGTTGCCATGTGGTTAGAAGAGGAGCAGAGATGAGAATTCATGGTGTGAATTGAGTTCCCTGCTCCACCAATTAATACCATCCCCTACATCCCACATTATCAGAGCAAAGCTACAACTCCACCAGCACAGTGCCCAGATACAGCAACAAAAACTATAGCTCATAAGAGGAAGTTCTAATAAAGATCATCTTGCAGGAAGGCCTATAACTAATAATTTATGCTTCTGTGGCCTTTTCCTCAAAGTACAACTAGTACCAAGTTAAGTTATTACAGCAAAATAAGTGAAATAACCAAGAGCCAATAAACCATCTCTGTTTGCCATGCATGCCTAGCTGATGATCTGTCCCAGGGATTATCCCCACCACAAAGGCTTTGAGATTTACCTCTGATTTGTGTGAAGGAAAAGAGTAAAAATTAAATGTTAGGTAACACTGAACTCTCTATTTCTCTGTACAGTGACTTGCAGTACAAAGCACTGAGAAGAATCCAGTGCTCTCTGACCTTGCTCAACTGAACACATGAAAGAGTGTCCTCAGCTTTTAAAGAATGCTTAATGAGAGTCAAACAGAGGTCAGGAAGGAATGAAGTTTATGTTCCTGGGATTTTGTAGCAATTTTAAGGGGAAAACATCTATCTTACAAATACTAGCACATTATCTGTTTGCAAGTTGGAGTCTGATGCTCATGAGCTTCAAATTAAAAAAAAACAAAAACAAAAAAAACCACAATAAACCAAACCCAATTACATCAAGTATTATGTTTAAAAAAAAGGCAGTTTTTGCTGATAGGTTTCCTAGGATGACATGGGATGCGACCATGTGCAACTGCCCACAACCTGAGGATCTATTTCTCAGTCAAGGCAGGCAGCACTCACTCGTAGAAATACCATGGTTTTGATACTGAAGAGCTATAAGCTTATCAGGGCACATGTACCAGTCTTATTTCCCATTAGAAGGGTGAAAGATTTTGCTGTCACTATATATACTTAAATACATGTATATATGCACAAAAACATAAGTTGTCTTTACATGCCTGATCTCCTCTAAAACATTTTTGAAAATACTCAACTCCAGCAAAATATATCCATAATATACTTCACTATTACACAGTAAATACTGGGCAAGGCTTCTAGTGACAACTTTTGTTGAGAAACTAATTAAATCTTGGACCATGTGCTTTCTCTGAGGCTGGAAGAAACTACTTCGAACCTCTTTTTTTGTCTACTGGTGTTCAGCTTCATACACAGAACTTCACATATCTGGCTTGTTCTGTCTGTGTGAAAATAGTTTTTGACATGAAGTCACTTCCCATCCCCCACAGGGCCCTGAAGGATGGGACCTTTTACTTTTAAAGGACTTTAGTTTTTCTTTATCTTCTGTAAGCTCAGTTTCCAAATGCATCTGTCTTTAAAAATCGACTCAAACCCCCACACCAAAAGTTTTTTAGCTTCACATGTTTAGCGGGAATATGATCCCAATGTGAATATAACACCACAAGCATTTTTCAGCTCTGTCAGCTTTCAAGAAGGAGGTTTTCAGTCAAGAACAAAAAGCTACAGCAAATTCATGAGCCAGCAGTTTGCTAGAGTCTACCCAAAGTCACATCTGGGTGAAGAGTGAGATGCTTGTACTTTCTCGAAGAGGAAGGTTTCAGGATTTCCCTGAAGAAAAATTATATAAAGAAAAAACTGGCTCCAGGACTGGATGGCTCCCAATGATTGCTCCAGCCCTGCCCAGGAAATATTAAGAGGCCCAGCTACACCATTGTTCAGCACAAGAGGAAAAAAAAGTTTTCAGCCCAAAGAACTGAAGTAAGGCAGCACATCCCCTGGTGGCACTTGCTGTCACCCAAGGGAGAGGAATTGAGGGGTTTGACATCTACTAGGGAGCTGAAAAAGAGCATTCATGTACAGCTTGAGGTTGCTGGAGCATCCCTAACAACAGGTCAGCAGAAAGGAGCAGGTAGAGAAAAAGCCACATCCAATAAGATGGAAATTTCAGAAATTGTGCTGTTATAGGGGACAGAAGAAGGCACTACTACACAGGGAAGATATTTTTACAGTATGTTGAGCTTGCAAACCTCACTAGAGGTGTGAGGAGTAGGAGAAAAATTATGCAAGATTAAGTGGTAAAACAAGGTTTTGTTGAAAGTTCTCCTGTGGAATATAACCCATTAAAGCAGAGCTCTTTGCCTTTCACAACAAAATAAACCCTATGGAGGGTTGGATCTGGAAATTTGGTTATAAAGCCTCCTCTGCTAATTGACTGGGTTGATCTGCCCTTTCTTTCAAGCAGAATTTTAACTAAGGGAGTTTTTGCACAAGACAAGACAGTAAGAGCACAGCATGTTAGTGAAGAGCAATCATCCTTTTCCTCCTCAAAAAACCCCAGTAAAAGATATTTCTCTCCATGCAGCCATCTCTGACCCACAGATAGAGTCAGATCTCCAGTAATAAACACACACAGCATGCAGCAACAAGATACTCACCTGAACTTTCTGCACAGCCCCACTACTTCACTAAATGCTTCAGATAAAGTTACTCACCACAAGTTTCCTTTCCCAGGCCTGTTGCATGTCCTCATCAGGATCTTCCACCCATTCTAATGAAGCCATGACAAGCTCCTCGGCTTCAGAGGCTTGCTCTTGCTGGAAAAGAAAAGAAATCCCAGAACAATCTCCCCAAACTCCAGCATTTTCAGTGCTCACCTAGAACAACTCTGCCCAGAATTATCCAGGATATAAATTAGTGTTAGAGTAGGTACTACGTGATCTTGTTAAATTATGATCCCCTCCAATCTCAAACTATTTTTTTATTTTTTTTTCAAAAGGAGCAATCAATGCCTGGAGAATTCCTAATTAAATTGCTGATCAAAGGCAACACCCTCATCCACATAAGCTTTGCCACTGACCAGGTTTTGCATGATAGCCTTGAATTTTTCTCCTGCATATTCAGGCCCATGGAGCAAAAGCAGCACTTCACGGTCCAGTGTTTCATCTAGGGATGTCGGTTCAGTCTTGATCATCTTGGAAGGGATACAAGAGCCAGATAATTTGTTTTGACATCCCCTTATTACAGACCAGCATCAGTGACACTTAGACTTTCCTGAAGTACCCCTGCTCTACATTTATTGGAAGGTCAATTACCAAAACCTGAGGCTTGGAAAAGCTTTTTCAAATCATCACATCAATGAGGATTTAAAAAAAAAAAATAAAGAAAGGCCAGCCAAGCTGCTGAGTGATCCAGTGTAAATATTCACGTCAGGGTAGGCAAGTGGAAGTCAGTAATTAGTTATCCTTCTTCAGAGGAGCCTTTACCAAGTGATGAATAAGCAGAGCCCTTCCTCACAGGTGAATCGGTGGAATCATGCCTCGCTGCAGCGCTGGAAGGGCAAACACAGTGACTCACGGGGCTCTGGGGAGGTGCAATGGGGATGGTTCCTTCACTCCTCAAAGCTGCCTAGCCAAGCCTTCCTCTCCTTTCTGTCCCTCAAGATTTAGTCCATTTGTACCTTTTTCCTTCTTGTTGCTGTATATGCTAAGTCTTTGCAAATGCACCTTGTACAAAAACAAGCAGAGATCACTCTCTGCTGTCACCTGTGCCGCACAGCTTATATCTGAAGGCAAAACAGCACACAGGGAAGGGTGAGACTCCATGGATTGTCTAAAGGAATGAGAACAGAATAGCCCAGCTTAAAATCAGAACCAAAGCCTCAACTGTAGCAGGATCTCTGCCTAAACTGGTATAAAACAGCTTCAACAATACCCTACTTGCAAAAATTATCAGTGGTGGACTGATAAGGGAGGAATCATGCTGCTGTTGGTGTTAGAGAATACCAAGATCAGCCTGATTCCTTGATTCCAAAATTAAAAATGAGGATGTGAAGAACAGTATTTCCTGACAGAAACTGGCACAAGTGAGGAAGTAGCAGGTGAAGCTCCTGACCAAGGACCCAACTGAGCTGCCACAGCTGCCCTGGAAAGATCTGATAGTCAATCACTTTCTACCATAAAAACCCAGGGGCTTCTGGCACACCCCCTGTAGCAGGGTGTGTGTGGAGATCCCTCCCTCAGGTGGGGACAACCTCAAAAGTTACTCCTCAAAGCTGAACAAAAGATTTGCCCAAGGTGATCGACATGGGTAAGTAACAACCAACTCTTTAAACAATTAGTAGCTTGGAAATTATTGGATTAATAGCTAGTGCACCACACAGGCAGTTATAAGTAAATAATTCTGTTGAAGTCTTTCAGCCTAATTATTATCTTATATTTACATAAAGAACTTACAGTAATTTCACAATTATAAGCCGCGCCTTTTTCATTGAAGAATCCAGCCTACCCCAGTAGTGTGGCTTATATTCAGGTGCGGCTTATCTATGGACAAATCCCAGTGAAATGCCAACCCGGAAGTGAGAGCCGGCTGGGGAGGGGCCTGGGGCTGCATTTAAAGGCTTCCCTGGTCTATGAAAACTGTTGCAACTTGAGCACCTGACACCAAACCCAGCTGGCAGCAATTCTGTTACTAATTTGTTACACATGGATCCTCACTTTTTAAAAAAAAGTGCTGCTTATATTCAGGTGCAGCTTATAATCATGAAATTACTGTATTTTATTCATTTAAATATATTTGATTTGCCATCAGATATTCTTACCATGATGAGTTCCTTAACAACCCATTAGATTAAGACAACTTTATCAAGATGCTCACTCTAATGCTGAATTTCCTTTCTCACTACTATCAACTTCAAAGAAAAAGAAGTTTCCTCTTTCACAACTCAAAACAATCATCGTTCACATCTGGTGCAGGCAGCACAAGAAGCAGACTGTCAGTTACTTTCCACAGCATAAAAGCCTTTATATATTGGAAAGCTGATATTTTCTGTCAGTCTCTTCTTCTGCCAGCAAAATGATTGACCTAAGCTCCTCCAGATTTATTTTGTCAAGTGTGGGGGGGGTGGGGGGTGACCTTTAAGGTTCCTTCCAACCCAGGCCATTCTAGGATACTGTGAACTAATTTTTCATGTCTACAAGTGTTTCATTTGCTCTTCTCTGAACTTTCTCCAAGGTGCTTGGAACAACATTGCAACCTTCTCATTCTGTGCTTACATGACAGGAATAATGGCTTCAAATTCCAGAGTTATCAAATCATCTACAGGGAATGAGCTTTGTTCTGCCTCTGCTGATGCAAGACAACTGGGAAAAGATGAATTGAAGGTTTAATTCATACCTCAGAAGACTGTGCAAGCTCCAGTTCAGAGAGCAGGGAGTTCATCCCTTCAGGAATACTGCTGTTAAATTTATACAGCAAAGGGAAACTCAACCCATTCCTAAAAGAAGCAGGAAAAAAAAAAAAAAAATCTATCAGTCTTTTTTGGATTTCTGATAAGCTGCCTTTCCTGGGATTTGGCCACAATACTCACGAGATGAGCTCTTGCTGCACGTGTTGGATATTCTCCAGCAGTTTATTTTTTTCAGTCCGCAGTGTCTGAAATATCCGTGGGGTTTGGTTGGAGGCTGCCTTGACCACACAGAACCAGCACAGCCCAAAGCCAGCCCAAGCCATACCTCTATCATTGAGGAGCACTCCACAATGGTTAACTTCAGTTCCTTGATGTCCTGCTCCTTCTGCAGAGATCGTGGAGGAAAAAAACCAACAAAGTTATATTCAATCCTTCATCACTGCAGTAAGATGTATGATTTAGCTTGAGCAGCAACCTGAGCATGACATCAAAATAGTTGTGAATCTAAAAGAATACAGTGAGTTACCTAGCATATTTACTAATGGATGACCTTCCCTACCTAAATTCTGAAATTAAGGAGACAAACCCTCTTTTCCAGGTGCTGTACTTTGACTTATTATTCACCTGGTTTCAGGTCCAACAGATTAAATTAGACAGAAACACTCTTGTTTTAGCTTAAAATGTGGTCTGTTTTATGCCAGCATGAGTTTTAATCCCAACTGACCCTTCAAACAAGTTGTAATGTTCTGAGTCTACTTATTTTTCATTATTAGAGTGTAGCAGTCCCTAGATTAACCAACCTAAGAGAAAGGCTGAACAAGAGTCAGCCGTTGTGGTAGGACTGAGGAATTGGTAGAAGAAATCACCTTCCCTAGCAACTAGCAATGAGTTCCAGTCAGGTTATGCCATTCCAATAAAAGACACTGCACAGACAACAGAGAATTTGTAAGAGAAAACAGGAATTTCAAGTAGGAACTCTTGTCCTCTCACACTTGTATGAGTTCTTCCTACTCTGTCTTTAAAAATCATTGAAGCTTTTGAAAAAGATTAAGTGCACAGAAAGCAGGAAAAGTGAGGTTATAGAAACAGATTATCCTATGCCAACAAGTAAAGTCAGTTTTCCACAGCAGTTGCTTCAAAATTAGACCAACCACTCACATTTATTCACACGTAATCCTGCAGTCTACTTTCTAAATCCATTTAGTCTATAGATTAAAAGAGTCTTGTTGAAATAAAATACTACAGAGCCCACAAAAGCTTTGAATCATTCAAGTAGGAGAAAGTGAAAGCTACTTTAAAAAAGAGAATTTTATTAATTTGTGCCCTTAAACTGTTTCTGGAAAAACAACCAACCAAACCTATTAAAACACTCAGCTACAAAGTTTTCAGCTGGATCACACTGAAGTTCAGTTCTCTTTTTTACTATTTGAATTCAGTTGCAGCCACTCTGCGGGGAGCCCATTAGTCAAATATTTTTTCAGGAGATTCACAGCATGTTCTGCTATGTAGACACTCCGCTGGTATAATTCACTAATCCAGAGAATGTAAGATCATATAAATGTGCTGGCATATTTGTTTTCTAGAATTAAATGCATGTTTAAAAACAACAGAAATGTTCACTCCTCAGCAAAGCCTAGATAATTACACCTGAGCAATAAAAGGACAGATTTCCTCTTCCATTGGGATCCAAGTCACTATTTCTAGTTTGACACAAACAATTTCAGTAAGAGGCATGAAGGGAAAGACCTTCTGTAAGTCCCTGCTGAACAAAGCCATTAGAAGTTTCTGGACATGTTGTCTGAAGCTTGCAAGTCTGTTTTAATAGGCTATGATATTTTAAAAAAAAAAAGCAAGCAAAATCCTGAAAGATTTAATTATGCTGACTCATAACCAGGTCCTAAAGTAGAGCTCGCCTACTTTGAAGCCATTTATAGGATCAGGTTCTGCAGTGTGAGAAGAATAAAATAAAAGTGCCACAGTGAATACTACTGCCTTGCCTTTTTACAAATCATCCCATCAGTACAGAACAGGAACCCAGGATGGAACAAGGTATCATTAAGGTCCCTTCCAACCCAAACTATTCTGTAATTGTGGGGTTTTCAGTTGGTAGAGGAGTAAAAGCAACTAACCTGGATCAGGCTTGCCTCTTTATTCACCACAGTGCTCTCATAGATATGGGCTTGCATCTGAAGAATGAAAAGATCAAAAGTCAACCCAGCCATCAGCATAGACTATGATAAAAGTCTGCTCCTATTCCTGCTAGGAAGGGAAAAAGAATATTCATGTTCCTTGCTTAGAAAAATCAAATTCTTCTTTGAATACCTTATGTGGTGCTTGTTTTAAACACCAAGATCTTGTACCCAGCAAAGAGTGAGAGCATCCCCAACTTTGTTTCCTCTCATCTGTCTAAGCCAGTATTTTCAGCAACATCTCTCAAAGCATGACCTTAATGTATTTTCTTTAATAGTGATGGAAAGGCACCCAAAAGTTTAAATTGGAGGAAAGAATCAAACTGTGGATTGTTTCTACCAGCCTAGTTTTTGGCCTCCATACAGCAGCTTCCTTGGTGAAAGCTGTCACACTCTCCAAGCAACTATTTCACTGCAGTCCTCCAACACAGAGGTTCAGGGCTGTTTGCCTGCCAGCAGCAGTAGTCCAGGTTGACGACTTATTCCTCTCAGCTTTGAAATGCTTACTTGAAGTTGTGCTGCATTTTTAGACAGCTCCAAGAACTTCTTCTGCAGCCCATCATTGTCCATTCTATTCTTAATAATCTAAAGAAGACAGAGTGTTTAGGCACAGCTGAATGGATTGACAGCTTCTCCTTGAAGAAACCAGGCAAAAATTACATTCTCCACCCCCAAACTGCTGCCTACTCTCAAGCACCACCAGCATTTTTGCACATACACTGCATGTGTTTACCCCACCAGAACTGCTGGTGCTCCCTTTCCCACCCAGAGCACCAGTAAAAGACAAAATCCCCCAAAATATGATTTATAACCACTACCAGACCTGGAAAGCTAAAGGAAAGTCAGCCCTGCAGCATGAAAATTGTTTTCAGAAAGATGTGGATTAATAGCTATTTGGACTAAGAAGCTTTGCAGAATGATCTTAAGGTGCTTCTTTATTATGTTTGATTTAACCTGCTTCTCCATTTCCCCTGAATAGTCTGAAATACAGTTTGTAAGCAAGCATTGAAATATAATATAGTTAAAAAAAAGAATTAACAACTCTTCGCTGAATAAAAAATAAGTCTAGGAATATTCTGCTATTGGAGCTGCATTCCCTAAAAAACTTGTCTCAATGGATCCATCTGTGAGTGAAGACTCCACTGCATTTTTTTGTTATGGATTTTCGGTGTCACAGCTCTACACAAGATTCCTCCTTTGGATCTTAAGGGAAGAAAACAAAGTGAATATGAAATGATAAAGTGTTAGATGGAGATTGTTGCAATATAGAGTTTGTGTATCTGTAGCCTTGGGAACCAGGAATACGTGGAATTTGCCTATAAATCTTGGAAAAGAGGTGGTGGGGGGGAGAAGTAGTTTGCCTCTGTCCCTATGCTTCCCTACTCTCATCCTTAGTTACCCAGCAAGTGGAAAATAAGAAACAGTGCAACCTCAAGATATGAGATTTTATGATAAATCAGCCTTTTAAAATGTTGGATATTTTGATAGCCTAATTAGCATGCAAGGCTTCAAAGTCTGACAAACATTCAGTTTCTTAATGGCAAATTTTAGCTAGGCAAGAACATGTCAAAACATAATTTATTTTACCTCTTCCTGTAGAGAAGTAACTTTGACATTGAGAGACTGATTTTCTTTTTCCTGATCAGGTTTATGGGAAAAAACAAACAAAAAAATAAAATAAAAAATAGAAATAGAAAAAAAAAAACAGTAGTTGGTTTCAGAATGTCAAGTTCAACACTCAAAAAGCAGCAGACCACAAACAGGTCCAGAGCTGTGGTCTTGAATCTCTGTTTCAAAGAGCCCACAAAAAGGGGAGAGCTGAGGCTGGTGCAGCTCATGAGCGTTCACTGATTTTAAACGGCCTGACCAGCCACACCACTGTTAGAGCAAGGTGTGAGGTGCTGTACAAGGGGAAGAAGAAGGAAGAGCACCTACAAGCTGCTTGTTCTGCCAAAGAATCTGCTCTCTCTTCTCTTCTGAGATGTTCACACTGTTTCTTGCTTCCTCTAGCTCTTCTTCTAGGGATTTGGCTTTCAACACAGACTGCTGGACCCTGCACAGGGGAAGCAAACACAGAGAAGCTTCAGCCAGTTAATGCTGGTTGTTTAGATAGGCTGGAAATCAGAGTATTTTTAGAAGCCACTAGAGACTTATTTTTTGGCACAGACACTTAACAGAAGAGCAACAATTAAGTTTAAGCTCATCATTTCTATCCAGGAAGCAAAAGCTCGTGGTTCTATTTTTCATCCCCTTCCACTCTTACAGTGAGGGATGAAACCCCATCCAAGACAGGTGGGTGCAAACAAAGCTTTGTTAAATATGTTAAAAATTCAGCCTGCTACAATTAAATATATCAGGTTACCTGAGCAGAAATTTATCTTTCCAACACTTCATGGCTCACCCTTGGGGAAGCCATTTCAGTTCAGTATTCCACGATG
Organism: Sialia sialis; assembly: GCA_009812075.1. Taxonomy (NCBI): domain Eukaryota; kingdom Metazoa; phylum Chordata; class Aves; order Passeriformes; family Turdidae; genus Sialia; species Sialia sialis. Next base: position 141,984 of record VRYO01000369.1, read on the forward strand.
AGCTCTGCACCATTTTCTTACCCTAATCTGATAAATTCCAAACCATGCAATAAAGCAATAGACTTTTCTGAGCTAACTAACTGGATCCTGCAGAGCATCCCAGAGCAGGTGGTCCCACATAGGCACACACATCCCATGCCAGACACCCTGCAGAACCCTTGCCTTAATCTCCCCTGGGAACAGCTTGGCAGTTGACCTAACCATATCTCAGTGTAATTAATTAGGCCGGATAACCACAATAAAAAATGGGCTTGTACTCATGGCACTGATATGTCCCCAGGCTGCAGGAAGGCTGGACAAGTGACACAACTCACTTCAGTTTATCAAATGAGTAGCAAAAGACCTTTTAGACATTCATTTCTCCTCTGCTCAGGAACAAGAACGTTGTCTAGGATTGGAAGCCTTTTTTAATGTTTTTGTTATTTTGTTGGTCTGCTTTAGCCTGAGATTCTCCCTGTGTGCACCCACACCAGCACATGCTGCAAGAAGCTGGCTCTGAGATGAATGATTTTATAAGAACCAGGAAGGACAGAGCTGAACAACCAGGCAAGAGAGCTAAACCTTACAGATACTGCATAAAGTCAAGAAAGCCACTGTGCTGAAGCAATGGTGAGAAGAAAAGCATGAGAGCAAGGCTGGAAGATCACAGCGGTGCCCACCAGGGTCCCCCACCTTTTTAACTGCTGACAGAGATGCTTGTTGTCTGCCAGGAGCTTGCTGTTGGTCTCATCCACAGCTTCCAGGGTCACCTTCAGCTTGCTGTTCTCTTCCTGAAGCTTCTGGTTGTTGTACTGCAGGTCAGCAACGCAGGTTATCAAGTCTGAAGTCTCCCTGCCCCAGTAACAAAGCCAGCAAAGTGTGAGAAAGGATTTCACCTACTTTAGACTTTTAAAACATCCTATTGCACTGATTAGAGGTGAGGGAGAGCCCACAGAGGGTGATGCTGCAGCATCCAGTTAATTTGCTTTGTAAGAGATAATGGAGCATCTTCAAGTCAGTTCTCCTTTTTATGGGCACCAAGAAGTTTTGGTTTTAAGCACCTTTTCTGCTCCCTACTACTGGAGTTTGCTATGACAAAGTGCCACAAGCTGGATGTCTGCATGAGAGTGCTTTAAGATGTTTTCTAATCACCATGCTTCTGTATTCACAATGCCAATTCTGGATCCTTTATTTTCCCCTAAGCAACTTGAAATTTCATACTTTCAACCAAAACTTGAATGAGGATCATTCTTCTGAGATCCTGAGAAATTATAGGAAAGCATTATAGAGCAGACGTTGGATTTCTGACTAGGCATAAACCGCAAGCGAAATTTCTGCTCTCTAAGTGCTTTGCCATTAGAGTCCAGATCACAGGCATTGCTACTGCTACTACAAAAAAAACCTCTCAGCAAACTCCCTATCATAAGAAAAACAACCCCAAACAAAACCTGAGATTTCCAGGACATAATGTCTCATATTGAGAGACAACTAAGAATTTGGTGGAGGGAAGGACAGTTTAAACAGGAAAAGATACATACATCTGGCCACAGATTAAAAAGTTTCATGGACACAGAACAACATATCAGTAGGAAAAAACACTGTTTTTATGTTAAGTCTGAGCAGAAGATGTGAGGAAGAAGGTGACAGCATCAAGAGCTCCTGCAGACTGAGGTGGGCATTGAAATTTGCAAAGATAATGATCTGAAGTAAATGTTCCTGGAATTTCTGTCAGGTGGTTCAAAGCTAGGAGTGCTATATTCTGAGAAAGAAGTGCTTAAATGGACTCACATGTCTCCCTTAGACACATCACCCCCAAAGGCCTCCAGGCTTCCTGATGTAACATTCATCCTGGCATGTGTCTTTTTGGCTGCAAGAGGCGGGGCTTTTGGTTAGAGAGCAAGAATGTGGAGCTTTCCTGAACAGAAACAGTAGAATGTTCTGTACCTTCAGAGATGGTTTTAGGTACTTGAAATTCCAGATCTTCCCTACTTGCTGATGATTCCTCAGTAGCAGCTTCTTCCCTGAAAGAAAGAAGCATCAGGGGTCACAGAATCAGCAGGACACTGGACTGCTTACCAACTTAGTAACACATTAAACTTTAGCCAAACCCAGTGTTGTGGACATGGAGCTCCAATATCACTTTCTTTCCAGAGCCACAGGGAAAGTTTATAATCTGTTCTCAGAGAAGACTTCTGAGATAGATTTATTAAAATGCTGTTACCATCTTCTCTTGCAGTCCTCAATCCAATCTGCCATGACAGCACGATATGTTTCCAGGTCCACGGAGATATCTTTGTGCTCCGGGTCAAGCATGTTGCACAGCTCTTCAAGGCCACTGTCCTCTGATCCCCTGCTGGTTGTATGCCTCAAATAATCAACTATCTTGGACACTGCCACTTTTCCTAAAGCAGAAACAGGGGTCAGGCTCCAAAGCCTGGCAAGGCACCATAAAAACATTAAAAAAATAAAAAAAATCTGTAAAAGGCCACACTACTGAACTGCATTGGATCCAATTGCCCTCAAGAGCTGCAGACAAGCAGCTCAGTCCTGTAGCTAGTGTGTGTTCTGGAGGGAAAAAAGTAGTTTAGAGGTCTTTTTTGTTGGGTTGAGGTTTTTTTTTGTAGTGTTTTTATTTTGTGTGTGTGTGTGTGTAAAAATCCAGTTCACTAGTTTTGTGGACTTCCGTTTAAGTGGAACAAAAGTTGACATGTGATACTAATCCTTCCTCTCAGGGCCAGGCTAGATCGGGCTCTGAGCAATCTGGGATAAGGAAAGGTGTCCCTCCCCATGGCAGGGGGATGGAATTAGAGGATCTTTAAGGTCCCTTCCAACCCAAACCATTGCATTATTCTACCACTTTTAGTCATGTCTGAGGTGGAACAGGGAGGAATTCTCTCACTCTGAAGTTTCCTAAGTTTCTTTCTTTCAGCCTTTATCCTGTTAGAAACAGTGATCCACAATAAGGGTAACTGCTAGAAATGTGTTGCCCCTTTTTCCCTTGTGCTAAAGCACCGCAAAAATCAGCAGGAGAAGGGTCAGGCACTGTGCATTTACACATTTATTCTGCACCTGCCACAGCACAGGCACCACACATCTCAGGGACCACAACACAATCTGAACCTTGGGAATCTGTTGAGAGGAGAACAAAAGAGAGCAATGAAAAAACCCTGGCAAACCTGTGCAGTGGATGTCACATGAACAGAAGATGGTGGTCAGCAGATCCTCTTCACAGATCAAGCTCATATCATACATACTGTCAGCCTTGTACCCCAGAGCATGCCTCCCTCCTGTGAAGGATATATTCATTATTGCCCATCTTTACTTGCTCATCCTAACTTGCATTCCAGATAATTGGAACAACAAATCAACTAACCAGCTTCCCTTCCAATAAAAACAAAGATTTTACTGCTAAACAACAGGAACTAGTCAGAGCTAGTACTCCACACATCTACTTTTGCACGTGTATATTTGGAAAAACTTGGTTATTCTTTCTATGGAATAAATATATGAAACAGGACATCTTAAAAGGCCTGGTATTTCTTCCTTCCCTCTCCAGATATATTGTAGAGAAAGCAGAGTTGAGCTAACTTAAGAATAAAAATCTCTAAAAACAAACAAATCCAAAGCCACACACACAAAAAACCAAAAAAAACAAATGAAGAGCAACACCCAAACTCATGTATCTTCAAAATCAGTCTGATAGACAAATCATAAGCTAAACTAAAAGCCAAATAAAATTTGTCTATTAAAAAAAATACTGTGGTACTAGCCAAACAGTAGTGTCAACCTCTTAAACTGTTAAAATATCTTTCTCAAATAAAAAATGAATTAGCAAATTTTTTAAAGTTTTTGCCTTATTAATTCCTCACCTTTTACACTCACATTAATATTTTTATAGAAAATTTAAAACTTGTGTCAGCTCTTTTTGTGGTCTTTTAAGACTTGAGTGCTACTAAAATGCGTTATTACAAGTTTAAGTGGTAAATAAATATCATCCACATAGGCTGAATGTCCAAGGATTCTGAATTAGGGGATGTTTTCCATCAGGGTTTTTACCTCTTTCATTTGAAGGAAATGCCTTTGGCACAGGAGGTTGGACCACAGCACTTTCTGACTTTTTTTCAGATGTGAAGAAATATAAATTTGGACTCGACGTCAGATACTCCTGCTTGGGCTGCACATCTTTAGGTTCAGCATTTGCTGAAGGTTTGCTCTGGGCATCAGCCTCCCTGGGTCCAAAGCAGTATGGAGAAGAATTCTGTGTGGGACAGTAAGACATCCATGAGCTGCTGGATCTCCCACTGCTAAGGACTGGGAAGGTGGTGTTTGCAAAGCAGAAGCTGGCCCCAGGATGAGTAGAGTCTAAAAAGCAAATTCTGTCACTGCCAGGGCTGACCAGGGATGAACAAGCACTCTCCTGACTTCTGCAGGTTCTCCCTTTGAGTATTTCTTCCAGGTTTTTTTTAGTATTGCTCTGTGGGCTGTCAAAGTTTGGGGACTGAAATTTTGGAATCTGCAGAGCCGGGTTGGAGACTTGGTCCATCATCTGGATGGATTTGATCTTCTTGCAGATGCTGTCCACCGGGTTGTGGTGGCGTTTCTTAGCTCCACATTCCATAGACTTCATTTCCCTTCTCTTGCCAAATATCTGCAAAGAACAGGCACAGATGTGAGAGTCAGGGTGATCAACACACACATATTTACACCAATTTTTCCATTCAGCAGACAGCTTGGAGCTTTGGCACCCAGGGGTTTAAAAGCCTTTGTTCCACTTACCAACTGTGACAGAAACCTCCAGACAGGACATTTTGTTGTCCAGGGAACTAGAAGATGATGTGGAAAAGTTGGGATAGAAAGACAGAAGTACTTCCTGAAATCTCACTGCTTATTCTTGAAGACCATAACCGTGGCAGGGAGGTGAGGGGAAACGACAATAAAAACTGAAGGACACCCAACATATTAGCAGAGGACACACTAAATTAAAGGAAGCACTTTAATTGTACGGGGTGTGGCAGGGGTGAGGCAGAAAAAGTGAGACCAACAAGAGTTTCAGCATTTCTGTGAGCCTACAAGAACAAAAAACCTCCAAAATCCCATGTTTCTTGTACTAATCAGCCACAGCTGTCATGATGCCACACAAGAAATATGCCCTGCAGAGGCATCTCATCCTGTGTTCATTTTTCTTATCTACTCTGCCAGGCAACATTAAAAAAGCTATTATTTCCTACACGTTGAAACACCAGCACCAAGAATGTTCACTGGGGGATGCCCTCAGCAGGCCTGGGACAGAGCTCCAGGACAAGCATCCCCAGCTTGGCTAAATCTGTGTCATTGGGAAGAAAGAAGAGGGGAAGCAATTCCAGTAGGAAGTGACATCAAAATTATGGAGCGATATTATTAAACAATAATAACATACCAAGTAAAGCTCTCAAGAATCAGATTTTAAGTGGCTTTTTATGTAGAAAAATGCCTTACCCCAAAACCAGCAGCAAATTTCACTAGCACTTATCACTTGAATAACCTTTTGAAGCAAGAAATAAAATTATGTATAAGTATTTATTAATCTAGAACGAAATGAACATAAATACTAGTTGTTTAATTTAATCGATTTTATTACAAGCCGCCTGCATGGTGGCAACTTCCTTTTATATAAGCAGAGACAAGCTCTCTAAGCTTATTTTCTTAGTATTTCCACAAGCAGTAACATAGACTCTATTGAACATAGGCACAGGAATACTTAAAAAAAATAAGAATGAAAAGAAGCCCAGAGCAATTTTAAGAAGAAACTAGTTTTTACCTATGTCTCTCTTAAAAGATTTAATCCTCAAATAAGCATCAAGAAGTGGAAACAATTTTCTGTATTAGAGATGCATTATCTCTAAATAGATAAATTAATTACCTTTAAATTGAAACTCAAATTTAAATACCACTGAAAAAAACCTGTTCTTTAAATACACAACAGTTTTCAAACAGATGTAAGTAACACTCTATTAAAGGGTATTTGATTTTTTTTCCCTGTAATGTACTAGTAAAAAAAAAACCCTAAACGAACAACGCAAAACAAGACCTTATACTCACACTAAGATATGGCAAAATAACTACTCTGAAGGAGAGAGCACAGCTATTTTAGCTGCTCCTCTGAGTAGTAGACACTAACTGACTGACTTTCAGCCTTTAAATAAACAGAGGGCTCTTCTGCTGGAAAATCAGCTTTACCAGGTACAGTTGTTGCCACTCAGCCCTGAGCTACAGCCAGGTTCTAATTAAGCATCAGGCTCCTGCTTCTTGGCCTTTTAACCATTTTTCCCCTCTCATATCTCTCCTGCAGCTGTTAAATTAATTGCCTGTAATTTCGGTGTCTCCCTGCTCTTCTAATTATTGTTTAAAACAGCAAGGAATGTTGTGATATAGGTTATTGCTGTGTCAAAACTCTGGTTCCTGGGATGGTTCTTGCTTCTATTAGCAGCTCTTGCATGCTTTTCCCACCTACAGCAAAATTTCAAGCAGGAACAGATCTAATTTCTGAGAGTTGGAACAGGGAGTCAGGAGCTGTGTACTTTTCATCACTCTCACCCCTTTTGAAAGGAAGGAAGTGTTGAAATCTCTTGAGCTGATAGTGTATTAAATAGCCTCTCTGTTAACTGTCAGCTCTGCCCTTGGTTCTGTGAAACAAAAAAAAATTGTCATTATTTCTCTTTTTTGTATTAAATTATCAAGACGTGCAGTAGAGCTTGCCTGTCTGAAGAGCTGTACAGCTCCTGCTGAAGTAGTTTGCAAATACCCATGCTTAGATGGCCACATCTCCTTTCCAGCCTGCAAACTGGAGAAAACCCTTTTTCAGCTGGTGTTTTGCACCTGGTGTTTGCCTCAGATTTGTCCATTGCTGGGGAAAAAATTGTTTTGCCATCCTGTGGCTCACTGAATTCAGAAGTAACGCATCTTTCTGAGATGCTTACACCTTTCAAAAGTTTCTGCTCTTTCCTGATGCTTTCAAACACCCCTCACCCCACATAATAGATTTAAATTTTACTTATAATTATCCCTTGAAGCTGCTTCTCTTTCACAAACACCTGGAGCTGGCTGCAGCATTGCTCACTCTTTAGTCCTCAACAAAGTCCCTGTTACCTCTCTTTGTGTGAGGCATTTACATGATCTCTGACAGACTGCATTTTCTGGACCTTATTCTCTACCTCAAGTAGGTTTTAGCACAGTTCTTCTCATACAGTCTAGAGAAAAGACAAAAAGCTTCCCCAGCAAACCTGCAGAGCTTGAAATGCAGCCACAGACATTGTGGTGCAGAATGTGCAACAGAAAAATTAAATAAATTTGGGCCAGTAACTGATGGCCTCTCTAATCATGCACCTGGTTTACAAAGAGAGTATCTCTTCCCTTCAGAGCTGCACCACAAAAATTCACCTTCCCAGAGAAGCTGAAGACATCCTTACTTATTGCAGGGGGATGGACTAGATGACTTTTAATGGTGTCTTCCAACCCAAACTATTCTATGGTTCTGTAAATTAAGGTCTATTATTAAAATCAATAACACTGAAAAACATGTTTGTGTGGCATAACATGTATTGATGGACTGCAGATAGGATTGTTTTGGTCAACAGGTTTTAAAGGGCAAATACAGAGCTTGTACACAAATTTCCCCTTAGTCTGAGTGGGATATATAGGGTTAAAGTTCAGAGCCGCCTTTGAAAGATCACAGAAACACGAAAAACAGCCCAAAAAGAATGTATTAAAAGGTCATACACAGTTCATAACCATGTGTCTGGGCAGGATCAGTTGGGCGATGAGTCCTAAAAAAAGGCTGTCCAATCTATTCTGAGTTTCTCAGTGATAACAAATCAACATCCAGGGAAATCTGTATTTGACTTTGCCACTGGTAGAAAGCTTGCATTACTATGCAACTCACTACAAATGAAATGCAAAATGCTTTGTCATTTCCCACCTTGCAGGCTCTGACATTTCACAGCCTTTTATGAGGCTACAGTAGCATGTAGGAGTCTGAAATACACTGTTCTAGGTGCTGCTCAGGTGCCAGACACAAGTGGGATGTATTTCCCAGAGAGTTACCAAACTAACAGGAAAAAAAAAACAACAACAACAAAGGAAATGAGAGCAAGCACAAAGCAAAGATCATAACTTCTGGGAGATTCATACCTTGACAGCACCAGTGTTTGCTGATTACTCACTGACCACCTACACACAGGACAGCTGCACCTTTTGCTCAGGAGCAAGCCATGGATCACTGGTGTCCTCACCAGCAGTTAAAAATATACAGGCACAAAGCATCCTGTATTTCCAGGGAAATAGTTGGGAGTGCATGGTCGTGATGCAAGTCAGTGAGGTAAGTTTGACCCCAGGGGTAAAACTTCCGCACATGAGAACACTTCCCCCTCACCTCAGCACTGAACTTCAAGGCAGAAATGAGCTTTTTATCACTCACAGCATCAGGATATGAAGCCTGTGCCCTTTAGATCAGCTCCAAGAATAAGAATAGGTTATGTTCTTTCTAATAAGGGGTCCTGCTGCTATAGCAAGCTTCCCTCTACTTTTCTCACTCAGGGTATTGATTACATGCCAGAGCCACTTCCTCCTCCAGGTGAATCAGCTGAGAAATGGCAAGCACTGACAAGGAGTGTTTGGTGCACAGCTCATCATCCCAGAGTGCCACAGCTTTTTAGTGTGTTATGATCCATAACCCAATTATACATGCTTCATTTTTCAAGGGTTCAAGCTCACTGTGCCCACACAGAGCCACAGTTTTTTTGTGAATGCAAACACCCTCAATACCTGCACTGCCTTCCCAAAACATTGCCTCCTCTCCCTGTCTACAACTGAACTGTATCCCATATGCCATTCTACAATGGTTGGATTTCTGGGAAGGGTGAGATGGCCACCTTCTCATAGAATCATGGCAAGAAAAAAGCTTTGAAGGGAGAAGCTGAGTCTTTTAAATTTTGATCCCTGAAGCAGAATCGACAAACCTGGAATTCCTTTTCCTGCATTCAGATTCCTTACAGATTTCCAAGGAGATGGTTCTGAAATACACTTCTGTTTGAAAACTGAAGCAACTTGGAGTCACTGGTCATGGCAAAAATAAATGGATTTAGAGCCATGAGTCACAAAGGCACAGACGATTTTAGGGAAAAATAAAAACCTTTTTAAAAAACACCAAAAAATCCTAAAGCCCCAAACCATTATGGAAATGCAATTTGAGATTGGGTTCATTTTACCTGATGTGAAAGGTCAAGGTCAACTGTTTCTTGCTACAGGTTGTAACTAAACTCCTGACTTTTAGACACCCTGGTGGCACTCAGGCATCTGATGGTACAGCAATGAAATTTAATTTAATTTAATGGTGTTGTCAAGATCCTGCTTTTGTTCTTGAACTGGTGGCCACCACAAGGCAGCTCAGATTTTGATCTGCTCCGTTTAGCTCCCTGCTGCCCTCCAGGCAGCCTCAAACAAGTCCCAGTCCCTACAAGGATTCCAGTGGGACTCAGAATACAGCCAAGTTTAGGAGAGAGACAGAGACTCCAGCAACACCAATTCAGAGTTGCTCAGATTTTGCAAAATGGTCAAAAGAAAAGAAGAACTGGAGCTGTTTTCCTACAGTGTGGTAACATCTTTCTCCATGCCTCCCATTCTCCTGCTCTTCTCCCAGTTGCAAGGGGAGGGGCTGAGCTGGTTGTCCCCCTGTGTTTTGTGTTATCTTATCTCATTCCAGTGGCAGGAAAAGCAAGGTTTATTTTCAGTACCAGACACATTCTAGTTTTCCCACCATGAGGAGAACCATACTGAAGAGATACTTCACACTGCCCAATCCCAAAGGCAGGGGGTTAACTTTCACAGGCTCAGCTGAATGTTTTGATTCCAGCCCTGTGGTTTCTGCATAACAGGAAGATCTAAAATCACTCCAGAAGGGAATGGGGGAGCAGCTTTACCTTTTCCAAGCTTCTGCATGTTAAATGTCTCCTGGACACAGGAAAAGAGCAGGGGAAAAGAACTTCACAAATGCAAGCAGAATCCCTTCTGCTGGATAGGATGCATGGCCTTTTCAAAAGGATGGAGCTCTCACAGCAGCTCCCAGCCACCACAGGAGCTGTTTGAGGCCAAAACCTGAACTTCCTTCTGGTTTCTTGCCTCTACACCAGCATGAGCTGCAGCTGATGGCAATTCTATATATTCAGAGCAATTCTGTGTGGCATGAGGAGGGAACAGAGGGATACTCCCCAAAAACTGGACAGCAATTGCACCTTCAGTTAATAGGGTCAGACACACAGTGCTGGGGAGGAGCTCACAGAGCCTGTCTGCACATTCCTCCTTGGACATCCAGGAGCCAGTGTTTGTCACACCCATGGCCTGACCTGGATTTTTATCACACCACGGGCTGGCCCTGTGCTGCAGTAAACTTTCCACTGGTCAATCTTCTAATCAGCAATGTTCTACCTCCCTGTTTGCTATGCTTCTCCTTCTGCTTCCATCGAGTTTACAAAGGAAAAAATGTAGGAGGAGAGATTAAAACCCTGGCTAAAGAGCAAGCAAGGCCAGGCATCAATTGTGATTAACTCTGCCTGAGGACCAAACCCACTCTCCATGACTGCAATGAGCCCAACAATCCCAGAAGTATCTCATGGAAATTACTTCCCTGATCCCTGCTTGTTTTCTGTTCCACTGTTTGACCTATTTAAGCCCATGATCCAGGCTTCTACTCCAGCCAACCCATGAGACAGAAAAGTGTTTCTGAGTTCAGGATTTATTAGGAATTCAGGGTTTATTGGGTATTTTTGGTCTTTTTTGTTGTTGTGGTTGAGCTTTGTACTTTTACTTGTGTGTAAGAAAACTAGATGCAAAAGATCATTAGAGAATCAAACCATAAACTACATCCTCTGAATGTATGCAAGGGATAACCTCAAGCTAGTGACACTGAGTAAATCACTTTTTTCTTGATGCCGGTGAGTAATTCACCAGCTTTTCCAGCTCCCACAATGGCTAATAATCTGATATATTTTAGATTATCCTGGGTAAACTCTCACCATCCATATTAATACCCACTCTGGCTGTGATTATTGATCGTCCAGCAGGAAGGTGATGCATTGCAAGCACACAGTGCTGATGCTGATGTATTCAGGATGTGTTCACCTGGTTAATGGGGTGCATCTCCAAGTGCATCCATCTTTCAATCATTTCAGTCAGGACTTCCTGCAAGGCTGCAGGTTTCCCTCAGGAGTCATCAGACCTTCTGCTTCCCCATCTACAGGGCTGACAAGAGATCCTTTCAGACTCCTCCACCATGGAAGGGGAGGGCACCTCCACTCTGAAGATTTAAAAGGGACCCCTGGACATGCAGGAAGGAGATCTTGTGACACATCGCCCCAAGGAAGAAGAAAGAAGGTCTGTCACCGAGGTAAGTATGAAGGTAAGTGAGAATTATTTGGTCTGTAGCAAACATTTAGTTTGCAATTAATGCTTATTTTTTCATGTGAGGGCAATATTTAGGAACTGCAGGGGGGCTTAAGAAATTTGCTTAAAAATCAAAAGAAATATCCACATAGATATGTGTATTTTAAACAACTGCATTTAAAAAAAAACACCAATAGCACAATCTCTCAAACCCAGGATGAAATGAACCACTGTGAAACAAAGTTAGATGCTCTCGTGCCCATCACTGTTATCAGTACATGAATAACAGTGTGAACAAGCAGAGGTGCAACTTGTGCACAGAGGATTCATGCTCAATGCTTCCATTTGCCTGTGCTGCATCAGTGAACTTACTCCAAGAATTGAAAAACCTGTCTTATGACTTGTGTTAATCATGGTTGATATTGATAGGATGCTAAATTTAAAACATTTTTTCCTTGCTTTTTTTAACTGGAGGAAATAGCGATTTTGTCTCTGGGTTGGTTTGTTTGTTTGGAATGACAAGCCCCCTACATTTGCTTGTTGTCTACAGATTGGTAAAATCCATGTAGATTTTATACATCTTTACCCATTAGTTTGTACATTATTCTCATTTCTGGAAGAAATGTCCTTGTAAATAGGAGCACAAAAGGTGCTTGCCTTGATGGCAGTTCTCACCAGGATGGAATAGGATTTGAGTAAAAAGAATAAAGTTCTATTTAACATGAATCCTCTGATAAGATCAGCATGCACTGAAACACCCCCAGAGGGAGAGGAGGTTTGGCAGCAAGGCAGGGGCTGGGAACACCCTCACATTTAGATGTGAAGTTGGGAGGATGTGCAGATGTGTTTTTTTCCTGCACCTTGTGGTTCTCTGTTGCGCACAGGGGCTGCATAAACTCACAGCATCTGCCTTGGCCCTGCTCCTGGCAGCATCCTTCATCGCCTTCTCCTGGAGTGCCCCTCAGGTGAGCTCAGGCTGCAGCTCATGGAGCTCAGAGCTTGGTGTCATTAAGTATTGGCACTAATTAGCAGTGGCATGGAATGCTGACATATCTCTTTCCACCCCGCTTTGTTTTTTTCTTTTGGCACAAAGGCTCATTTCCAAAGGAGAAACTGGACTCCTCAGGCCATGCTCTATTTGAAGGGTGCACGTAAGTCCCCAGCTCTTTCCATTTTGAGGAGAAAATTTTCTCCACCCCTGGATTATTCCTTGGTTCCACACAAGCAGGAGATCCCGAGGGAGCTGAGGGGATAGAAGTTTTGAGGCTCACAGGGAGGATGTGCTAATTGCATGGTGCTAATTATGCCCTGGTCACACCTTTGGTCCCTGTACAGGTCATTCGCTTCAAAGCTGGACTCAATGGTCCTGGTGGGTCCTTCCCATTCAGAATATTCTCTGATTCTATACTTAGTTAGGGATTTTGTTCTTTGATCCAAATCATCAAATTTAACAGAAATATTAATATGAAAAATTGTATTCTGATTTGTTGATTTAAAATTGGAGGGCAGGATTAAGAGAGGAAGAAAAAAAGCTCCCTGTAAATTAGAAGGGAAAAAAAGAGAAAGGTCATAATCCTGAGGGAGACAATATAAATAATTGCAACACAAAATAAATAAGCTCCAAACAACTTAAATATAACTGAAAGTTCTAGTGGCATTAATACAATTATTTCTAAATAAAAGTAAAAATTTGATCCTTTTTGTTCTTTTAAAAAATTCTTCCAACTGAATAATGCATTGTGTTACTTCCCTAATATGCTTATCATTCTTATTGATGCATAGGAAACAATGTGATTTTATTTTGTTAGTCTGGGATTTGGGGTAGGTTTTTTCTTTTTTAGAACAGAAATACAATTGTAAAGGCAATACTTTGTAGTCCAGCAGAGAGATTGAAGGCTTTTGACCATATACAAAACTGAAAAGAGTCCTTTAGGGATTATGAAGTAGGAATTACAATTTTGCTTTTGTAGAGGGACGTCGCTTCATTGCAGATGAGAGCCAGAGGAAGGACTTGTATGACAGAGTGCAGCTTGGTGAGTCCATCTTCACAGGGCTGTGGAGCCCACTCACCTTCCCCAGGTTATGGGAGAAATCCCTGGAAATGGGAGGGGATTTGTTCTCCTGGAATCATAGCCAAAGAAACAACTAAACCCCCTTTTCTTTTCAGTGCCTTCATTCCAACCAGCACATGGCAAAGACTGACTTTGCTCTCTGGTGCACCTGTGTGATTTCATTTACATAATTTCCAGAATGACCTGGCTGCTAGGTGGGATTTTCATCAGCGCTTTTGACTTATTTTTTGCACTGGAAAAAAAGTCAGATCTATTATTAATTGTGCTGAAGCGACAAATAAGAGGCAGACAACATCAATCCACGCTAGGCAATGTTTCTGGAGGGAACAGAATGTTGTAAAAAAGTTAGGAACTTACAAAAAATGAAAACGTTCTTTTTACCTTCTGAGGGACTTTGAAATAACCTCCATTTAAAAAAGATTGCTTATCTCTCCCATGTTAATTATCAGGCTGGTTTTGAGCAGAGAGTGAAGGAGACAGCATATTCCTGTCTGTGAGTCTCTAGTTATAGAAATAATAAAAAAGCAAAGAACAAAGTAAAGAAGTGCCATAAGACTAACAAACCATGCATCTCTGATTTTTTCATTCTAGAAACACGCAGCCATAACACAAATCCTTTACCTCTTTCTGAAGCTGCTGCATTGTTCCTTAATGCCCTACAGAAAGCACAAGAAGGTAAATGTACCTTTTGTCTTACTCTTTTTTAGAAGTGCTTTTTTTAGTATTGAATTTACTACAAATTTAGCTAATTAATCTGAAAGGTCTGTTTTGAACTGAGATACTGTTCAACAGAGTGCCCTGTATTGGAGTGTACATTTACATGAGCCACATAATGATAGCAGATAAATATTTGTATATTCTGCTTTTAATTTCTCTTCAGATGTTTCACTGGTTTGGATTCAAGGAAATGGCTAATTTTAAATTGAATTTTCCAACCCAAATCTTTACTGGGGTTACTTTTCCTATAGAATATGGTTTGCTTGTGAAAACTTTATTCCTCCACTGGATTTGGTGCAAAGGTTTAAAAGAATCCATAAGAACCCTGGGAGAGGAGCTGTTGGTTTCACATCACCAGGCTGAAACCCCAAACTTTTGCTCTCCATGTCCTCTGTCCTTAAAATCTCTTACCGCTTCAGCTACCAGAGACTTTTTTTTTTTGGAAATGAAGCTGGAGCTCTGTGCTCAGCCCTCTCTTCTCTGCCCTGGCAGAGCTATGAAAAAAAAAAAAAAATCAGTGGCATTTTGGAGAAAGAGAGAATCAAAAATGAGCATAATGCTTAGGACAAAATATATGAGTACTTCTAAAGTGGAATAACATTTCCATCACTGTGGTAGGAAATAACCAGTCACACCTGGGAAAGCCATGCAGTTTCAGATCAGCTGATTTTAGAGTTGACTAAGGGCAATGTGCAAATGAAGAACAAATCTTCAGCGTGGAATTTTTTTGCCATGTGCTACCTTACCCCTCTGGACACGGTTTGTATTTTTGTTCTTCAGCAAACAGAAAAATTCCTACATTTAAAAATGAGAGGAGACATGATTGTTTTTAGAGATGCTGCCTCCCTCAGCTGAGCAGTCACACCGCACTGAATCTAAGGCACATCTGAAAGCTGAAAACTTTGGCTGGCTGAACTTTCCTTTATCTACAACTTATTTCTCCCCATTGTGTCTTGTCTTACAGTGGAAGAAGAAAACAGTGACCACCCTGGCTACTTGACAGACAATCTATTATATTGATGAAATTATTTAAAATGTCTTTAACATTTGTACAGCTTTGAGCCTGAAAGCATAACTTGTGTAAGTAGAGTGTTCCATCCATTCTCACTGAAGTTCCCAAAGGGTGAGGTGTTTTCACACTGCAAAATTTTGAATGCAAAGGGATTAAAAGGTAGTAGTTCAGATAAGGAAAGCATCTGTAAAGTTCCTGCTTTCTTTTGTGTGTCCCATCTGAAATTTAAAACACATGGTACCATCTCACCTGAAAAGATGATTAAAACCATCTTTTTGGACAACTTCATTAAAAAGTTTTTCAATTGTCATTGGGAAACCTTTTACCACCCTTCACTCAGCTGAATATTGAAGCTTTTTAAACTCTGATAAAGACAAGATTGCATTATCACTTCACTGGTGCCCCTGTAGGACGCTGATGGTCAGTGAGGTATAAAAACATTGCAGTTATCTGTGGCTGCAAAGCTGCTGAATTTTGGTTTTGTTATACATCCTTTGGTTTATCAGTGTCTTTATTTATTTATATGCCTCTGCCTGTCCCAGTGATACAGAAACTGTCCTCACCCTATTCCCAGCTGATGGATTTTTGTGTGTGCTCCTGATTTAAGGTCTTAAGCCTAAACAATTCCTCACAAATACCATGAAACACAATAAACCTTCTGCCTTGCTGGTGAGCTGTTTGAGAAACCCCAGTAATTTCCATCTGGAAGACAATCCCTTATGTAACAGATAGCTGCTACCAAGTTTGTCAGGTGCCAGTAACTGTTGGGAATGTGTGGAATTTAATTTAGGCAATCTGTTGCTGTGGCTGAATGAGAAGCCACTCCCCCAATGCTATAAATTCAACATACAGAAATGTTTTGCAGCAGATAAATTGCCTTCTTGCTAATGGGCAATCCTGGAATCAAGGCAGAACTAACACTAGCCCGAGGTGGGGGGCAGAGGTTGTTTTGGCCACTGGAGGACCTGAATCTGAAAATTTGGATTAGTCCTGTCTCAAAAGCTGTGCACTTTCTAACACCAGGAGAGTGCTCAAAGCATGTGGGTGTGCTGAAACACACACAGCTTTCCCCCTCTACAACAGAGCTTTGAAATACAAGCAATAAATACAGACTTCTTGATTTGTTTTATATGTTCTTTCTTTGGGACTCTCAGCCATTCCATCTTTTGACTCTGTAAGGCAACTCTGATTGGAAACACTTTGTGGAAGAAGCACAAAATGCAGTTGTTTTCCATGTAGTAAACTGTGAGGGAAAATATTTGTAGTTTCTTTCTTTCACCACTTTTATATGAAAAATTACTCATTGTTTAATTACCTTTTAAATGGATAAAAAAATAGTGACTCCTTTTAATTCCAAGTAAGTTTTTACCATAAAAACCAGAACCTGACTTCTGAGAATATTCTTTCAAGTATGCAAATCAGCTCAAGAATGAAAGTCCGGTTCTAAAACTGATTTTAGGTGGCCAAAAATAGAAATAGGCACATTGTCACTTTTACTCTAAATGGCCTATAGCCAGAACCATGTCACCAAGCACTGGTTAAGTGTTTGAAAGGTAGGAGCCTAAACAAAGCTGGACATCTAGACTCCCCTTGGGATTGACAGGAAAGGTAAATACCTCCAAACCTTACATTGTCCTACCTGCTGAAGGACAGGCTGAATAAAGTTCTGAAAATGTCTTTTCTTGAGCAGCATGAGAAATTTTTGATGCACAAACTTGAAAAATAAGACATTGATCTCCTTCCTAACATCTTCATGTCAAGATGTGCTTCTAAAGAGGCTGTTCAGGCACCCTCTGCCTGAACAGCTTTCTGTAAGGAAAATGAAATATTTAGTTCTTGTTGTGAGGATCAACTATTCCCCAAGAACTCTGAAATCTCAGGTGCTTTTCAAAATTATGTCTGAATGTTTTTTAACATTATTTGTTAGGATTAGGTCTACTCTAGAAGAAGTGAAATGGAGTGAAATGGACTAATTGAAATTAGTGATCCTTGAATGTTGTCACACTGGGCTGGGACTTCTTGTCTCCAGGGGAAGGTGCTACTGAAGAAAATTTTGCCATAAACTTTAGCCAAGTTACATTAATTTCCTCCCAAATCAGTTTGTTAACAAACTTGGAATTTACAAGGAGATGAAAATAAGATACATACCAGAGGAACCAGAAAATAAACAGTCTGCTGTTTATTGTGGGTCTAAATGACCTCAGAAAGATGACTTCATTTTTCTCTAAAATGCCCACTGCGTAAGACATTATATTGTTCCACAGGAAGTATGTTTTACCACTGGATCAAGACACTTCTGTGTGCTGTAAAAAAGTGTTTTAAATTATGCAAGCTTACAATAAACAGCATCAGAAAAAAGAAAGACCATTTTTTTCAGTGTATCTTTTTTAACTCTTCCAAATTTCTACCGTGTAACACATTTTTTCTTTGATTTTTTTGAGCTCTGGTTTAAAGTTCGTGTTAATTTAGGCGGGAAACATAAATGAAGTAGGAATTCATTTGGGATACCCAAAGTGCAGCTATTTGTCTAGACTATGATTAATACAAATGATTCCAAAGACAAAGGTATGATCTGCAGTTTGTATAAGTTCCTGAGGGGGTTGTCTCATTCTCTAATTTTATTAAGCCTGAAAAATCTCTTCTACCTCAAAGGGACACAGACAAATTGTCATTTAAACTAATTTCAAGGTGAAATAATATTATTTCCAGAAGTGTAGCTCAAGTAACATTTAAGGTTCCCCTAATTATACCACGCTGTCCTTAACACAAAGCTTGCCAAGCCTACAGGAGAAACTGACGAGTGGATGGGGAGCAGGGTGAGAGAAATGAGTTCAGTTCCTGTATTCCCCATGCTGCTTTTTTTTTCCCTGTGGCAAGGCTCCAATGGACAAGGGGGACTTGATGTTCAGCCTATCCCTTTCAGCTTCCTCCTCCTCGTCGTATCTCTCGTCATCGTCGTCCTCGGCTTCGCTGTGGTGAGGGCTGGAATGCTGTGAGGCAGAGGGCGATGGTGGCACTGATGAAGGCCTGGGGTACCTGAAACCTTCAGTCTGCCAGACAGAGAACAAGTGGAATGGATTAAATGAGTCCCTTGATGGGTTTTTTTGCCAATTTAAGGCTAGCATCACTTCAGAGGAAGCCAGTGGTCAGATGTAAGCCAGACCTGCCCTGCTCTCTAAAACTAAGCTTCAACTCAGATCCTCTCAGTCCTCCTCTACCAGTAAGTACACACCTGTATGACAGAGATGTTTACCCTGTGCCATAAACAACCTCCTGCCCTTCCAGCACTGCTTTTTGAAAAACATGGCTATCTTTACCGAGCTTTAAAACAATCAGCACAACACAAAAACCTTCTGTATTCTGTAGTCAGAATATGCTTACTGCAATTCAGGCTTCAATCTGAACACTCAAAACAGTTTTCTAGTTATAATGTCAGCATCTGCAAAACCAGAACCCAGCAAGGGGTTTTGGTCTGAACATAGGGTCAACTGTCCTGGCTGTGTCCCCTCCCAGCTCTCTGTGCACCTCCAGCCTGTCGCTGGGGTAGGTGAGAGGCAGAAAAGTCCTTGGCTCTGTGCAAGCTCTGCTCAGCAAGAACTAAACCATCCCTGTGTTATCAACACTGCTTTCAGCACAAATCCAAAACACACTCAGCTACTTGTGAGGAAAACTGACTCTTTCCCAGACCAAAACATCACACTCCTGACTGGAGACTGTGTCTGTAACTTGTTTTTAATTAGAAGTTCCTACTTCCCTTTAGTTAAACACAAATTTTCTAACTCTCTTCTCCCTCACACTTTTTTTCCTTGTAAAGCAATTAAAATGAACTCATCTCCAACAGCACACTTTACCTTTGGTAGAGAACTTCGTTCCATCTCAAATTTATCTGGGAATGTTCTGCTGAGGGCCAAGTGTCTGGCATGCATATAATACTGCAACAAAACAGAGAAGCCATTACAAGTCATAGAAATATTGGATAGATTTAAGCAAGGGGAGAAAAGGAACATAAAGTGAGTATCTCCTAAAAGACACTGAACAAAACTAACTGAAGCTTAGCTGAACAAAGGCTCAATGTGTTTTCAGATAAGCAGAATCCAGCTGATATCACTGTTTGTACTCTAAAGTGATGTGACATTCAGGACAGTTTCCCATCAAAGAAGTCTGGAACAGAAGCTGAATAAGATGCCTGTAAGATGTATTAAAATGGAAACTAGGATTTGTCTTGGTCAGTATAGTTCCTATTGAGTGACAGGTTTTCCTCATCCCTCAGAAAAGAACTGGGGATTTTTTTAATGAGGAAAATTTACATCTTAAAGTGTGCATATGTATTACACATAAGTTTTAGACTCATTCAAAGTCACTCTGGACTGCAAAGAAGCATCTGTGACAGAGAAGTAACATTTATGAGTTCACTGATGCCTGGTATTTAAGAATATGAAAAAATATTCTTAGATCCACTGTATTCCTGAGTTTGCAGCACATGCACATAAAAAATAGCTTGTTATAGCTCATGAAGTGTTTGGAATCATATAAATACTAAGGTTCTCACACAGGTATCACAGCTGGAAAAGGTCCAAAATAGTTTCAAAATTCATATTATGTGCATCCATTTCTTTTGTCCTGCAGACTAGAGAACAATGCTGCTGTCTTCTTCTAGGTAGTAGTGTAGTGCTCTCTGTGTCAAATTAAAAACACTATTTTGCATTTAAAGCACAGAGGTAGTTGAGTGTTGAGGAGCCACAGGGCCCAGCAACATTTCATGCAAGATGGGAAGGATTTTTGAAAGTGTCCAGACGGCTTTGGAACACAAATCCTCCTTAGTGTAGGTGTTGCCAGCAACACCAGATTTCCACATTGTGTTTAGCACCAGAAAGAGCTTAGTGGTGTGACTGGATTCTGCTCTAACCTATCCAGTCTCTCCATGCCACTGGAGCATGGAAGGATTACACTGAAATGTGCAGGGTCTGCCTTTAGCCCCTTGGAGAGGGAAATTTCAGCACAGGGCTGTGTCCTTACTGCAGCTGGAGGCTCTGGCTAGACCTTTGAGCCTGGAATTGTTAATGCCTCTACGGCACACACCCTGCCCAGGTATTTCCAGTCCAGGAGGTCGGAGAGGCGCTCAGTGCGGTTCCTCTGGATGATCCTCTGGCGCCGGTTCTGCTGGCAGAACCCGTACAGGAACTGAGTCAGCTGGTTGCACGACTCGTCTGGCGAGCGGAACCTCCTGTCCACGATGTAGATCCCTGAGGGACACCAGGAAGGCTGAGGTCAGTGGGATTGGAGATAGGATCTCAGCTCCTACACTGCCAATCCACCTTCTGTCACGTAGCCTTACAAATGTTACATGCATCATGTCCTTTTTAATGTTAAAAGGAGCTACAGCTGAATGTTTGTTGCCATTCTGATGGAAAAGAGAGATATGTGGAGAGGGTTAATGAATAAGGGTTATTTCTGAAAGGAATCTTATCAAGGCCATCGGCCTGGAGACCAAGAAGAGAAAAAGGAGAATGAGATAAGCAAGAAAAGAAGTGTAGCTGGGAAAAACATTTTTAGAAAAGTTTTGTGAAAAACAGAGGTGCAGATGTTTTTACACCAATGAATGTTATGCTGATTTACTGTAACCAATGAATAAAATGTAAACTTTGTAGAGGGTATAAAAGACAGCTAGCTGTTGTAATAAAGGGATATTAGCCTTCTGAAATGTAGTGTGTCTATCTGTATGTCGCCCTAACAAAGATGCAGAGAAATATGCTAGTTTTTTTTAAACTTTAATTTTCTTTACTTTTCAGGCTGAAATTCAGCAAATTCTTCAAAACTCAGAGGTTTTGTTGTTGTTGTTGGCAGTATCTCCAAAAGGGTTCGAGTTTCTGGATAAAGACATATCATTTTTATCTCCCATAATTTTTAAAATACTGACTTCTTAAAGAAAACCTAATCAATCTAGTGTTTCCCTAGCTTGCTGTAGAATTCATAAGTGTGGATGGCCAGAATCAGGCTGTAGAAGAGAGGCTGTGTTTTCTGTAGAAATACAGGGGTTTCCATAGAGACAGCTAACTCACATACATCACTCAACAGACAATTCTGGCACAGAG
>VRYO01000369.1:163610-316239 GCA_009812075.1 Sialia sialis
CGGCAGCTGTCGGCGGCGTGGGACCGCCGGGAACGGGGGCCGGAAACGTGCAGATCGGCCCCCGTGCCGCCAGCAGCCGGCGGCGGTGTGGGACCGCCGGGAACGGGGTGCCGCTGGGAAGCCGGGCTGTGTGGCGCTGGGCCGGAGCGCCCCACCCCCTCTGCCGTGCGGAGTTAAAAAAAAAAAAAAAAAAAAAAGAAAAAAAAAGGCGCGGCTTATATTCGGGTGCGGCTTATATATGGACAAATCCCGTGGTCTTCCCAGCTACCCGGAAGTGCGGCTTATATTCAGGTGCGGCTTATAATTGTGAAATTACTGTACCTTAATGCAGCACCTGATAGTAATTTATGTCAACTCACATCTATCTTTTGGCAGAGAAGAGCAAGTGACCAGTGTTCTGTGGTCTATCGATATAGGTGCATCTATATTTTGTACCTGGCTCTACACCCTTGCCCCTAAGTCAGGTAAAGGTGGCACCACTGTGGGACTGCCACTGGCTGATTGTGAAAACAAGCCCAGGTACTTGGAAAGAGGCCCTAGTTTGGGAACATATTCAATAGCACAGAACCACAGAATTATAGAATTGTTCAGGTTGGATCATCTCATTCCAGCCCCTGCCATGGGCAGGGACACCTTCCACTACTATCCCAGGTTGCTCAGAGCAAAATCTAGCCTAGCCTTGGACACTTCCAGAGATGGGGCATCCAGTTAGTTAGCCCTGACTAAGCAAGAAGGAAAGAACAGGGAAGGCTCTGCCTTGCTCTGTACCGGGGAGAGGCTGCAGCTTTAGTGACATCTGCAGCAGCTGGAGAACAGGGACAGTCAACCCTAAAAGGAGGATGTGCTGAGGCAGAGGATGACTCAAGAGGCAGAATTGTCCTGATATAGCAGGCATTGGCACTCCAGTCATGAACCTTCCTGAGCAGATCATTATTTGAAGTAGATTCCTTGTATTTCTACAGCTCTCATTGTTTTTTTTAAATGTATATGGTAATTTAATGTTTGTTTGGGAAGGGTCATCACTGGTCTCAAAGTCCCAAACTATTAAGAGAAGCAGACTTTCCCTGCTTCTTTGGAAGGCTCAGACTGTTCTAATGCAGCTACAGGGGAAGTGCTGGGAGACTCTAGACTGATATGAGCAGTGATGAATTTGGAAGGATACAGCAGACAAAAGGTTAAAGGGAGACAAAAAAACCCTGGAAAGAGTTTGGATAAATATGAAAGCTGAAATCACTTGTTCAACATAACAAGGTATTCAGAGCCCTGGATATATTCCCTCAATGAATTCCCTTGTCCTAGAGAAACACAAATTTGAGGAGTAACAGCATGGTTGCAGTGCTTTTTGCTTTCTAACTCAGAGGTGGTATTTTGATATGTTGTTAAAGTTTTTACCATAAGCTTCTGGGTCAGCAACGTGTTCCTGCATGAAACAGCCGAATCCAGAGAGGTTTGTGGTTACACTGGGAATGCCCATCACAGTACACTCAGCTGCAGAAAGAAACAGGCAGAAAGGGTTTCAGGGCAATACACCTGCAATGGTTTCACCTTAAGAGAAAAAAATACAAAATAGGTAGACAGAAAGTTCCACAATACTAAAGCTGCTCTGAAAATGTCAAATGAAAACTATAATAATGTTTTGTTGGGGATTATGGGAAAAAAATAAAAAGAAATTTTAAACTCAAAATTCACCCTGTGTTTGCAAACATATGTTTGAGTTTCAGAGCAGCGAAACTGAACACTTTCTGGGAGTGCAGTTTTGGAACAGAGAAACCCAATATACGGTCAGGACCATTTGGATTTTATATAGGAGCCTAATGTACACCTATGTTCATTAGCTGTTCACAACTCTTTATAAAACTTTACAATCTCTTAGGAGCAGAAGCATATCAAACTTTGGATTCTGATTGTTTGCCAACAGATCTCCATGGCAAAAAAAAACCAAACCAAAACAAACAAAAAACAACAACAAAACAAAATTAAAAGCCCACCCCAAAACAACAAATCCCATAATTAACTCAGGACAACATTCACAATAGATGCAGAGCTATTTTTGTAAAATCAGAAAATGTATGCATTTTTTGTAGTTTTCCTGTCACAGCCATGAGTAAGGACAACTACTTACCCTCCTTAAAGAGTTCTTGCCAATGGGCCTAAGCCTAACCTAAACCACCAGGCAGACTCTAGTCCTAGAAAAGTGCAAAGACATCTACAGGGCCTTCATATGACAATAAAACTGGTGTCTATAAAATAGTTATAAATATACCTTAAAAAAGCACTCTTGTTTCTGAGAGACATGAATGGATATTGACAAAGAATACATTTTAAGTCAGAATCTTTATGCTATCTGCATTTTTAGAAATTTCCAGTTAATTCAATGAGATTCACTACCACTACATATATTTCTGTTAAATAGCTTAGCTATGGTATTACATGATTCTCTCAAACTTGTTATCTGGAATTAAATGCACTGAACTATGCCAGCTGGAAGCATCAGACTTCTTGCCCTGCTTTTTAAAATACTTACATTCCTGCACACCTTCTTTTAAAATCCTTCAACAAACCAAGAATTAAGTTTTAAAAATTATTTCTTGTTCTAAAGCCATAGAAAATCAAAAGATTACACATTGGTATGGGAAAGAGTCCAGTGCATGGATAATTTTGCTAGCAGTAAGACCTTTGCATGGCAGAGGAAACTGAGACTAAACAGTTTTTTCAGCAGTCCAGAAGGAACAGAAGGGTGTTCATCTTTCCACACTAGTTAATGGTACAGAATTCCTACCTGGAGTATAGCCCCAGGGTTCATAGTAAGATGGGAATACACCAAGGTGGCAGCCTCTAACAAACTCCTCATAGTCCAAGGGCAGCAAGGGGCTTGTCGAAGAAAGAAACTCTGGATGTAGGATCACCTGGATATGCAGAATTTATGTTAGAGGTTAAAGAAAACCATCATTGATATATTTCAATTATCAGTAAGCTTAGGTAATTTATTCCCCCTGGTCTTTTCTAAGTATCGGGACAACACCTCCTTTGACCACCCATCTGTTACCTACTCCACTTCTCACACAACAGCACATCCTGCCTGTGTGCATTCTTGTCCTGCAAATACTACGGATAATGAACACTTTTCTTACTGGACAGGTATTTAGCTTTATTCTTCTTCATCAAGGAGGTCCACATGCAATTAGAATTAGGCCTAAGGCTGTGGCATTTAGCAAGATTTGGTCTGTTGTACAAAGGTACAGAGGATTTACAAAGGCCTGGAGTGACAGGACAAGGGGAAATGGCTTCACACTGACAGAGAGAAGGCTTAGATTGGATATGAAGAAGAAATTCTCCACTGTGAGGGTGGTGAGGCCCTGGTACAGGGTGCCCAGAGAATCTGTGGCTACGCCTGGATCCCTGGCAGCGTCCAGGGATGAACGGAGCTCTGAGCAACCTGGGATAGAGGAAGGTGTCCCTGCCCATGGCAGGGTTGGGAATGAGATGAACTTTAAGGTCCCTCCCAACACAAACCATTCTATGCTTTTATTGGGATGTCTCATTAGGAGGAGGCCTCAGGCAAACACAGCACTTCTGAGCTTCACAGCATTCCCTGAAATAATGGAATGCTCACTGTACTCCACAGACCTCTCAAGAATGGAGAGAATTTTGAAAGCAAACACATTATGGCCCTGCTACCACACACCTGTGCCCAGGCCAATAAATCTTGCTGAAAGACAACTCTAAGGACCAAAGTTAATTTTATCTGCATGGCTTGGCAGGGCTTGAGGTTACTGCCCCACATCCTCTGCTTAGCTGAGAAGTGCCTTGTATGTGGTGCCAGTCAGCTTCAGCAGGAAAAAACGTGAGGGATTGGTTTAAACTCCTCTGGGTTCATTTCCCTGCATGAACATACCACAGCCATTATTCCATGCCCAGCATATGCTTTTATCCCTTCTTAATAGGATTGTCATGCTACTCACTTGAGTAAACAAATGAATGTACTCATCCAGTGTAAATGGGCTGTAGACTCATTTTGCAAGCTTAGTTGATTCCCATGATTCCAGTGGAATTGCTGAGGGTATTTTTCACATGCCAGATGTGTCTGCCTGGATATGTAACACTTCTTTCAAAATTACTTTCAATTTGAAGTTTGCAGAATTAAAAAAAAGTAATTATGCAGTTTATTAAGTATTAAGCCTGTTCATGCAGGAGGTAATTTTTTAGTGATAATGACAGATTTCTAGAAACCTGACATCTGCTGAGAAGCAGAAGGAGCTGTCTGCTATACCCTATCTGCTCTGTAATGCCTTCAAGCAGTTAATTCTGAGGCATCTTTTACCATACTTGTACACAGTGCCTCCTTCCCCACTACTTTTGTTACATCTTGTGCAGTATTAACATATTATGATCCCAGAATTCATTGGAGTTAATGCTCACATGTTAAGCCAAGAAGAAGAAACTAGGAAGTGCAAGAAAATATTTACTCAGGTATAGTCATGAGTTTAAAAAGAAACTGAGAATAAGTGATACATCTTTGTTAGAGATACCTTGGATCTGGCTTTGAAGAAAAGGTTTGAAAGAGGAAGAATTTTCAGTTTTAGGTTCAACTTTGACTAGACAGATGTTGAGATTGTTATAGTTAGAATGTCAGAGATTGCCAGAAAAGAACAACTTTGGTAGGCCTGTGAAAGCAGGAGTTGATAATTTCTGTGGTTTGATAAGGTAAACATGGATGTAAGGAAAGGATTTATTTGCATAAATTTAGTTTCTATGGATGATGTAGACATGAGCATGGCATGGACAGGAATTCTTTCTGCTCAGGATCAAGTCCCTGGTTAATCTTTAACAACAAATGCTGAGTATCAGGGTGTTGCTCTTAAGAGATGAATCAATACTCCAGGAATGTCTGTGCTCAAACCTGGGACCTCCAGTTTTCGGCAAGTCAATATATGCCAGAGTTTTCTATCTGAATGCAAATGAACCATGGCACTTTCAGGAGTAGCAGTGCAGGAAGCAGCAATGAAAACAACTCCCTAACCTCAGATTTCTAAATTGAAATTAGTTTGGCTAAACAGCACCTTGTACAGTGACAAGTTGTTATTCCTGGAAAGGGAGGAAGAGAGAAGGACTCTAGCAGTACAATACCACCTATCAAGAATTTAATTGCACTCCCCATGACTGAGGATGTTCAGAGAAATCCCATTTTGTATCCGAAAGGAGAAGGGCAGCACGCACCTTCACGCGGTCTGTGCGGTTGTTGAACAGCCCAATGCGCCGGATGGTGTTGAGGATTGGGTCATTGCTGTCATCAATCATGTTGTGGGTGGTCACTGGAGGCAGAGAGTGTCTCTGAAGACAGAAAAGGCAATCCATAAAACACACAAACCCTTGGCAAACAGTCCTGCCGACATTTCCTAAGGCTACTAGAAGAGAGAGGCAGATTTTGTTGTTGATGTGAATAAGCTTAATTTACCTCAAAATAAATTAATTTGTACTAACTTTTAGAAGGGCCCACCATTTAATTTTGAAGATTTTTAGTCTATGTTGTATCTCCTTTAAGTTTGATTTCATATATTTAATAAAGCTGGAAAAATCCAGGCTCAGGAACAACTCAAAGTTCACACATAGTTCGGAATAAAACAATTGGGAATGCACATGACTGAAGGAATATTAATGGACTCCCCATAAGATTAGTTTGGGTCATACTCTCATTAAAAACAATCAGAGCTAATTTTAAATGTTAATAATAAGAAGTATATTTGCTGAAAACTTCTCAACATCCACATATCACTATATGCCATACACAATCCTTTTACACCATCACATTCATTATTTAGATGAGATGTTTATGTAAATAACATATATAAATATAATATATAAATAAATTTATATATTTTCTGACCTGAGTTGAAAAAATGGCTCTTTTCATAATGCTTATGTCATCTCGGTCAAGAATCTTGTTCAAGTCTGGGATTTCTCCTCTGAAAAGATACACACAACCAATTCTACCAAATGCCTCACTGTTATTTTTGTAAAGAAAATGAAGAAAAAGCCAACGAGGTCTGATCTGAAGTTTGCTGATATCAACATGAAACTTTCTTATGTTTTCATGGCCCTTCTATATTCCCTATATTGTATTCTCCCATACACTTGCTGATCTGCCAATTGGCTTCCAAAAGAAACCTAAAGAAGTGGTTCCTTCTGTTTTTTGGACACAGCTTATTTTTACTGAAGTTCCAGTCATCTCACCTGTGCTTTGGGTCATTCACTTCCAGCTGTCTTCTGAAATGATATGACTGAATCACTATCCCATTTTACTTTGGTGCTTTTTTAAGCTGAAGTAGCTCATTTTGGACAGTGGATAAGCCTTTATGTTACTTAGACAGTATTTCTTACAACTCTTCCACCACAAACTATTGATACCTTCATTTTTTTTTCTCTGTCATTTGCCTGTTAAGTATCTTGTTTATGGTCCCATATGTTTCTACCATGCCCTCCTATGGATGTCAAAATTCCTCACACAAAGACCAGAAGCACAGAAATACAAGTAAAGCCACCCAAACAAGAGGCTCTGCAAGTCAGAGCAAAGCAACTTATTCACTCACTTCAGCAAGGCGTTGTAGAGTTTCCTTCCAAACTTTTCTTTCACAGACTGTGCAGTGTCCCTAGGAAGATAAATAAATGTATGTACAAAACAGGAGAATCCAGGACAAAGACAGTATAAAAGAGATTCATGCTTCTGGAAATTAAACTGATTTACTGATGGGACCAGGGATGCAGAAGCAGACAAAGGTCTGATTCTCCAAGTTCCTTTCTCCAGTCAGCAGTTGTGCTGATGGAATCCAGCAGAGCTGAGGATTTGACCTGCACCTACAGATGAGTGCACTGGGAAAGCCAGGGGCAGGCTTTATAAGGGATTCATTCTAAGCCCCTTCTCTGGGCAGTAGGCCACATGTCAGCTGTGAAAAAAAGAGCATATATATGACCCTAGGTACTGTAACATGATCATTAATGATGGACAGAGAGATCTCCAAGTTCTCTTAACCTAGAAGAGAGATGCAAGACATAAGAAGTAATTAAATAGGGATTTTCAAAGCAAGCTTCCCCCTTCAATTCCCACCCTATTTCCCAACTCAAAGACTTTTGGAAACAAGTGTTACACTAAAAGGTAGCTTGTCTTAATTAGTTGGCAAAACAAAAAAGCTTCCTGAAAAGCTCAAGCCAAGTTTTAAGCTATTAAAAAGGCCTGTGTCAGGCAAATGTCGTATTTTAGCTAAGGAAGAACTCCAGTGAATCACGGTTCTGCATGCAAAAAGTCATTTTTATTATTCTGCCTGTGGCAGAAAGTTCTGCTGTCAAAACAGCAAGTGCACTCTAAATTTGAGTGAATTTACTGTGAGTAAAGTTCCACTTCACAGAACCTTTCCTGCCTTTCTGATTTCTAATTATACTTTAGGCTAAGAAAAAACCTTCAGTGAAATCCTAAACTTTACCAAGATGGTAACCCATATAGATGTTTTTAGGTGCTCTCTCCCAGCTCGCTTAGACACAAGGGTGGATGAGTTAATTTTGGGTGAGCTGAAAAGCAGAAAAATGTCAAGCCACGCTGATCCAAACCCCAGCGGGATAGTTCCCACATGACTATACATTCATAGACTGCCATGCACAATATCTATAATTTAACCCAGATGGGATAGACTGCTTTTCCAGAAGCAGAGGAAAAGAAGGATTTTATACTCTGTCAGCCATCACATAATAATTTGTAAGTGCTGAATTCCTTAATAAGTGCCAACCTCTTCTTGTTTTTAATTTCTGTGGCATCCTGAAAATCATCTGATATTATTGTGAAATACTGCTAGCAGGTGGGTTTATCCTGGAGTTCAGATTATGACCATGTTAATGCTGCAAACAGTGATGCAGAGTCTTTCGCTTTTCACAGAGACCAGCTGAAAGCAGTCTTTTCCTACACAGAATCAGACAGCAGTTTAATTGAAGTGAAGGTTAATCCTGTTCCTGCTTTGCTTCTTTGTTTGGAAAGTTGCAAAATGAGAAGGGCTGGTACAATTTTTCCTTTATAGCTATAAGTTTCACTGCTTGGTTATGGTTGCTGCTTGTTGTAGTCCATACAGAAAATTATAGACAATTGATATCAACAATTGTGGATCTGCTGGATCACACAGTGCAATTTCCATATTTCTAAATAAAAGAGGATGTTTAATTAATTTAGTTTTCCCACAGAGCTCACTGTGAAAAATGAACTGGCAGTCTTTATTTTGTGGGAGCTCTATAGACTGTCCAAAGGGAGTACCAGAAACAGCCAGAAGGCATCCAAAACACTGGATATTCTGAGCATTTGACTCTGCTGCTGCAAATCAAGTACAGTAATTTCACACTTATAAGGTGCACTGGTGTATAAGGCACACTTCCAGGTTGCCGGCAATTCCCTGTAATTTGTCCATATATAAGGTGCACCGGCCTATAAGGCGTACTCTTTCTTTTTTTTGGAAGTGAGGATTTGTGTGCAACAAAGTAACAAATTAGTAACAGAATACTGTCAGGTGCTCCATTTGCAAACAGTTTTCACAGATCAGCATAGCCTTTAAACTCTGCCCCAGGCGCCCTCCCTGTGATGTGGGCCCGGGCACTCTTGCCCCCGGCCCAGCGCCAGCTGCCGCAGCTGCCTGCACGGTGGCCAGGGCTGCCAGCACAGCGGGGTGACCGGGGCTGCTGGCGAAGCAGCCGGAGCAGCCTGCATGATGGGGAAGGCCAGGGCTGTTGGTGCAGCGGCACGGCCACAGCTGCCGGCAAAGCAGGCTGCCTGGAACTGCCGGAACAGCATGGCGGCAGGAGCTGCTGTCAAAGTGGGGCACCCAGAGCTGCCAGCACAGGGCAGCAGCTGGGGCTGCCAGCGTGGCTCGCACTTCCGGGTTGGCAAATTTCCAAACTTTGTCCATATATAAGGCACACCAGATTATAAGGTGCACTTCCAGGTTTGGCTCGAAACTTCAGTCAAAAAGGTGTGCCTTATACACTGTAGTACTCGCTAACAGAATGACAAGGCAAGTTAACTAAAAATAACTTTGGACCAAAAAAAATTAACTAAAATAAGAAATATTTGACCTTATTTATTTTTCCATCTCTTTCATCCCTGAAATACATTCTAGTTACCCACAATCCTCAGTTTTAGCAAAAAGAAGGAGCATTATTCTCCAGCTGAGACTTTTGCATGAATCCACATCAGACAGTACCAGGGTGCGAAGGACAATTACCAGAGTTGCTTTCGGACTGCTTGTCCTTTCAAGGTTTCCACGTTGAAATTGTTGGTCTTTGCTGGCATGATGAAGAACACAACAACTGTAACATCAGTCTTGTGAACCTACATGACAAGAAATGGAGAGGAATTTTAAATTTAAAAAAATCTCATACAGGGTATCACAGCCAACTTTAAGAATTAGTCACAGGAAATGCCAAATGCACTTTGGTTTTCCAGGAAGGCTCAGATCTTGCAGCTCTTGATACAAAAGTTTTGTCAAATCAGAGATCAAGAAAGAGATGCCACCCAGTTTCAATTTGAGCTATCAGAGTTTCCTGAGCTCTCATGATTTTGAGAACATGGCTTTGGATGTGCACATAAACTGGAGAAAAATAAAAGTCCTACACACTTTGTCACCTGACACAAATTGTGCTGGCTCAAAGGAGTGAGTGTTTGGTTTACTAGAGGAGGTATGCCTAGGCACATGATGAGGGATTTCCTACAGCAGCAGGTGTATGGGCAGAGAGAGAGAAACCTGAAATCCTGACAAAGGACCTGCCAGACACAAAAAGCCACAACTTCTTGCTCATCTCTCCCATTTGGCTACTTCAAAGGCAGAAAGCAATTGCTGTAAATTCTGACCTTTTACTTCTAGATGGTTTCACTTGCTAGCTTCTCCTGTGCTGTTTGAACAAGGTTCAAAATACCAGGTGCATTCATTGCTGCGCGAATGCATGCTGCGTGCGTGAACAGTTTAATGAAAAGCTAAGGGCGAACTCTGTTCAGAGCTATAAAAATTAAATTATTTTGAATTGCCTCCATCTCACATTTTAGATACACAAACATGCTGTTAGCATACCTTCTCTCAGACTGATATAGAGGGAAATGTATAAAATAACCTATGGGAGTCATCTATCATGTTAATTAATGTTCTTCCCTTCCCTCTCTTCAAAGTGGGTGCCAAGCTCATCATGCCACGATCCCAGTGTGCATTAACAACCTCTCCCAACATCCATATTTTATTTGCAAAATTTTAGTAAGATTTTCATCAGCAGAGGAGAACATCTCTATAAATTAAAACAATTCCAAGTAATGGTATGTTCTTTTATGTTCAGGCACACCACTGGGAATTGTTTAGGAAGTACCACCATCTCCAGATTTGTAATTAGTACAGGTAGTCTGTTACTGCCAATGGAATTACCTCTTGAAATGATTACAGAACAAGTGTTGTTACAACAGCTACTCACATGCCAGCATCCACACTGAGAAGAATAATGCAATAAATCCAGGCCCAACTTATGGGAGAAGCAACAGTACATGTCCACAGAGCCTGAGAAAACCAGCCTATTTCTTTTAATTTCCATCACCCTTGTTTGCCATGGGTGTCATCAGGAAGAACTTCTTCACAGGAAGGGTGATCAGGCAGGGGCTGCCCAGCGAGGTGTTGGAGTCACCTTCCTTGAAAGTGTTCAGTGAACACCTGGACACAGCTCTTAGTGCCATGGTCCAATTGACAAACTGGTGATTGGCCAAAGGTTGGACTCAATAACCTTGGAAGTCTTTTCCAACCTTAAAGATTTTATGATATTATATAAATCATTAGCCGCAATAAGAGATTGCTGCAATAATTGTTCAGGCAATCCTTTCCCTCTTATCACACAAGACCTTCCACATCCCCAGCATTCACAGGTAGCTGATGTTGCACAGCACCACCAAACAGTTGACTTCTGTTGTGGAGGAAATATTCCAGCTCTGTGAGGTGATCTGTGTGAATGAAGGGATTAAGAATTTCCAGAAAATCCAGAGGCTCTATATGGCAAATTAACACAAGGTGGTGATAGAACAAGTGTACTTAAGGCTTTGAACGCAAGTGACTCTTTCATCCCTGCTGATAGTGCAATATCATAATTTTTATCCAAATTTTCCAAATCATTCAACAGATAAGAGTACAAAAGACAGAGTCTAGGACAACAGCTGATTGATACTTGCCAGGTGACTAAAAACCAATTAGCACCTTTTTCTGGGTTTTATTTTCAATATACCAGTCTTTGGGACACATCTGGAGACATTTTCAACACCCTCATTGTAGGTGGTAAGGGCTCTGCTCTGATTTTTAACAAGGCCTTGCTCTTATCTTCATCGAAGTACTCCATGAAGGCATTTAGAAATATTGCACTCATTTTGTAGCTGAGGAAACAGAACCATGGAGAACTGAGTGGCTTCCCATTGCTTTCCACCAGGCCACTGTCGCATTGTGAATTTTAATGCAGCATTCCCATCCAGTGGGGTAGCAGTACTCAAAGACTTAAAAGACCATGAACACGTCCTAATGAATTAAGCAATTTTCTTAAAAGGATGTTTTGAATATGCAGCTTAAAGGCTTACTTTTATTTCCATTATAATATGTAAACCACTAGGGTAAACTCATTATTTCTCTAAGAAACCAGGGAAGCCAACCATGGATTATCTTCTTGAACTATGCAATCAATTATTTTTAAACTGTCTGAAATCATCATATATTCTGATAGTTCAGGAAGAGAGCCCTATGGAAACTGTGAGTATCCCATAATTACTTTCCTATAAACTAGAGTATTAAAAGGGAATTCTTGCAGGTGACTTTCATAGTATGGTCAGTTTGAGCATAAGCTCTGTGCTTTCAACAGCTGTGCAGGTTTTCTTACCCTCAGCAAAAAGTTTAATCTTGATAAAGCTTCTAGAAACATATCAGCTCCTTTGTTGGAAAACTCGTATCTCCCAGCAATGAAGAAAAACAAGGTCTTGTCAAGATCGAAATCAAGGTGGCTGAAAGCAAGAAAACAGACAAGAACAAAATATTTCTCAAGATACAATCAAACAAAACACACAATAGCTTTCTGTTCTGGAGGAACTTACTATCTCAAGAGAAAAATGAAAGTGAGGCTTTTCTGCCGTGCTTTAAATTGACTAAACACACAACAGCTTTCTATTCTGGAGGAACTTACTATCTCAAGAGAAAAATGAAAGTGAGGCTTTTCTGCCGTGCTTTAAATTGACTATCTTAATCTGAAAAACTGCTTTTTGGATAAATAACAAACAGATCAAGATCTGCTGTCTGATACCACAATCTGTTAAGCAGAGTCAGATCTGGTGTATAAAATTCCCTTAGCCTCTGACGAGAAATCCCAGACAGATATTTGAATAAGCTGGTTTCAACATTTCCACTCCTCTATGAAGTACTTGTTAGTCCTCCTGCTTTGGTTCTTGCTTGAAATAGCATTGGACAAGCATTGCTAATGTTTGAAAAGTAAAAGCATACCCATAGAAATGACCTCGAATGAACTCTTGGATCCTAGCCTTGTACATGGAATGCAAATTCTGAAACTCATGCATTGCTGAAAATTTCTTAATGTTCAAGCCATTTGGGGTGACAACATCTGGAAAAGCAGAGAAAAGGCAGAGGTAGACATCTTCCGAGTCAGAGAAATCTTTAAGTAAAGAACCAACATGTCTCTCAAGTTCATGTGAACAGGTGATGTCATTATGTTACTCAGGGGGGAGGGAAGAGCACTGCCTCCACAAAGCTCTTGCCTGTGGCTCTCTGCTGTCTGCAGCATCAAAGCAACTTTCACCTGTCCTCAGCACAGGGTAGACCCCGCCCTTTTGTCCTGTCAAGACTCCAGTAATGTCTCCATTGAGCCATAAGTTTCTTGTGCAACTTGCCCTTTACCTCTTTATCCTTGATATCACTGTTTCCTGCTCTATCACTGCAGACTGAGAGCCCTTGGAAGCAGAAACTGTGCTATGCTGCACGTTTACTGCATGGCACAAAAGATATCCATTCTATCAGAACTTCTGAGGATTTATCAAAAAAGGGAGCATATAAGTAAGCTTTATAAAACAGCCTCTTTTTTTTTTTTTTAGTTTGCATTTCTCCTAAAACTAGCCATGAAATAGTATGCTTTGTATGCTTTACATTTTTACTGCTGCTCTCCTCCAAGACCCCAAAGCATCTTACAATTAAAATTTGTTAATTTCCAGCATTTTAAAGGTAGAGTCTTTGGATATACACAGAGTACAGGCACTGAAGTTCAGTCAGTCTTAGCCTTTCTGGTACATCACAGCAACTGTTCTAAGGCTTGCTCTAAATCCAGTCCCAGTAAATGGAAAGAACACCATTTTCTGTCCTTTGAGCTGGGTTATGAATAAAAATGAAAGGGAAGGCCAGCTCCTCAGCAGATGTGCTTCATGGCAACACAACTGACTGAAACAGACCTATATTAATTTATACTTGCCTGATATTATACAAATGCCACAGCCATTTTTAATTACTTCCTTGAAATTTACAGTCTGCTTCAGCAATATATGTGTTTCCCTGCCATGTAAGTGATCTCCGATTAAACTTCCACCTGCAAAATGTCCTCGAACACTCTAGGTTAAACTGCAACAGATAAAAATATAAACTTTAGCAGTAACCATGAAACAGCAAAAGTCTTGATGGATCTTTCTGGAATACCACTTTTGAAACTAAAGACCAGGAAATATTTTACTTATTAGGTACTTAAGATTTGGTTTTCAATGACAAAACAGTCTTGGAGGACCTAAGGAGAAAACTTGTGGTTCTCCTGCCCAGCACTTAATAATTCTCTCAAACATCTCTGGAGGGAGGCAACAGAGCAGAAACATCCTCCACTGTCTTTAGCAACAACACTCCTTCTCCTTTGTCTGACCTGTTTCTTGCTCTGCATCCAACCATCTCAAAGTCTTCCCAATACAGGAAGAATCCCTTCCCTGGGCATTTCTGGCCAGCTTCCTTCCACTCTCACATTCATTAATCAGCGAGCTTTGGAGAGTCTCACCCAGCAGCAGTAGCCTGTGAATAACCTACTCCCATGTCCTTTGGTTTAACTGCAGCTTCATTTACCCTGTCATGAGGATTGGGGCTCAATCCATCTCTTGTTTAAAGCTTTGAGATGCATGACAGATGTGGTGGCCCAAACAACCCAGTTCACAATTTCTGCTCAACATACAGGAATATTTTGATCATGTGTGAGGGATGAAGTGATGAAAGAGGGCTTGGTCCCTATGCTAACTGATTTGGGATTTATTGCTGTTGTTGAATAAATTAATATTTTTGATTGAAAAATTGTCCCAAGTAGGTCAAATCAGAATGTTTTGACTTCTGTATTTTTAGGAGAGAAAGTGGCATTTAGTAATATTAGTGCAGAATGACATTTTCTCTTGATAGATCACTAACATTCAGACTTGTACTTTTTCAGAGTTTCCATCAAATATATATCAACAGGAAGCCTAGATCTAGAACTCAATTGATATCTGAGTCTCCTGGAATTTTGATTCAGTCTTCTCTACTTCTAATGAGAAATGTGTTCCATACCTGAGTGAAAACATTAGAAATCCCATAACACCAGTTTTCAAGTCACAAGAATATAACTTATCATCACTGACAGAATCTTGCTGGATTCTCCAAAGATACTCAAGCTTTTGACAAATATGGTTTGATAAATTGCTGATCACAAAACAACTGCAGCAAGTGGGATCAGCATAATGCAAGCAGTCATTCTGTTTAGATTGGCTTTTGTCCTGCTGCAGAAGTTCTCTATGAAATCACGTTTATTACATGTTAAAGGGACTGTTCCAAGTGATGAGATTTATAATTTAAATTATAATCCAAGTTTGATGCTAAAGAGGAGTAGCAGAGACAGCTCCATTTAGCACATTTCTGAGTTATTTTTAGCTAACAATGTGGTTACAAAATCTGCGTCTCAATAAATGCAAATGAAAGCTAATTGTGCCAATTCAGCATCCTCCTTTCAAAGGTTTATTTTTAAAGTGGATGGAGAAATGGAGAAATGTAGAAATGTACACATGCTTTCAGTTTTTATATTCCTTCTCAAAATTCAAGTTCAGTGACCTAATGAAGGATTCCTGGACTTTCCAAAAAAATCAATGTCTATGCAGAATTCAAAACTTCAGAGAGAATAAATAGTGCGATAATAGGTTCCTCCACAGTTTATTTGTGGTCTTGGATTCAGAGCAACTATTAAAATACTTATGCCCATCAGAAAATATTTTCCACCTAAAGTAATCTCTTAGAATTTAGGGTGACAATTCCTACTGAATTTCTTTCTAGCAATGTCAACATGAAGCATGACACGTGTCAGTAGTTTTTTAACCCAAACATTAAGTATATTTACTTGGTTTCTTCAAAGTTGCAAGAATAATCACAAAAAGCTCAGGCCTGTGAATCTCTGTGCATGGAATTCTCTTCAGCTTCAAATGATGTTTTATCTTTGAGCAGTCTGGAGATTTTCTTCCCCAAATTAAATTGGATTCAGATTCATTTCAGTCTCCTAAAATCCCAAAACATAGACTATGATTTTCAATGGTAGCTGTGGTGGGGAGAAGCCTCATGCCTACATAAAAAAGCTTCAAAAGTCTGACGTTCAGAGTGCTGTGCACTTCACACATCAAGACTTTTCAGAGATATCCCAGTTTAAATGACTGAACTTCAGTGACTTTTAAGACATCGCTTTCATGCTTAAAATACAATGAAAAAGATAATCTAGGTCCACCATCCTACTGACAGTCAGGAATGAGGCAAAGGATTCCATGAACAGCTCTTTCTTTTGAGTTTAGGAATCACGATGTGGCTTGGAGCATTGAAGTTAATCACTATAACAATCCCAAACGATAATTGGTACTGCAAATCAACCAATAACTCTATAAAGAGCAAGCAAAAACCACCAAATCCCAAACAAACAGACAAAAAAATCCCCAAAAACAAACACAAAAAAACCCCAAAAACAAAACAACAAAAAAACCACAAACCAAAACAAGAAAATAATTTGAGCATTGTTATATTTAAAATAACCAAGATATGAACACACCTGCTAAACAGTCTCCAAAACTGTTGTGCAGTTTTTCCCTCATGCTGCTTACCTTCAGATGGAGTATTGGGCTTTATCCCTATAAAGCACTGAGATGATTTAAAGAGAATTTTGATGACACATCAAACTAGGATCATGACCTTACTCAGAATCTATGCATGGAACGGCCAAGGTTTCTAAGCTTCAAATTTTATGAGACTAATATCACGAGGAAAACCAGACAAACTATTGGGCACATAACTATTTTTCAAACTCTACTCGTTAGCCTAATAGAAAATATTTTATCTATATGAAGCTTATCATGGTTCAGTTCTAAAAGCAGGGAAACTCTGCCACAGACAAAATTCCTGAAGTTGAGGAGTCCTGGCAAAAAAAAAGCCTAACATCTGTGGAAAATTCGTTAATCCCTGCAGCATAGCCAGACATAGCGCTGCATGCGTTCTTTCTCTTCATGTTTGCATACCTGTCTCTATTATGTCCATTCAGTCTAAGGAAATGCAAGCATTTGGAAGAAATACAATAAAAAACCAAATTCAGGTCTTACCAGGGCTTTTTTTAAGCATATGTTCTGCTTCTGTAGCTGTGATCTGGGAGACTGTGGTGAACACATGGGCACAATGCACAGATGCCCGCTCCATACAGTACCGATGGTAAATCTGCCTCTCTCCAGCCTCCTTGTCAATGTCAAACTGTCCAACAACAAAACAAACAAAAAAGACACCTGTGTGACACCATCATCAGACTGTCTCCTTCAGGGAAGGTTTCTCCTGCCAGGCTCCATTTCCCCAGGGAATGAGAATCACGTGATTATGCTGCTGTTTTGTCCTTCTGGTTTTTGAATTATTTTATCAACTTCAAGGAGGTTGAAAGAGCAAGAGAACTCTCAAGATCCTGTTTGTTCCTGAAAAAACGGGCAGCTCTGCTGTGGAAGGAAATCTAGATTAATGATCCCATGAAAGGTAAGGCTCTGTGGAATTTAGCTTGATGACTGGCAATGTATCATGTTGCAGCTTCCCCTGGCTTGTTGGAAAAGTTGGGAGAGCAAGGAGGTTGCTGGTAGCTGAAGGGGAGAGAAGAAGAAGAATGGGGATGAGGGCAGAACCTGGGGACTTGGTAGAATGGTGGGAATCACAGGTAGGTGAGAAAGAAATTGAGCTGTGGTGGAGAGGCAGGATATAAAGACTCAGTCACAAATACCAAGGAAAAAAAGAAAATGAAAAATGAGATATTTTCTGATACTCAGAGATGTTCTTCCTCCAACTCTACTACTGTTATTTGCTGCTTCTTATATTTGTTTGAACTTCCTTAATTTTTAGAAGCATATGTAAGTTAAACTGCTAGATAAGACATTCCAAACACCCAAGTATTTCTAAACCACCTTTAAATCTTGCAGCTACCCCTTTTTTAAACTGAGCTTATGTTATCCTGATGCAAAGAAAATGCACAATTCCCCTGAGCCCACTCTTAAAGGTTCAAATGTTCACTAACAGTGTCCACTGCAAAATCGCTACAAGTAGTCTAAAAAAGTTGTCAGTGCTGTCAATTAAATCACAATCCTCTTAATCTTCCATGATGTTTCACTTCTGGAAACAGAATTTTTGAGCCCCTAAGGTCAGCAGCATGGGCACTCAATGGCCTGTGTGAGTTCCATGGAGGGTGATGAAGACTCTCAATGAGCTCTGTCATGATTGCTGCCTAATGCTGGCTGCACTGCCTGACTTTGATTGCATTTGACTGTGAAACTTCACTGACCATAATAGATTTAACCCTTATCAGGCAGAGCAGACAGCACTTGCTATAGTTAGGACTGTGTGGCCCCTGCCTTGGCCAGTTGCTTTTAGCACTTAGAGAGAAGTAAAGCTATTTAGACTTCGACCTGTTCTGCAAATCTTAATGCTGGTAGAGAACACACTGTGAGAAAGTTGATGCAATGGAAACCATTTCAGGGAACTAGAGTGAAGCACACAACTTATTTTCACTTAGATAGATGTAGACACAGATGTAGATATAAAGATACCTTACAACTGCTTTGCTGAGAAAGTTAATTGCTTTTATCCACTTTAATTCTGAAGCACTGCTACACTATTTTTTGGGAGTGGTAAAAGTGGCTTCCACTGTGTTAGCTAAAGGTGCCAATCTAACCACCTTAGTATGACCAAGAAAGAAGACTCTTGAAAAATCTCAGCTGAAAACTTCCAAAGAAACTAGTTACTTAATTTTGGTATTGATCAAGCTCTATATCAAGAGCTTTACTACATTTTCTGCATTTTCTATATTGCAAAATACAATTTACTACATAATGTGCTAAATACTGTGATACCATTTCTCAGTTGTATCCTCACATACTGTATTTTCTGCATTCCCCATAAAAATTTTAGAGCATGAAATACAAAGGATGGTATTTTCTCTAGAACATTCATCTCATTTGCCACAGAAGTTGAGTGGTAGAAAGAGCACAAAGAAGAGAAAAATAAAAG
Organism: Sialia sialis; assembly: GCA_009812075.1. NCBI lineage: Eukaryota > Metazoa > Chordata > Aves > Passeriformes > Turdidae > Sialia > Sialia sialis. Next base: position 182,207 of record VRYO01000369.1, read on the forward strand.
GGAATTTATTTGGCTCCTTATAGTGCCACAGTATCATGCCTGGCTCACACTAAACTGATTCATAAGCATCTCTTAAATGCATATTTGATTGTTCAAACATTCTGTGCAAAAAAGATACAAAAGAGGACAGTTCTTTAGCATGCTAGACAAATACATGAATGGGATGGGCACAACTACACAGTCTGAGCTATGCAATTATTTTCAAACACATCTGGCTTGCTATTAAAAATACTTTTGAATTTGCTAGCAAAAAAATAGCTGGTCAAACATCAAAGGACTTTTATTCTTTTTCCCTTTCTCAGCAAGAATGGATTTTAATTACAAAATGTGATTAAAAATTGAATTCAGGACATGCTCACTTGCTGTAGATAAAACACTCCCTGTAACACTGCTGGGACAAAGGTTCATAAAAAGATTGTGGAGCACTATGACTTATTTCTAGTTAACTTTTATTTCTTTGGTTGCATGGAAAGACTTTACATATTTAACACATATTGGTGCTTATTTCATCATTGCTATTCATTTTTCTATCTTTTATAAATGGGAAGTATTTTATTTTTCATATGCTTGTGGGACTTTTGGCAAGCTTTTGTAAAGGTACTCAATTCCTTGTCTATTAGGAAGCACAAAGAGGTCATGGGGCTCTCACATTTTATTTGCTCCCACTCTCCAGCAGCTTCCAGCACCAATCAGTACAGCAAGACCTTGACTTTTGACCTCAGTGTGGAGTCAGAACTGTGCACTCCTGAGCGGGCTAGAAAAGCGATTTCAGAAAAGAGCCTTAGCCAAGTTGAAGGGCAGGTTAAATGAAAATTAACTGAAGAGACAGTGCAGGTGACAAATTTAACCCACCTAGTCCTGTGCAAAGACAGCTGAGCCTGCTCTGACAATCTCCAGAGTCAGAGGCACTGTGGGGCATGGGACAATATGATGTAACCAGCAGTACACCAGGACAGCTCTTCACCCATGGCCCACTGTTCCTGCTCAACACTGAGTCCTGCTCTCTGTCCAGCCCAGCTCAGGCACCTATGAACTCTGTTCCATATCCTTTGTGCTCAGCCAGAGCAAAGTGAGACACCTGTGAGGTGTGCCACACCTGCTTTTGTTCATTTGCTATTATCAACAAATGGGAGCACTAACAAAGCCACAGATCACAGCTGCATCAAGACCAAAAAAAACCAAAAAAATCTAAGTCAGATGAACTGATTACAGAACTCTTTAGGGTGGAAGAGGCTCTTAACATCCTTGAGTCCAAACATTTCAGTGATATTTAAAGACCAACAACTTCAATATTCACTTCCCTGTGAATTTATTGGAGGATCCTCTCCTTTCCTGACTGGTAGAAACCAAGCAGATTATTAGAATTTACAAGATGGCAAGGATTAGAAGGGGAAATTACTCCTTTACAAGGCCACTCCAATTTCAAAGCAAAAGAGGAAGATGTTCCACAGGTGTAATGCTTTGGAGTAAAATTTGCATTTGTTGCAGTGCAATTCTGAGGGAAATTTATGGATCCATCATAATGGATCCATGCAATGAGCAAAACACTCATGTCTTAATACAGAGTACCCTCACATTCAAACCTTACCTCAAGAGTGGATAATATCACTGTAAATATTTTGTAACTCAAATAAAAGGTACAGGTCTGATACATGAGGATTTTAAACAGAGAATGAAATAATCTCTCTTAGTCTTTCAAAACAGAGGTACACTCAAGTTCAAAGTGATTCTACAGGATCAAAGAACAGTCAGAGACTGGTTTGAAGTCCAAATTCCTTACCTACTAGAAGGTAGAATGGAAACATTTTTGCTTCCAACATAATCTCACTGGCTGCCACTGCCTGAATTAGGTAAGAACTACTCCCTTAAATCCAGTTTACATCAAATTTACCTCCAATTGACTGTTGCCTTGTGCAAAGAGAACTTTCATTCTGGTATAGCTCAGGCCAAAAGAGAATGAAATTTACACTTTCTGGCTTAAATTAGATTTCCATCAGCTGCTGTGCTGACAAAGTGGATTAGCTTTGTGTAACAGTGAGCTCAGTGACAAACTGGACAGTACAGCACTAAGTGGAGTGAGATATCCTCAGCAAAAAGAAAGCTCTCGATTATTAATTTTCATTCGGATTTTTACCACTTTTCCTTTTAGACTTCTCGGGACAGGATTTTCCATCACTTTGCAAACAGGATTCAGCTGCACCTGCATGAGCTGAACAAAAAACTTCCAAGGTCTAAACAGAAGTGTTACACATGAGCAGGGCAACCTAAGGAAAAAGGCAATGAGGATTATAACTAGCCTTCTCCTTATCCTCAGACTACTTTTCCCATAAAACTCAAAAAGCACTTTTTTTTTGTAAGAAGCATCAGAGGCTGAAGCATACAAACTTCTCCATGATGACAGACCAGTGGTCCCAAAAATCATTTCAGATGATGCCCTCTCAGATGAAATTCCAGGTTAAATAATTTCCCAAAATGAGCTATCTATTCACCCAGGAACTTGTCTGGTGTCTCAGTCAATTTATGAAAGGTGCTGGTCCATTTAAAACTCAAGAGGGATGAAAGGATATGAAAGAATCCCCATGCAAAATAAACAAAAAAACTAAATCAGTCCCCTTAAACAATGGGGAAAACAATAACAGATTTACATTCTCAATCTTCAGCTGAGAAGCCAATCCCTCCTGAAGAGAGAAAGGCTCCACAGATTCAGAGATTTTTTCCACAGAAATTTCTAGCTTTCAGCAATTTTGGTTTATCTTGGCAACAATCTCACATACCAATGCAAAAGCTACACTGGCCATGGAGACAATGGAATAATACTGTTGGTTGGACTATTTAGACATATAAAAGTTCTTAAACTTCTTTTGGGAATTCAACTCATAATTTGTTATGCTTGTTATTGAAATTAGGAAGTGTTGAGTTTGGAAGAGTTCAAGCCAGGTTTAGTGAGCATCCCTGGCCCAGTCATCTACCCAGGGTTCTTCAAATAATTAAAAGTAACTAAAAATAAAGACACTGCCAGTTACTGTACATGGCACCCCCTGTTTTGTTCTTTTGGTTTTCCCCTCCCTTCCTTTCTCTAGGATGAGAGTGAATTAAATGTGAATCTAGGTGCTAAAATATGCACTAAATAGTAACAGGACAGTGTTTCTTCTGGGGGTCACTGTGCTCCTGAGCACCTGCTAAGAGTTTAACACCTAGGTTCTTGCTGGAGCATAGGGAGATAAATTCCAGCCACTCCAGATGAACTGAGCTAAAACAGTAAGAATTTAAGAACTGTGTAAGCTCAAACCTTAACCACAGAATGATTAAGGTTGGAGAAGACCTCCAAGATCACTGAGTCTGACCTTTGACCAATCACCACCTTGTCAATTAGAGCACAGACCTGACTGCCATGGCCAGTTGCTAAACTGTAATGCTGCCTAAGAATCAGGATCCCATCTCTGACTGAGGCAAAGAGCAGACAGCTCAGGAAGAGGTCAGGATTCACACAACATGACAGTCTGACATCCATAATGCACCCTCCCACCTCTCAGATAGTTCTCTACTAGATGGGCTTGCAGTCCCTCAGAAAATGACCTCTTACAGATCACAGGTTGACATGTGCCCTCAGCTCATGAAACAGGGAGTTTTGGTAGCCTACAGCTCAGGACTCTACTGATCTTGCATCTTCTAGCCCTGCTTATCTTTGGGGATGGTTTGACGGTGCAGTGGGAGAGTTCTGCAGTGTGTGGTCACTAACTGTCTACCAGGCATTCTAACTCAGCATTCTGTGGACTGTGCTGGGGCTCTAAACAATGATGTTTCCTCTTTTCTCTGTGTGAGCTGTGCATGCTGATTGTGTCTAGGCACAGTAAGGCCACACACTTTCGTTCTGTGCTGCAGTCATTTTCCTGTGACACAACACATCCTGCAGCTGCATCTTTGCCTCCATCTCAGCTGCTGCCTGGTGGGAACTGTGCTCTAGCTGTGAAACACTGGTCAAATTGAGAACTTCATTATACTTCAAAGGAAAACATTTATGCAACAGCACTGAAACAGGAAACCCAGCTATTTTATTTTGGGGTGGAAGGGTGTGAAATGCTCTAAAAAAAATATTGCTCCCTCCAAAGATTAAACATCAGGAAGCCCTAAAGAATCTTCTTCACTGACAAATTGCTTGCTTGACCTAAACAGTTTGATAGAAGGCAACAACAAGTATATATCTGAAGATCTAGCTCTCTGTTATTTAATTAGGGTATTCAAGATCAACCCCCTGTGTCTCAACTGACTTTTGGGCCAAGGTGAACTTTTCACAGCCAAAGAAGCCCTCATTAAGATAGTTAATTTTTCCAGGAAGAGTTTTAGCAGTTTAGCAGTTTAGAAACATTAAAGTTTAGAAACATTAAACAGTGTTTTGTATAACAGCTTGACATAATTTCCTGTATTAGTACTTTTAAATGTCAACCCACAGAGAGTATAAAGCATCACAGCCTAGAAACCCACAATTTTCTTTCCTTAAGTATTATTTACAGCAATTTAGAATCATATCTGAAATTGATACTTATGTTTAATTCCACATATTCTTAGATGAAATCCAAATAGGCATTTCTGCATTTGTGACATAGCTGATGGTTACCAATAGGATTTGTGAGGCTTTGCAGTAGGGACAGTGCCTTCACACATAAAGGTGTCCATGTCATGTGTGAACAGAAAAAAATTCAAATTAATACTGTGGCCAGTTTATAAATATATTCAACATTGCAGGTTGCCTCAGATGTGAGATCATTAGCTTTTCTTTTGAGTACACAGACAAGGGTGAGGCCCCCAAAAGTCATCATGAAGAGAGAAAAATAGTTGCTTTGAGGGGAAAAAAAAAAGACAACTTTCCAGACTGCTTGCAGCTTACTCAATTAACCAGAATCAAAACAAACCATTCTACATTATGCATATACACACATAAAGAGACTCTGAGGGAGCAGGAATGTCTGGACTCCTACACAGCAGGACTGTGATATTCACGTAGCCTTATTAATACACCTAACAACCATAACTAACTTTGGAGACTAGAAAAGATGATTTGCAAGGGCTTGGAGTGACAGATCAAGGGGGAATGTCTTCATGATGACAGAGAAGAAGTTTAGATTGGATATGAGGAAAAAATTGTTCCCTGTGAGGGTGGGGAGGCCCTGGCACAGGTTGCTCAGAGAAGATGTGGCTGCCTCATCCCTGGCAGTGTCCAAGGCCAGGCTGCATGGGGCTCTGAGCAACCTGGGATAGTGGAAGGTGCCCCTGCCCATGGCAGGGGCTGGAATGAGATGATGTTTACAAAAAGTCCCCAAATCATTCTATGATTCCATGAATCTCTGTTTCTGTGCTCCCCAATGTGTCAAGCTTCAAACATCCAACTGAAAGTTACCAACCATATAATTTTCTTCAGTGATTTTAGGCAAGGAAGTGCATGAACAATGTGGTTCCTTTATCTACCTCTACCTTCACTAAAAGCTGGAATGGAAAAACCTCTTGAATTCAGGTTTGTCTGTGACCATATGAGAAATCCCAGATCATGCAAGTACCCCAGTGAGGGCAGTGCTAAAAACATTCGGATCCTTGAAACACTGGCTTGTATTATGCTCTGAGTGTAAAGAGAACAGTGAAAATCAAAACCAATAGACAGTTTACACAGATTCCAACACATGTGGGTCTTTTGAACTCAGAAAATACTTTTTACATTTGCCAGTTACAAATTAGGCCTAACCTAACCTACAGATTAGGACTTACTATGGTTTGTAAAAATTAGGAAGCAGGCTGGGGGAAAAAACCTCAAAGCAACCATCATCCACTGCAATTCCAAGATATTTTTGCTGCAGTGTTACATTAAGGAGTGTTGTGAAGCTACACCTGAAGGTTCAGATGCTGGCTAGAGCTGAATAGGTTTTACAAGTTTCCACTGAGCTTTGAGACCTGTCAGATAACACAAAGGCACTCATGCCTAGACACCTCATGATCTTACAAATACCATTTCTCGTGCTCTGGAATCAACAACCAACTGTGGGTCAGTCATAAGTGATCACACACAGACAGAAAAGACAATAAATGGTATAGCACAGTAAACAGAAAGGGAGCCAGGAGATGATTAGCTAAAAAAAAAAACCAGAGAAGGAGATACATGTCTCTTACCTGGTCAAGATTGTTGTAGAAGTCAAGACTGGCTGCACACAAGTATCTCCCAAGCAGAGTTGCATGGGTAGTAAAAATTGTGGCGACGGGAAGTTTCTGTGATCGAGACAGGATTAAACCCACTCCTGCCTGCCACTCGTGGAAGTGGGCAATTATATTTGGCTTGTCATCAAACTGACAGGAAAGCTGAAAATAGAAATATATGAAACATACATTATCCTGTTCATCATGTTCCTTGATTTCCATCAGCCCTAATCCTTAGCCCAACAAAAACATGTGCCTCTCTACTCCCTCAGAACAGACTCCCTTCTAGAGTGTCAGAGGGTTCTGGCAATCACAGTCACTCAGACTCAACACTGGGCAGCCCCACTGCCATTCTTCTGGAAAAATATAATTAAATGACCACTTAACGTTTAAGTTTTAAATACAAATTTGATCTACATTGAGATCAACTTCCCAAAAATCTTACTTTTCAAATTGGACAATAGAAAACACTTCCCAAGGTGGTTTTGGTCTGCAAATCTCTAGATTTAAAAACTGTACCTCTTTCAAAAACCAGGCTGTTAATGATCCAAAAATCACAGCATCGTTGGCTTCCCGGTCATGAAAAGGGATCCCTATGTTGCTGACTGCCCAAAATTCACCTTTCCACTTGTCCAGATTCCAAGATGCTGATCCTATATCAAACAGAATGACATATGGGCTGCCCTCTATCAGCCATCTTCCAAAAAAGACCTATTGGGAAAGAGGCAAGGATGAGAAGGATAGAAAAAAAATGTTAAAGCGGATGTAAAGGCCAGTTAGCACAATGATCTTCATCCATCAAATCTGAAGTATTTCCCACAAAGAATGTGAGTTCACAGTCCTACATAACCAGGACATGAAGTTTTCCTTGCAAAATGCATGGAGTAATACTGAAGCAAAGGAAACTATAATTGATAGAAGCATTTTATTTTTAGGACTTTCATTTTAGATATTCATAGCAATAGTAACTTCTTTTCCATCAAAGGAAAAAAAAAAGGGTTAGAAGACTGCACTTGCTTGAATAATGAGGTCTTCTAATTGAAGTATCTATGCCACTTCTGTTCTTATTTTTAAATTATTATTTTCTTTCACTCATATCTGTCTCCAGTTTTTTGCTATTTATGCTAGATTACTGGGGAGAGGTTTGGTAGGACTGATTCTTGGTGCCTGTATCTACCACGACATTTCTTCCTTCTTCCCAAGCAGGACAGAGGAAATGGATTCCAATTCCATTTGGAAGAGTGGAAGGATCAGTCAGAAGGTATCTCAATACCTAAAATCACATCACAGGCTAAAAATGCAGCTTTCCTGCTTTGTCACCATATAGTTAAACATTTCTAAGAGTATTTACAACTTCACTGCCCTCACCAGCCTGCCTAACACAGCTGGGCCCACAATAAAGTCTGCAAAGTCAAATTATTTCACAATAAATCTGCCATCAGAACAGTTGGGACCTCAGGGGTTGAACCCAGCCCTGATGCTAAAATGAACTTGAAGAGAGGTCAGCTCTTGAAAACAAGAAAGATAAAAGCTCTTGGCCTGTTTTCACAAAAAGTACAAGGCACAACAAAGATGGGTTTGCTCCTTTTCACTCCTCATGTATTTATTTCAGACTGTCCAGATTTGCTATTCAGGAAAATGAGGTTAAAAAGCAGAGAAGCCAGACTTCATCTAAATATGTGGTCAGGTTGTGGAAAGGAACACACCTGACCTGAGAAGTTTGAAGGCATTCCTAGGTCTCCTGGTTTAAAACCATCCATTGTGATGCATAAGCAAAATCCAGACATAAATGTTAATAGGATAAGTGCAGCTCCTGGAAACTAGAGCGTCATTATTGGAGATCAAAGCTGTATTTGACGTCCCTGGGACAGATTTGCTGCTGTGTATGAATACTCCAGCAGCACCATGCACATGTTGGTCTGGCAGAGGGGGCTGACTAAATTGCATGCACTGCTGGAACAACATAAAGCATTGCAATCAATCTGCCCCAGAACTCTTCGGCAGTTTTCCAGACAAAGAAGTGTTACAGAGGCAAACCAGAAAACTTCATCAATCACCTACGAAAATCTAATAAAGATAAAAAATGACAGATTGGACCTTTCAGTGTGAGCCTGTACAATGCAAGCATCACTGTCAGTGTCCCCAAAAGACACTCTCCCAAGCTGTGGCAACAAAAGATATCTGCATAACAAGACATGACATCCTAAGAATAAGTACAACTGCTCTTACAAAGGGAGACAACACACTGCCAGTGCCACAGCTGGTGGCAGCCCAAGAACTTTAGGAATTTCTACACTGAAGTGTGTCAATCCCCTCAGCAACAGTAAGAATGCTTCCCTGCTGCTGCCTCTCGATGCTCTCCACATCTGTCCAGCACACATTATGAGCAGACAATTTTTCCTCCTGCAAACTGGCATCTCTGAGGGACTCAACAATGAGTCAGAGTGCAGGCAAGTTCTACATCTCTGATGAAGACTTAAAGAAAGGAGGTCAAATTTAGTATGAGTTACCTTCCACCCATTTTCAGGTAAACAAAGCTGCTTGCAGCTTAGTAACTGCCCATCAACACAGCAGATAATCTATTTCTTTTAGCAGATAATCTTTAGAGAAAGAAGTTAATTTCTACTTTATTGTTGGAGAAACTGAGTCTCAAAAGGGCTACGAGTTCACACAGAAAACACTGGTTAAAAATCATGCTGGAAAGGGAGATGAATCTACTTTTTGTGTTGTGGTTTAACCTCTCTTCCCAGGGAACTGACAGCTGGTAGCACTGAACTGAAGAAGTGGATCCTTTGTCACCTCAGTGCTTTTCTCAAGTCCTTTTCTGGTTTTCAGCTCAATTTTCTGGTACATTGGAAAAATTGAGAGCTAATGGAACACTCTTCTCACTCCCATGCAAGAATGGGAAAGGGGCTCAAACTAAGGTCATATTATATCTAATAAAATCTCACCGTACTTAGAGACCAGATAAATAAGTCATTAATCCAATTAAGCAGCCTTGCAGATAAATGACTGTTAAAACCCCTAATTGGATGAACTGGTTCTTCCTCAAAAATAACCTTTAATGAATTGACTCTGCTGTTCTAACATTGGATTCCGAGCCTTTCCCTTGTGACATTGACCAAGACTGCTGTGTCAAGTGGAATGACAAGAGCATTAACCCAAACTTTAATCTCCTCAGAGTCAGATTTGTTGCCCTGGGAAGTAGCAGCATATCTGATTTACCTGACACCCTTGGCTTTTCATGGTGTCCATTGCCTTCTTAACTGCAAGGTTTGGAGGTTCAGAGAATTCCACCTGAGTCTTCACATTCTGCTCAAAATACGGGCCAATCAGGAAATAGTTTTCACCCCATTCATCTGCTGTGGTTTTGGCTTTTGTCTGGATCACAGTGTAAATGCCTCCCACTGCGAAAGAAGATCACAAAAAATTAGAAAGAGGCACAGGCCACAGATGTCTATACTAAGCTCCAACCCACCTGTGGATCAGATACACTGCTAGTTAAATCCCCTCACATATGTAGGTTTTAAGTGAAATCCAACCTCAGTAGAATAAACAGAAGTTCAGTCTCTTAAATGGTATCAGAGCTTCACTGTTCAGTTGAGGGATTAAAACCCTGGGGCTCATAGTTCCACTCTCCCATGTCTGATCTTGATTCTGCTGCATCCCAAGCAAGGCCTTCTGCTTTTCTTTTACTGGCACAGTTATAATATTCATCATGTGGTAAGAACTGAACTTGTTTGACACAAATCACTAAGAGAAGTTGAGGTACTGATGGATTTCATTGACTACTGGCTATAAAACTGGACTTAAACGGATACCCTCAAAGCATAAGGATATATGTTTATATAGATATAAACATATTTCGTTCCATTATCAGTCTTGAAGAGTTAAAGTTGGAGGGAACATAGCCTACACTGACAATATAAATGTCTGTAACCTCTTTCACCAAAATAGTGTCTGCTTTAAAAACAAATGCAGCATTCAAATGTTTAAGAGGATCCAGCAACATTCCTTGCCAAGTCAATACAGACCTATCCAGTCTTGCACATGGTGTGCAAAAGTCCCTTAGGCTGCTCTTCCTCAGCTTTCCATAACCAGCCCTGGAATTCACACACTGGCAGGGCAGACCTCCCTTTGCCATAGCCCCCAAAGAGCCAGGCAGTGGACATTGCACACCACCAGGTCAGAAGAACAAAAAGGCATGCTTGAATCCAGCAAGGGGGAAGGATGGCAAGGAAAAGAAAACCTGAAGCCAAGCAGCTGCTGCTGCATACCAGAGACAATGAACATAGCTCCAGCAAAGTCAGAGAGGGAGCTCAACAAGTACAAAGAGCAAAAGAAGTACTACAGAAGAGATTGGTGCTCCTACATAAAATTTTCTTCCTCCGCTAAATGTTGAAGCTTTGGAAATCTTTGGCAGCACTCTAGGGAAGGAGATGGAGCACAGCTTCCAGCAGTAACATCAAAAGTACCCATGGAGTCAGCACTGAAAGCTGCCAGGGATTGAGAGCTGGCACTCTAGACTCACCATTTCTGGATATTGGGATATCCAGAGGTGCCAATGCACCACGTCCAATTGAATTAAAAACCTTAAGAAGTTACCTAATTCTCTTTAAAAATCTGCCACTGCTATGTACAATACGGCAGCTGAAGTTGCTCAGCACATCAGGAGATCAGATTCCAGATTAATTAAACTGTATCCCCTGACAACTACATAAAGTCTTCTGCAAAGCCTGCTGTCTTGCAGCCCTGAGGAGCCAAATGACAGAAGTACAGTTTTAATTATGCTCCTAGAAAAGAAACTGTTCACTTAAATGCCTTTTCTCTACAAACATTTGTTTGGAAGGATCCAAATGCTGGAAGGTTCCCTAGTTTCAATATTTTCACATCTCAGGATTCTAGGTATTTACAAAGAGAAAAAAAATGCAGTTCAAATCTACAAGCTTGCTAAGTAGAATTAGAACAATAAGTTACTACCCTTAATAATTCAAGACCTAAGAATTCAAGACCTTACAGACGTCTGTTCCTAAATCAAGTTCAAGAGTTTGACATCATGTAGATATGGAACTGCAGAAGGAATCCCCTACAGCAGGACCAGAAAGCTTATGAAACTGATTTATAGTCATCATATTCTTCCAAGGTTGCTTTGGACAAGGATTTAGAACAATCTTAGATAAATAACACTGTATTTTCCCTCCAAGTTCCTCTCCTCTCAAGCTGAGAGAGTTTCTGAATAGCTTGGATTCAGATAAACATAAAATTTTAATTATATGAATAGTCAGAACATTTAACCTATAAAGCAATAGTTACAATGATACAACTGTTTTTATGGGATGGTAAATTCATCATAGGAGCATAAAGGGTTTCAATCCAAAATGAGACTTGGTATAAATCTTAGTCATGAAACTGGCTGGTTTGAATTGGCAGGGATACAGAGCTTAGAATGAGGGAAAACTTTAGTGCAGATCCAGGAAAAAGAGAAAACATGACTTGCAAGATGAAAGCCACCGAATGCCATGATAAAGCTGTATATGCCTAGAGTGAAACAAAGCTCCTTCCCCCATCCCAGGAGTGTGGATCAGTCTCTTCCATTCTGCAAGGGGTTCAACACTGGGATTGGCAACAAAGCTGAGCTTCCACAGGCATGGATTTGAAGAGAAATGAGGAAGCTGCACCTCATGGGCTGGGTAGAGTCTGGACCTTTGCTTTGCACAGCCAGTACCTGAGTGTTTCTTTCCCCAGGGTTATCCTTAGGATCCCTGTGTGCCCTAAAGGGCCAAAGATGTATGGAAGGCCTCTTATGGGGGCAAGGATGGAGAGTGTGCTGTGCTCTGCTGTCATAATCTGCTGCACAGCAAGGTAAAAGACATTTCAGGGCACTGCTTTTCCTGAAATGCAATGAATGTAATGGATTATGACAAAATCCAAAGAACACATTTTACAGGCTGTTAAAACCCCTCAGAAGGTAACTGTGATAAAAGCAGCGTTACCTGGCCCCCAGAGCTGCTTTTGTCTTCTCTGTTACTGTGGAAATATGACTCACAAAGCATGTTGGTGCACAAGGCTTAACTGACAGTGGAGGGAAACTGCAAGTGAAACTATGCATGTAGGAAGTGTTGGGTATAACTTAAAAAAGACATCTTGAGAAGAACAGAGCAATGTCTAGAATAATGTATTGACTTTTGAAATTACATTTCCCCATAGCAAACTCAAGGAACACATTATATATCTTTAAGAGATAGTTTCTATATGCTCAGTTGCTTTGAATTCCCTGGAAATACCTGGTGCCAGTAAGCAAAACATTTCACTGAGTATCAGAGTATTCACCCCACAGAATTCTCAAATTGCTTCAACAATTTGGTAAATCTTCTTTTTCTTCTCTAATATGATGTTTTAGGTCATATTATAAACAGAAAACCTTTCCAAACAACAAGGACGTACCAAAATGTTGCAAATCTCTCTATGCTGCCTCTGAAGTTTTGTACTTTGAAACAGCGTAAAAACAAACAAGAAATGACAAATGAGAAACAGATAGAGAATCAGTAGAGATCAGATCAAGAGAACTGGTTTGGAATATCACAGACAAGCGGAATTAATAATAAAATGTTTATACAGGCATACTTTCATTTTCTGATGTTCAACAAAATGCTTTATTCAAATATATTAAGTTTTAGTCATTTAAAAACATCCTTGAAAGAAATACATTTCTATTATTTCTTTTTAAAACATGCTTTTAACCTTTCCACCAAGAAATGAAATCAAATTTAGAAGGAAATCAACAACAAATCTTCAAATCATTCCCCCATTCATGACTTTTTTTTTTTTCTCTTTAAGGGAGAAAATAAACTGGCACAGAAAGGGAGCTAAGATATATGGGAAAGAAGAATTTTGTTAATTTAAGGGAAGTTTGACCTCTTTTTACTGACCTCTTTAAAAATAGAAACTAAAATACTTTCTCAGAAAATATTCCATAGAATTATTTTAACAGTCTAAACATTTTTATCTATGTTAACACTGCTATCAATTTGTCTAAAGGAGTCCTCTGCATCACTCCATTTTCTTCTTCCCTTTTTTCAAGTCCTGCTGCATTATTTCTTTTGTATATTTAAAATCCAAGCAGCAGTTAGAGCTTGTCCTCCTACCCACCCCACACTGCAGAAGGACAGAGAGAAGGAGCAGCAGAAAGCAAAAACGAGGGAGAGAAACAGGAAGTGAACTGTGGAAGTGAGACAGAGCTAAGTAGAGATTGTTACTGATCCTCTCCTACACACCTTGGCTACTCAGAGAGCATCAGGATGATTCTAGGGCTCATATCCTGATCACTCTGAAGGCATTAAAGCTTCCCTGAGAACCATGAGAGCCACAGGATCCATGGGAGCAGCGTGAGCCCAGGCTCAGGATTCAAACTCACTTCACTGCCACAATCACTCATCATTTACATCAGTTGTTTCATCCTTCTCCTCAGAATGTCTTTGATCTGCACAGGTGTGATAAAAATTTGGATTGAACTTGTTTCTAACATTTGATTGGAATCTGATTGATTGTCTATTGAGGTACCATTAATAAAATCAGGTTGTAAAATGTGTCAGGTGAAAAAACAACTGGCATCCTCAGCCAGCACATATTTTTCCTGTGGTTTTTGGGCTATGTTTGAGGCCAGGACTCCACAGAAGACAGATCTTCACATTCTTTGAAATTCTGACATTCCGAAGACATTCCGAAATAATACTGAGCTGCTGAAATTTATGACAGATGTCCACAACTGAGAAGCTGTATCTATGAGCATCATCCCCAGTACCCAGGATTTCATTTGGAATTGATTTGACATTGATATTCCACCCCACTCTAGAAATGCACAGAGCTCTGAGGCCAAGTTTATGCCAGCACATCTCCACTCCCCAAAGGGTGTTACTTCAGCTGTGTCACAAATTACAGTAATCACCTTCTCCCAAGGAAGCTTCATCATGGGAAGACACAGAGGAGGTAAAATGATGGTCCTACTAACTTCAGTGGATTCAGTATTTAATTTCCAAAGGTCCAGTTTTTCACCAGAGAAAGAGAACCAAGATCTCTACTCCAGGGAGAGCTGAAACAAGTTTTGTTTTTAGCACAATCTTCATTCCAATGGGGATGGGAAAAAAAAAATTTGAGATTCATCTACCAGTGACTCTTGAGCTAAGCTGTTCACAGCTGAATCATGACACAAGCTGGTTGTTTGCCCAGCATTTTTAAGCATTCTTCTACTTTCTATATAAAAGCTGCGAGTGGTACAGCAAAGGATACTAATCTAAGTATCGCTGGAATTATTTTCAAGACAATGTTCTAGAGAAAAGAGCAGATCTTGAACATTCTCAGCCCTTCTAACTAATGTGTCAGTAAACCAACTACAGACAAACCCAACTCAGGCACAAAATCTTCATAGCTTAGTAGCTACTTCTTTTCTGCTGCTGTACTTAAAGCTTTTATTGGTCTTCATGCTATAGAGGAAAGAAACCAGCCATTTTTTCCACAGCTACATGACCAGAACAGGCTTTACTAGAGCATGATGGCCAGGAGAGAAAGGTAGAGTTAAAAATGCTGATCTCCCCCGCGATTACTGCCAGATTTGTGGCACTGCAGTGGCCTGGGACCCTTCACTGCCTGCATTTCTCCCCTCTTGCCACAGAAACACTGTAGATCCACTTCACAAAGGATTTTGGCCATCAGTGAAAACCCAACTAAAGTGAGGGAAATCTCACAAAACAAACTACACATTTCTCATTTCTTCGGCAGAGGACTTTCAATGCCAGAAGCTTTCAATACCATGTTTGGTTCAGTTGGAAAGTTCTCTCTCATGCAGCTTGGTGGAAAGGTGAGTGACACTGGCAGATGAGCCTTTTTTATTTCCAATTTTTTCCTTTAGCTACCTTATCTTTCCTTGTTCCAGACAGAGAAGAGAGCAGTGACTGAGAGGCCAATGTTTTCCACATCAGAAGTTGTAATTTAGCACAGGCTGCAGCCAGGACAGAACATACAAAAGGAAACACGGAGAAGTAGAAACTCTGCCTTATTAGAGCATGTATTAAATGATCTATCCTTAAAGTAAAAGGAGAGACAACTTCCCTGTTCCAGCTGCTGACAAAGAAGAGATGAGCCTCTGGAAATAATGGATACTTGTGGATCTGAGCCCTGAGTTCATACAACCATCTTGTTCTTCCCTACAGCTGCACTTGATGCCTCAATAAAAACCAGCACCATCATGGAAATTCCAGAGAATGCCTCCTCCCTGTGGGCAGCTGGGCACATGAAGACCCTCTCCCTTTACAGAATCAGATATTCTTCAATTTGCAGGGCCTCCTCACCATCCTCTGGCCCTGAAGAGGTTCAGCTCAGCATCTGTAAACATCATTGGTGATAGTGTGTGGGAATGGATATCCACCTGTGAGCTCTGCTATCACCTTCTTCACAGCAAAGGGGAAAATTCATCCTGATTGTCAGTGCCACAAGAGAAATGGAGGGATTACTAAGCAGCATCACCGGCTGAGGAGGAAATGTGCCCAAGTACCCGGTGATGCAGACAAAACTAACACAAAGACTGAGACTTGTTCCTGTGGGCAGCAGCACCTTTACACCACCTCAGAAATGCAGAAAAAACTTCACTCTGAGCTCCTCTGACATACATTGCA
Organism: Sialia sialis; assembly: GCA_009812075.1. Classification (NCBI taxonomy): domain Eukaryota; kingdom Metazoa; phylum Chordata; class Aves; order Passeriformes; family Turdidae; genus Sialia; species Sialia sialis. The sequence goes on from VRYO01000369.1 coordinate 198,055, forward strand.
TTGCCAGAAAGGAAGAAAGAAACCTTCATGTTAAATGCTCAAAATTAGCTGGTCAGGAAATAAATCCAGCTAATATCTATCTTTCCCTCTATGTTAGGAACATATACAGTAGCACAAACACTAAAACATGCAGCAGAACTAAATCTCTGTGTGCTCAGCTTATTTCATCAAATAATTCCTCCTGTTAAAGGAGCTAGGAAATATACGGTACAAGCTATTATTTCCTAAGCCTATCATCTTCTGTGATGGCTTTCCCTGTTTTTTGCTGTCTACTCGCTCTCACAGTGCCCTAACATTTTTCCAGAACTGTTTATAAAAGTTAGGTCACCAGGGAACAGTTCTCACCACATGACTTAGACATTCAATAGCCTGGAAAATACAGAAAAAAAACCCAAACTCTCAGTATCAAGAATTTACCAGAAAAATAGGCTGAAGCAGGCTTATAAAAGAGGTTTTGCACAGATGTTTCTAGTCGAGATTGGTTAATGAAAAGTTTGCACAAAGTCAGATTCTAATGAATAAATTGTTTTCCATGGTTCCTTCAGCCCTGTCTCAATATATTGGCTTGGAAAGCAGTGTAAGCAAAGGCACCTTATTTTTAAACACACTGAGTAAAACTGACTTTATTAATATTAATTTTCTCATAAAATGTGTGAATAGTAAATTTTAGCTGTGTTGGTTGATTTAGCTCCAGTGAAGTTAGCTAGAGCTCTATGGATGAATAAATGATTCACTGCATTTTGTATGTGTTTTGGGAAAATCTAATTAGGTTACCGTCTCTTAAATGTCTTGTGTAGTATTTACAACCACTGGGTTCAGATGACTCCGAAAATACATATGATGTGGAGTTCAGAGTAGTGAGAACTCCTGAATTTCCGAGATTTCTGCTGCCATCTGCTTGCCAGAGCCTTACTTATCATGCACACTGAATGTGTTGCATGCTCCAAGTTGTGGCTTTAGTAAATTAACTCTAAAAGCTTGTCTGAAGCTACTGAAAAATAAGCCCACATGGATTCAAACTTCTAAATCTACTCTGTCCCACCTCTGGATATTGACAGGGGTCACTACCCTAAAAAGAGCAATGTAAACCAGCAGAAATTATGACAGAACAGTAATTCCAGTTTCCCCCGGGAATACAACTCTGCACTGCTTATTCTTTTCATACACATTTCCCCTTTAAAGTTAAATTCTTAACAGATTAAAGGTTCCCTCTCCTGATCAATCTCTATTTATCTGCCAAGACAATGACACACATTTTTAATTTACTCATACTAACTCACTTTTGCAGTGAAAATGGAATCAGGCAGAACTACACCTACCTGAAAGGGGATGATTAGATGAATGAATTAGAAATGGAGGCAGGAAGATTTTTGCCGAATAAGCAGTCTGCCCTTTGCCTGACCAGCAGCAACCAATGAACAAATGAAGCTCCTGTCTGGCACCACCTGTGTTTGCTAAGAGCAATCCAGAAGAGTTTCAGCTGGCACACAGAAACTGCTGGTCATTGACTCCTGGGTTTTGTTCAGTGGCTGTAACACAGCTCTGTTTGTTTATACCCCTTCCAGGCCTGGCCCCCTCTCCACACTGCACTAGAAGGCTGAGGGGGGGACTGTTCAACTGCTGTGCATCTGATCTCTGTTGTACAGCTCATTTCCACGCATGACATTCCCAAGTGAATTTGCATGGAAGGCAAAAACTAAGTATCTACAAAGCAATATATACACCTGCACACTCAGACATAGCACTTAAGATGTTTAAACCCCCCTCTTTCTGGTGGTGGAACACAAAAAGACACAGAGACATCCTGGCTCTGCCCATCCCACACAAGCCCAGGCAGGTGCAGCCCACACCCAGCATGCACGATTACACCCTGCACTTCTTCCAATCCAGCAGCTCTGCAGCCCTCCAATCTCCCTGTGAATGCCTCTCTTCTCCAGCCCTTCATCCCTCCCTCCCTCCACTCCTGAAACAGAAAATAGCAATACTAACTCCAAGTGTGGTACAAACCTTTGTTGGTAACTTCCCAAGAAATTTCAAACAGCAACAAATCCTCTACGGGCAGGTCTTCATCCTCACACTGAGGAAGCCCATTCAGAGATGTCATGGACAGTGATCTCCCCAGTGGCATTTTCTTCAGCGCCTGAATGCTCACGACACAGGCCACAGCAGTCAGCAAACGTCCAGGTCCCGTGGCAAGGCTCTGCAGTTCTGGTTAGAGCAGTCTGCCCGTGTACTGGGATCCCAGGAGAAAATTATTCAGATAGCTGGGAGCTAATGGGTTTAAACTGTCTGACCACCAGCATTAAATTGGCTCAGTGAAATCCTCAGGGCTTGAGAAGCAGCTGCTGGGAGAGGTAAGAATTTAAGATTGACCTGAGAAAGGTCTCAATTGTTTTGGGGCCAGCTCTTTATTTTCCTTCTCTCACAGAGAGGTAAAAAATGGTTTTGAGCTCCTGAACCACCAGCACCTCAGGAGCAGTTGACATTTGACTGCTGTAAAGTCAGCACCGCCCTAAACCAACTCCAACAGGGAGGACACTTTGAGTTTACCACCTGATTTGAGTCCAGCCCCTGAGTCCTCCCCTCAAGACACACCCTCCCCTTACACCCGTGCACTTTTCCTACCTGCTGGCTATCTGCAGGAGTTAGAGCTGACTCATTGCACACGATATCGCTTGGGTTCCTTGCCAGGTTAAATGCTGTTACCTCTTCTTTTTCAGTTCAGCAGTCTGGAAGCCCAAGTTTACCTCATCTCCTACCTCCACAATTATCTCCGGCTCTGTTCCCAGGACTCTGCATCAGCTGTTGGCTGCTTTAGCAGCTCTGCAGCTCTGACAGCTTTCACAGAGCTACAAAGGCTGTTTTGGCATGCACTCTGCCCCTCCTTGCAGTCCTGTCCCTGACTTTTCACCTGGATTTTTTTTTCTTTTTCTATTCCACAGGTCTTTCCTGGCCTCTGGGCCCATGTCCTCCACCCAGGGAGCTTAGTGAGTGGTAAGTCAGGGCACAGCATGCCCCTGTCTTCTCCAGCACAGACCTAGGACGCTGCAAGCAGTGAACAGAGATCTTCACAGCTCCCTAGAGCAGCTGCCTGCTGGCCAGATGCTTGTATTAAACGTCTGGTTGAGAAGCCAGTGCTTCTGGGACAGCTGTGAAAGCTGAATCTGATTCTGAGCTTAGAGCACAACCTGCCCAAAACCCACAGTTCACCAGGGAGCAAAATCTCAGGGGGAGCTCCAGGACATCTCTGGCACTGTGGAGAATGCCACTGCACCAGCAGGCATAGAGGGAAAGGCTCTGAGATCACCTGAGGCAAAATTAGTCCAAGGCAATTGGTTTAGGAGACAGCCAGCCCATCAGCACAGAAGTCTCTTAGACATAATACATAATGCATGGCACAGCTGAGCCTGCCTTAAAGACTACCTACCCCACAAAAGACTTGCTCTTCTACTTCCACACTCCATGCCCTCTCTGCATTCATGGCAGTCAGACCCATCCCTGAGCTGGTGGATGCAGCTCACTGAAAAAACCTAAGGGTGCAGAAAAGTTTTTTTGCAGAATTAAGAAGTGGAGCAGTCTCAGAGAAGAGCCTGGTAAGAGGCCAGGGAAAGATTCAGGAGTTTATTGGGTGAGTGTTATTTTGTCTCAGTGCTTTGAGTTGCCCTAATCACCAGTTTCTAAAAGAGGCCTGGCTGAGAATCATTATTTTTGGAGCAGCTGTGGCTTTTACTACCTGGGAAAACAAATGATCCCATAGCTAAAAAGAGAAAACAGTAATACATTATGACTCACCTAATTTCTGAACATCAGATCTGCCCAAGTCACACTTCCATACTTTTCCTGGGACATTCATGCTGAGGGTGAGGCCTAAAGCTGCCAGGTGAGCAAAGGCCATCTCGGGTGAGGAGTGGAGAACAGAGAACACTCTGTGTAAATGAATGCACAGCAAAACTTCTCATTTTAAAGGTGACAGGTGTGCAGTGAGCCCCCGCCACTCCTCATTGACTGCACCGACTGTGATCACCCTCACTGCAAGTAACCACCAGGAGCTGCAGCATCCCTGAGCGAAACCTGATGGATTTGTGGGTGTGTGAACCCCATCCCCACTGCTGGCTGGGTACCACTGTGCTCTGCAGGTCTCCACACAGCTCTCAAGGTGCTGAAACCAAAACTTCACATCAGTTACCTCTCCAGGGACCACAGAATCACAGAATGGTTTGGGTTGGAAGAGACCTTAAAGGTCTCATTCCACCCACTGTCACAGGCAGGGATGCCTTCCACTAGCCCAGGTTGCTCAGAGCCCCATCCAGCCTTGGACACTTCCAGGGATGAGGCAGTCACAGCTTCTCTGGGAAAACTGTGCCAGGCCTTTCACCTTAAAGCCATCACCCTTTGTCCTGTCACTCCAGGCCATAGTAAAAAGTCACTTTGCAGCTCTCTTGTAGAGTCTCTTCAGTTCATAATAAAGTCACCCCAGAGCTACCTCCAGGCTGAACATTCCCAGTTCTCTCAGCCTTTCCTCATAGGAGAGATGTTCCATCCCTCTAAAGAAAACCTCTAGGTGATGGCAGATAACCAGTGGCACTGGTTCACTGACATACCACTGTCCCTGAGCATTCAAAAGCCTGAAAAACATGCAAATAATTTTACAACTATGAACTAAAGTTGTAGTAGCAAATTTTTCAAGCTCCTCACATAGTCTGTGGTTTTCAGGTTCTTGAGTGTCACGTTTTTCCAGCTTCTGTTTGTAATAAGACGATAATTCTTTTACTCTTTGAATTTGACAGAAGATGATATAATTCCTTAAACCTTGGCAAAGGAATTAGAAAGAATGGTCAGATACCATGAGATAATTCCACAAGCACTGGCAATGCCAATCTTGAGTAAACCTGGGAGTAACTCACCTTTGGCAGTTTGGAGATAATTAAGTTTTTAACTGATAAAAAGTGCTAAGTAGTACAGTGAACATCAGCACTCCTTCCTACTCTGAGTACATTTAATTTTATCCAATCTGATGTCTTAAAGAAGGAGGGTTTTTTTTTCACACAATGCTATCCCAAATTCCTGCTTTTCTGTTATTAGTGAGGGAAAAGTATTTGAGTGCCCAGAAAAGGTGAGCTCCAACCTACAGTCCAGAAACTTTCATCCCTGCAAATGCTCTTAATTGCTAGAGGGCAAAGGACCTTATTCATTAAATTTATGGCCTGCAAGGATTAACTGTGGGATATTTGGGAGTTATCTGGGCTTAGGGCTATAAAAGAGGTTGTGTGTTGCTGTGCACATATAGTAAGACAAAATAAAAGCTCTTCAGAAGAAAATCTGTATTCTGACATTAAGAAGGACAACCTTTATCTGTCCTCCATGTGCAGTGCAGCGAGGTGCAAGTGCTAAAAGGAACACTCTGCTGCCACTAGAACAAAGTGTCATTTTTGTCACAGAGGCAGGGAAAGGTTGTGACTATAATGATGCAGTTTGCTCCTTTTACACCAAACAGAGGCCACTTGCTGAAGTGGGGAGATGGAAACATACCAAAAAGACTAGTTTTTAAAATATAACATTGATGAAAATGTTTCCCAGATATCTGGAAACCAGTGAGACTGGTTCTGAGTCCAGCCTAGCTTTTCATATTGTTCTTATCACAAACTATACACATACCCTTTGGTAATACATTATTCATTGTGTTGCAATTCTGCCAGACACCAGCTGTTACCCCACCAAATTATTTTTCAGCCCACAGAAGTGAAATAATTTTGTTTGCAAGAATATTAGACAATAAGAAGGCAGAGCTTGCAAGGTCTTTGACTATAAATACACAAAGTGGGTATTGTTTTCCCCAGATTTCCTAGAGCTCTCTGGAGAGAGCAACGCAGAGATGATGCTGTGCATTCTGCCCTGCCTAAATCTCATTTTGAAACTTACCTCTAGGATGTTGTCTTGCCTGCACAATTTGATCCAACTCCTATTAGGGCAGAGCAAAGTTTTCTGCAAAAACTAACTCACTGTATCACCCCAAGAAGTGAGTTGTGGATGTTGTCTTCTAACCACAGTCCTTCCACCTGAACCACTCCAGATAACCTTTTCTTCTTGGAATATCAACCTCAGTCTCCCTGGCTGCAAGTGAAGAGGTTCCTGTAGGGGAAGGAACACTCTTCATGTATGGAAGTTTAAGAGGACATAATTGTCTAGGACTGGCTTGCTGTGAACAAAACTGTGGTTTCCAGGTTTGCCTAGATTAACTGTGGGGGAAAAAAAATCAGATTTGGATGTTAAAAATGCTTGGAAACATTGAGTCAAATCTGAGAGGAGGAAAGGACAGGGGCTCCTAGCAGTCACTGATGCACACACACTGTAGCTGTGATATTGTAGCAGTAGGTGGCACTGACGGTATTCAGGCGAGTTCTGCAGTGTCCCTGTCGTTTTCTCATTGCAGAGTTCAGGGAAGAACAAGAAGGTGCCCAGAAGTGCTCTAGGGATAGGCCTCATTGCCTGCCTGGCACCAAGTTCACCTCATTCCAGCAGCGAACTGATGGCCTTCACTCCCGCCCTGTCTGTGCAAGGCCAAAAAATGCTCCAAATCTCCCACAAGTGGAGAATTTTCCTTCCAGTTAGAGGACGGGTATGTATAATAATCCTGTGAAACTGCCAGGAGGCAGAGAGAGCTACAAAGCATTTCATGGGACACAATGGATTTTTCTCACTGACATCTGGTATGTTTTATCCCAAATTAGGAATTTGGGAGTCCATGCACTCCAAACACAAACCAAACCAAACAAATACCAAACCAAACAAACACCAAACCAAAGACATTTCTGTCAGCTGGTCTGAAAGGTGGACATTCCCAGCTCTGCTGTTTTTGGCCTCTGCTGTTTCATCCAGGAGTGACAGTGAGATCCATCCTGCAAGTACCAGCTTGCCATGGCTAAGTTTAACATTAATCTTTTTGGATTTGGCTTTGGAAAATTATGCCAGAGTAGCTTGGCCACTAAGTTGGATCCTGCAACTTGGATAAGCATCAGAATGCGACCATCCTATTTAAAGTTTAAAATAAATGCAGAGATTTGGGAATGCTTCCTTTCAAAGTCACCTCACCCCAGGTGATCTCCTGTTCTTGGGTTGGTTTTTTTTTTTGTTTGTTTGGGTTGGTATTTTTTTTCCTGTTCATGAAAAAAGGCTCATACTAGATAAAAATTCTTATTACATCTATTATCTTGAGTAACCTTAGAGGAATTGTTGTCATGGCTGGCAGCAAGCAGCCATTGCATCATTTTACCTCTCTGGCTGCAAACCAAGGTTTCTATGCTTTGAAAGACTGCTGCAAACAGAGGTGCAGTGCTGAAAGCATTTCCTTTAATTCAGCTGTGGAAGTATAGTGAGGACTTTACAAAAAACAGGTTATGCCATGATGTTGGGGGTTGGTGGGGGGGGAGGGGGTGTTAACTATTTCCCCTGGAGGTTGAGAATTCTTCCCATTCCCATTATCATGTTAAAAAAGCTGGCAGGGCACCTCCCAGAGCTTTTTAATTGCTCAAGACAAAGGAATGGGGTGGGAGGCTGGATGGCCGGCTTGATTGCTGGTTGTCGGGGGGGGGTGGGTTTGAGGAGGTTAGTGGTTGGGTTGCTTTGTCCTCACTGGGGGACACTCACCGGCCCGAACGTGGAGGAGAGAGGCTCTTTTTCTTCTCTGCGGTTCGGATCTGCCCCTGAACTGCTACTGCCTCCTGCTTCTGAGAACAGCGCTGAGTACCGGGACCCAGAAAGAGTGAGCGCAATCTTCCTTCACCCTTCTCGCATCTAGGACACAGCCCTGCCGCCTCCACCTCCCTGCTCCCGCAGCTGTGAGGGGCCTGTCCTGCTCCCCACCAGGACCACGTGGAGGAGAAGAGTGCCTGTGACTGGAAAAGGGACCGAGTTTTTTTCTGTTTTACCTCTGATTTTTCATAGCTGATGTTGTTCTTGTTTGTCTTGTAGATATATCAGTAAAGAACTTCTATTCCTAAACCCATACTTTTTGCCTGAGAGCCCCTTAATTTCCAAATTATAGTAAACTGGGAGGGAGGGGATTTTCACTCTCCATTTTAGGAAAAGCTCCTGCCTTTTTCAGGCAACACCTATCCCCTAAACCAGGACACATGATAACCGTTCGAATTAAAATTTAACATACTGAAATTTAACCCCATTCAACAAACCATTTAAGCATAAATTCTACACTGTGCAATAGAGGCACTTGAACTAAGGTCAGTATAGTCTTAACTTCTTTTCTCTCTCCTTGAGAGCCACTCTTCTGAGTAGAAGTGTATCAAAATAAGATACATCTGCTTATTCTTCTATCTTTTATCTTTAAAAAACCTAACCAAACAAAACCCTGCAGCACACAGAATCAAACCAGTACAGATGTAAAAATTGTTTCCTTCTGCACAGCAATTTGCTATGGGAAAAGCAAACTCACAAAAATGAACAAAAGTTCAACAAATATTCTTCTAGACTGATCTTCAGTTAGAGTATCCAGGACTCCACTAGTCTGGCTAGGAAAGTTTGATGTGGTTCTTAGACTGAATCCCAGTGATACTGGGAAAGTATTCCAGAATCTACTACTGGTGGAGACTGCTGAGTGAACAGAGACTTTGGAAATCATTGCATTTCTGTCTTATTGCCGAAAACACAGAATTAGCATCACAGATAAAGCTGTATCTCAAGCAAAATGTGGGTTTTCTTGCTTTCCTTTGTATATTCATTTAGCATGTCACGGAGCAAGAATTATTAATATTCCCTTCCAGAAATTAGTGTTGGTAGGAATTCAGCTTCATGTTCTTTTGACAGATTTTCTGAATCTTTTACTTCAGATATTAAATGTGTAAACACACCTAAACAATGCTGAAGTGTTATTAAAGAGAAGACCATAAAGAAGAAGGTATTTACTCAGAAATTTACTTTGTATAGCCAATGCCTGGTCCTTGTTGCTCATGTTTGCAGGTAAATTATTCATTTCAGACACTGAACAAATCTAGCCCTCCTGAGCCTGACCTCTCCAACAGGCCATTCTAAGTTAATGATTTGCACAACTCCCTTGCTGGCACAGAATAACAACTCACAGCAATGGGCTCTCAGGAGCAGTTTATAAAAATGTAGTACACAGGGACTGGTATGGATTTTAGGAAGGCCCTGGCTACTGTAGTCTGAAAGGCTTTGGAAGTTTTGCCCTGCATAAGGCTGGATTAACACACATGCATTAAGGGAGAAGTGTTTATAGAAGAAAGAAATGCCCAAAATGAGACATTGCCCTGGGTAGCCACAAGAGCACAATGTAAGGATCTGACTCCTAAATGTTTCTGGGCTACTCATCACACTGACATCAAGGAGCTCAGCATCCACATTTCACTGAGAGTTTGTGGCTTAATTGTTCTTACACCTGTAAATCAGGGGAAATAGCATTTCTTTGCAGCATGAGGCTAACATGAAGTGTGTAAATACAAATACAATACAATACAGTGAGCAACTATTTACTATAAACCACAGTTCTAAGTTAGCTGGTATGAAAGTCACACAAGCACTACAAGTCTTCAAAATACATTTATAAAACATTTCCATCCCTCTTCAGTTATGTGTTCTTTTTAACACTGTCTTACTGTTTATATGTTGTTCCAATTTTATCATTTGACTAATTAAAAAGTACATGATTTAACACTAAAAGTCAGTAAAAATCCCTTGTATTTGTCAACACATACATTTGCAGGGTTATCAGACTGACTTTCTACTCTGCAGCCAGTATTTGTGCACCTACAAATGCAAGGGGGTCCATAGCCTGATAGCAATTAAAATAACATCACTGATCTTACCCTGTGTGAGTGAGCAGACGAGGTTGTCCTCAGTTTCCTGAAGTTTTGAAGTGTTTCTTCTTGCTGGCTGCACTACTGTGTCCAACAGCACCACAGTGTTCCCTGTTGGACCAAGGAACCCCTGGTCATAGCCCATAGGAATGTGGCTAAAAACCTGTATTGCCTTTCTTGGGATAAAAAAGGCAAAGTTCTTGTATCAATGGCCTGGACAAACAAAGCATACAGAAGATAAAAATTAGCTTATTATATTTGGATAAAACCCAACAGATGTCCTATAGCAATGTTGTTATTTAGGAATTTATATGGTTGATATAAAACTAAATTGTGGATAGACTCCAAATAATAGGAGGTGATAGGCTGGTATTGTATAAACACACGGGGAAGCCATTACACAGCCATGCAGCTGCAATGAAGATAAAAGATTGTGTGTGTAAGATTCCTAAGAGAAAACAATCACAGTAGCATTGATGTACTTGCTTAGGGCTTACAAACATGAGTGGATCCAAGGAACAGCTGAAGAGCCTAATTATAAAAGCTTAAAATCCACTAGCCTAGGATACTCATTCCTATTTATCAATTTTGAACACCCAGGCTGCCTACTCACTGCTAATTTTTTTTCAGAATTTTCCTTCATTATGTCATTTCTTTCATTATGACCCCAAGACAGTCATATCTCCAAAAGCAGAAGTTGAAAAAAAAGAAAGTAAAAAGAATAAAAGAGTAGTACGGTGAGTTTGTTGATGTGCAAGAATAGTTCTCACTATGCAAACCAATTTTTTCTTCATTCCTTCAGTTCCCGCCTCCACCTGCATGCACTTAAGTCTTTAAACAGAACAGATTTTGTCATGAGCTCTCTGCTTGCCCCATGTCTAGGCATTAAAGATCTTGTTAAGGCTGTTATGACTAACAAAAAAAATTTCCCCTGTGGACCTGGAGGGGATTGAAGTAGCTGACACAACAAGTGACAGAAGCCCTCAGCTCAAGCATCAGGGTCATGTATGTTCAAAATGTACCTTTGAGTCTCAGTTTGCCAACCACAGAACATTTTAATGGGTGAGGATACAATCAGTGAGAAATCCTGTTTACTGTAGCCAAGTGACCTTCAAAAATCAATATATAACACCACCAGAAGGAAAAAGGGCCTATTCCCTGAGACAGCTGATGCATATCATTTCATGCATATCACTCAAAAATCCTGCAAGATGAGGTCCCACAACACAACTTTGAATTACTTCATTGGCTGAGAAGAGTGCAAGAACAAAGCCAGGAAGGAACTGTGCAAGGTTCCTACACTAAATGTGCTCAGTTGAGTTTTCCTAATTGGTGTGTCTTGAAAAGAGCAGCACCCTGTGCTGCTAAATCCAGCTGATCATGAACAGTTCTTAGCAGGAACTTTAATCCATCTAGTTGTGGAAAGCTTTCAAGTAAGATATCCACACCAAGCTAGAAAAGCAGAATATAACTTTCTTCCTCCTATTGGCAAAGAAGTCTGGAATTTAGCCTGTAGCTAAGAATAAAACATCTCCTGAGTCTCCCTGGGATACCCTTTGTAAATAATCCTGTCAGCAGCATCCCATCCATATTTCAGTAACTACATGACCCTTACTACATCACAAAATTTAACATCCAATATAACAACACTTGCATGATCTTCCCTTTCAAAAGGAACTACAAAAATTAAGCTACCTATTTATGAAAGTTTTTTAGTCCAATATCCAAAGCATTTTAATGCAGATAGAAAAGAGCTTTAAATTGCTCCAGCATTGTCTCAGACCATTTGTTATAAAACAAAACTTAGAGGCTCCACAAGACAGATGGATTTGACGCTGTCTGTCCCCTGGACATTTATGTTGAGCAGTTCTATTTTATGGTTAATATTTACTCCATAATGGTAAATTATTAAAGAATAAACTTTAAGATTTTTTTTAAATCTGCTCCCCCTCCAAGAATGTAAAGACTAACAATCATGCTGAAATTCAGAGATTTAAGTCCCAACTTGGCTTGTTTAATAAACAAGACCAATACCACAACATTCCAGTCTAAGTCCAGAAAAAAGCTGGAATTTTGGATAATCAAATACAAAATGTTTTTTGAATTAGAAGAACTAGGCACCATTAACAAGCAAAGAATTAATCCAGAAGAGAGAAGGCTCTATGAGACTCTTTCTATGTCAGTGGCATACAGAACCTTATTGCTGGCCAAATGCTCATTCCATTTCCTCTACCCATGAGTAAAAATATGAAGTTCTCCACCAGAAACAGGTCTGGGAATTAACATAATTTACATACTGAGAAAGAGTCATTAGGACAATCAAAGACACCTGAAAATTGCTTTATTTTTGTAAGGTTTGTGCGTTACAGCAAGACTAAGTTTAGCTACCATAAACCAAAGTCTAGAAGAACATTGTATGTTAACCATTGAGATATATGGTGAGTAGAGCCCACATCTGCAAACAACATGCTGTTTTTCTGTTACTGGAATCTAACATTCCTGAGTTACAGATCCTTCAGATCCTTCTGGACATTCCACAGCGTCTCTGCGCTCTTCCTCAGCTGGGTCACTTCATCGTCCTTCAGCTTTTGGTTGATGACACTCGTCAGGCCAGAGGCACTTAGGACAGAAGGAAGGCTCAAGAAGACCTCATTCTCAATGCCATACATGCCCTGTTCACAAACAAAAGAGATCAGAAACAGGCCTGTCACCACAGATCTGTGGTTGGTTTATGTTGCAGAGCCATCATTTCACAACCTGCAGGAAAATTTCAGCCACGATGTATTCAAGAAGATAAATAGAATAGAGATGTTTCTGATCAAATGCCTGGCAATACCAAATAGCTGATGGCAGAAACCCCACCTTCAAACCTCTCTCTCACTTTTAGTTCTACACAGCAAGGAGCTGAAAATATTCAGACACAGGATTAGGACAGGCCAACAGAGGGAGCAGCTCCCCCTGCTCAGAGCCTTGCTCTGCAGCAGAGGTTGTGGAGCTGGTACAGACCACATGCAGCCAGTTACACCAGCCATAAAAGGACAGTGGTTCCTGGAATCACAGCTGGGCCTCAAATAAGTCTTCCACTTTTACACTGAAACTTCCTTTCAAGGAATCTGCATACGCCACACATGGCAAAGCTTCACACAAGCGTAGTTCTGCACAGAGAACTTTTTTTCAGCTCCATAATTGTGAGAGGAGTAGACAAAGAGATCAGCCTAGAGGAAACACCAATAGTAAGATGCCATTTGAAATTCAAAGTAGTAATTGACAATGCTTCCTTCATTCAGCACCTTGCTAATTGAGGCTATTTAGCTTGTCTGGAACAATAAAATGAACAAGAGTGTCCAATCAGCCTCCAGTTCTTACCTTTACCAGAGTAGCAACTGAATGCACCCGGTACAGGTTCTTCAGGATGGTCTCACAGAGGTCAGCTACACTAAAGCCAATAGCCCAGTTTGTGTATCCCTTTAGTTTGATCACCTCATAGGCACTAAGGAAACATTGAAATACAACTTCATTAAGATGTCCTCAAGCAAGTCACTGCAAATTACAAGCCTTAATTAGATAATTAATAGCCATTTAAAATTTTTCAAACTCCTGAAACACACTAAGTTTTGGAATTAAAATGCCCAAGTTACGTGTTTCAACATTAGAGGATGAAGTATAAAATCTATGTTATCCCCTATGCATAATAAAGAATCCTGTTGTTCTCAGAGGATTAGCTGAAAACAAAATTAGCTCCCATCTAGGAAGAGATCCCAGTGTTAAGTAGAAAACAACACCTATACCTGACAATTTCTGTGTTTCAGTCAGGGGCACAATGGCATAGGCAAATATTTAGAGTCATAGCACCACTACATCCTGAGGATTTTAGCTAACATTTGCACACACTTTACCCCAATGAGTGTATACTCATTTCACAAGAGACTTAGCAACATTTAGTTAGCTGTACATAAACTCTCCTGCATCCCTGAACAGAATTTTCCCCAATTCCAACACTCTGCTCACAGAAACATGCTACCTCTTCCTGGGCTTGTGCCCTTTGAACAAAGTTACCCACTGATGAAGCTCCACGTGGGAAAACAAGCACCCACAGCTCTAGGTGCTCCAGCACTTAAGTGGGTTTTGTTACGCAACGACTTGTCTCCCTGCAGAATAACAAATCTTACCAGCTGAAATCCTGCATTTCTGTCTTTAAAAAACCCAGTTCCACTCACTCAAGCAACCCTCTACCTAAGGGGGCACGAAAGCTACACCAGAACAGAGGTAGAGTGCAGACAAACTGTTGTCAGTATGGAATCCATCCACATTACCCCTCAGGTCATCATACCTTGCAACCACTTGCTTGTGGATCTCTTTCCAGTTCTCAGGATCTTTGTCAGTTCCCATGTCAGGGTTCAGCTCCTGGAGGCTAACCCCTGCCACATTCACTCCGCTCCAAACAGCCACTGCAACAGAGGCAGGACATCAGTGCCAACAGCACTCCACTTTTCCTAACTCAAATAATTGGAAACAAAGTAGGAGCAGCCACAATTACAGCAATGGTTGAGGCAGGTTTGGAGTATTTATTTAGCTACAGTTCAGTCTGTCTAACATGAGACTGTTTTAGTACCGGCACTTTAAAAAGTCACTTGTAACATGTGACAGCAGAGCTTTCAGACCCTGGAAGTTTCTGAAGTCAGAAACATCAAATTCTAGTAAAAAGGCATATTTTAGCTACCCAGCCTTTTAGACCTGATTTTACTCAACACTGCAGCATTTGCAGTTTCACTAATCAGTTATTAGGATTAGCCTTCAGGAAGTCTATTCTTATTTACATGAATAAGAGGGTAGCAATAGACAAACTTAGAATATCAAGACAGGAATTTGCACCTCTCCCTGCACTCCAGAGGCTCTGAGGTAGCATCAGTCTCTGTTTCTGGGAAGGAAGCAGGAATCTGAAGTTACTTCAAAGCAAAAGCAGACACAGGATAAGCTCTACAAGTGCTCAGCCAACTCTGCTGTCATTGGTGTAGGGCAGGCTACAATTAACTGCTGCTGTTGATCTGACACTGTAGTTTGATCAAATGCAAGGGGACAATGAAGAAATACACAGCATGAAAATATAAAGCAATAACAACCTACATAAACATTCTGCTGCAGTATTTGAGACTTGGAATACACAAAATGAATTAGGACAGATACACTTCTCTGATTTCACATTTTAAAACTTAAACAGCAAGGACAAAGTCACAAAATCAGGTAAGGGATAATTTTGTTGTTATTCTAGCAGTCCAGATTCAGACCAAGTTCTGCTATTGACTTAGCAAGTCCTTTCAGAGAACTGTGCTATAGGCTATGGAATGGTACTCCAAAAACTGAGGATAAAGAGAAGGAGCAAGCTGTAGCCTTTACAACACAACCTCACAAAACTGGCCTTTTCAGTTCAGGATTTAATCATGAGGCCATGTTTATTAAATATGCGTAGGTAGATTTCCTGTACTTCTCTCAACTCTAATCTTCATAAAAATACTGTGAAGTAGCAGTTACTAGAGCTCAACTGCAGCTGTCCCTTCAGAATCCTGTAACAAACGTCAGGCCTCAACCTCTGATATGGTAATGCTCATTCCCAAGGAGGTCAGAACTGCTCCTTACCACTGGAATCACCGTGCTCTCCCAAGATCCAGCCATGGCAGCTGCTTGGATGGATCCCAAGTCTCTCAGACATCAGGTAACGGAATCTGGCCGTGTCCAGATTGCAGCCACTTCCAATCACACGGTTTTTTGGCAGCCCACTCAGCTTCCATGTGACATAGGTTAATATATCCACTGAAAGGAAAAGCATGCACAGCAAATGAAACTCCACTCACACCAAGAATGCTCCAACAATTACCTTACTGAGCGTAGCAGGGCAATCAGGAGGACTCAAAACACAAGGAATTTTGGATCTGACTGTCCGGGGGATTAAAATGGATGCAGTGCCTGGAATTTTGAACAGTAGCTTGATGGGTCCTAAGAAAATTTGAGGAAGGTCTTTAGAGATTAGATTCCTACCAGCTAAAGTTGGACACATTTCTTTTAGTCACAGTTAAAGCCCTAGGACATTCAGAACTGGGACTGATCTCATGTGGCTAAAACATTCCAGCAATTTCCTGAATAATGCTCCCTTCCAGTTCACCATCACAACAACAGGTTAAACAACTTACAATCAAAAGTCTAAGATTTACATACTCTTTGTAGTTGCTAATTCCTTCAGTTTAATTTCTTGGTTTGTGCACTAAGCACTTTCTGCATCTACCATCTCTGCAGCATGAAAGGCCAGATGAGCAATGTGCTTTAGCTGCACGTGTTTCTAAAAATACAGTTTTAGGAAAAAACTCAAAGCTAGGTAGGCAGATAAAAGGATGTGAGCAGACAGAAAAAATTCTAATCCATAGCTCAAAGCAACAACAATAACCAGGCTGCAGGAATTGACTCCAACTCTGAGGAGCCAGGCAGTTCTCAGGAGGGAATACATTTGTGTATATAGATCTGAAATGCATAATTTGCTCTGCTCAGGCACCAAAGCACAGTTCATACCTCTCAAGTGGCATGTTCCTTACAGCTTTAGCTGGAGCAGGGAATGGCATCAAGGTTACACCCCCAAAGTCCCTTCTCATAGGTTCACAATGACCTTTACTATGTGAGACTAGTGAACAAAACTCCACACACTGAGAAAACACAGGATTATAAAAATAATTCTGAAAAAGCAACATGCAATTCTCCTCCTGCTGCAGCCACACTGCTGGAGAAAAGTTGACAGGTTGAATTCAGCCTAGCTAGAACAACAACAGCCTGATCTTTGTCTCAGTTTGGTTTTCACATAAGTGCGTAAAACTGCCTCAAGTTCCTGAACTTGCTCATAACACTGGCTAATCGCACACCAGCTAGTTACTCAACCCCCAAGAGAGCATGCACTGGTTCCACTCTGCCAGGTTATCTTTAAAAGCAGTGTCACTTCAATCACCACAGTTCTTCAGTACTGCCTTCAGATGCTGTATTAAGCAAAGACAACCCTACAGGAACACAGTCTACAAAGCACATCAGAACATTTACAGTCACCTTCAGACATCCAAATATTCAAGCTGTCTCAGTGCAATGACATACTTGCAAGTGAACATAAATATGCATAATTAACTCTTCCTGTTTTCACTGAACTGTGGAGTACAGTCAGTCCTTGTTTCACCATAGGCTTCAGCATGCAAATTCTTTTTCCTGAAAATATAGCCACGACTACAGGGCAAGTTCTTCATGCTGAGAAACAGCCCTGTCCTATCCAGACACAAAAGCTATCCATTAGAGATAAAAATTTAAACTTCCTACTGCTTAAGCCAAAGTATACAAAGAACTTACTTATCACAAAGCATTATTTTAAAATACAGACACCATGGCAAGTTCTGAATAAAGAGAGCATCAGAAAGTACAGAGTATTTATCTGTAGTCTCAGATGTCCACAACGAGCTATTAAGTTTCAACTATTTGAAGAGATTTTCTGAGAACTGTTTCATCTTGTCAAACCCAATTTGTAAGTATTTAGGAAAAGACTGCGTTACCTGGGTTGGAAACCACCAGGATGATGCAGTTGGGGCTGTACTTGACAATCTGAGGAATGATGAATTTGAAGACATTGACATTCCTCTGCACCAGGTTGAGCCGACTCTCTCCCTCCTGCTGACGGACTCCTGCAGTCACCACCACGATCTTGGAGTTGGCAGTGACAGCATAGTCTAACCAGAGTACAAGGGAGAAGATAGTGTGTTTAAAATAATTCCACTAATTCCAGTAGCATTGTGTTAATACAGGTGTTACAGGGAGCTTCTGCACTGTGCATTGCATTCAAATCAAAAAACATGAGACATTAGTTTGAAAGTCAGTACCATCTCCTAACACTGACCTGATACATCAATATGTGGGTGTTGAGAGTACATTTAACCATCCCCACTCTTATTTCCACTATGAAAATAAATGCATTTTCACTAAAATCAATTTTACTAAACAAGCCCCACATTGTAAAGCGATGTAAGAGAGAGCCCAGCTTAAGAGCCATCCCCATCATGGTGTTCATCTGAACTCACTCCAACTCAACACACTTCACCTTTTTCAATGCCAAATCCTAAGAGTTCTTTAGGACTGCACAACTAATTCTCCACTATCCAGCAAAGTCAAAGAGTATCAGTGTTAAATCAAAGAAACTCAAATGCACCTTTGTCTGCCACAATCTTGTGAGTGTGAAGGAACACGCTCCCATGCTGCAAGTCCATCATTTCTCCTTTTAGTTTGTCTTCCATAACATCAACCAGAGCAAGCTCATCACAAAGACCCTGAAAACAACAAAATTTGGAGTCAATGAAGAGTTCACATGCATTTTAAAGTTAACCCAGAGCTGAGCTAAATTACATTTTAAAGTAACATGTTTCACCCATCTGAAAGCATATCTTCTCCAAATAAACCAGCACTATCTTGCTGTTCTGATGCATCTCACAAAGCCAAAGGCTACTACAGGTTCATGAAACTCACTCAGACTTTCCAAAAAAAGGTATTATTTGTGGAGAGTTTGAGTGCACAGCCAACCCTTTGCCAGGAAAGCACTTCTTAATTAAGTTATTACCTTTGGAAAAAAGTTGCATCTTTCAGAGTTGTGGCAAAACCTCTAAATCTATCCAGCAAATACATGTGTTTTCAATATTTAAAAATCTGAAAGAACACACTATATAATTATCAAGTAAGTATTCTCTTTCAACATGCCACTAGTCAATTCATTTCACAGCAATGGGAACAGACTTCCTCAATGCTAAAATTGACAGAAAATGGATTCTTTAGGTATTTTTCTCTACAGGAGCTACTGTGTGATTTTTAGGTTGCAGAACAGATTTAGGTTCCGTTTCTAAATTAGTATGGTAGCATCAATGACTTGTCTCTGTGCAGAAACTAAACCAACATGGAAGTTTCAGGGTCATGCAAACTTACATATTTAATACCACACCAAAAAACTGAAATGAGTATTTGAGCCAAGCATCTTGCACAAGTCAAGCCTACATCATATTGGTCAGCAGTGGCTGAACATGAGCCAGCCCAACTAGCCAAAAAGGCCAAAGGCATTCTGGCTGCACCAGGAATAGTGTGGCCAGCAGGACCTGAGCAGTGACTGTCCCCCTGGGTTTGGCACTGGTGAGGCCACACCTCAAATCCTGTGTTCCCTCACTACAAAGTCATTGAGGGGCTGGAGCATGTCCAGGAAGAGAACAGAGCTGGGGAAGCACCAGAAGGGGCTGAGGGAGCTGGGAAAGGGGCTCAGCCTGAAGAAAAGGAAGCTCAGGGGAACCTTCTGGCTCTGCACAACTCCCTGACACGAGGGAACAGTTGGGGGGGGGGGGGGGGGGGGGGGGGGGGGGGGGGGGGGGGGGGGGGGGGGGGTGTCAGGCTTTGCTCCCAGGGAACAAGGGACAGGATACACACTGTTCCAGGGGAGGTTTAGATTGGATAGGAAGAAAAAAATTCATCACAGAAGGCTGGTCAGGCATGGAAACAGGCTGCCCAGGGAAGCTGTTGGGTCACAATCCCTTGATGTGTTTATAAAACTTTAAGATGTGGCACTTGGGGACATGCTGGACTTGGCAGTGCTGGGTTAATGGTTGGTCTCAATGATCATAAGAGATCTTTTCCAGCCCACATAATACTATTACATTGTTATAATTCTGTTACAAGAATCAGCTGGTTTTATTACAAAAACGTTTTATACTGCAGCTTATAGTTGTGAGAGAGTACAAGCAGAAGCCTGACTGAAATAAATTCCATGTCATTATCCATGCTTGAAGAATTTAAAACCAGTTCTTACTCTGGGTTTGGTGCATACTGTTTATTAACAGTAAAACTGCCTACTGACAATCCAGTTTGATCTTGCTTAGAGAAGTGCATTAAATGAATGCTAAATTGTGGTTCAATCTGTGGTAACATGACCTGGCTTTTCAGACCATGAGATGCAACCATGTGCTTAAAAATATAAATATAAAAACCCACAATGAGCTACCACTGTTTTTCCATTCAATTTCTTCTTTACTTATTTGTTTTAAAAACTGTTTGCCACTTTTGCATCAGTTTCACACTTAGTTTCACTGTGGCCTGTTCTTATTGTCATTTTTTCCCTGCTCACAGGGCTCATGGATATCAGCAAGTGAAAGGCCTTACTTTTTCTTTTTTTTTTTTTTTTTACAATTAAACATGCATTAAAATATGCATCCTCAGAGTAAATTGGAGGGTCATCTACAAACAAAATACAGCTGATTTATTTGTACAAGCAAGACTTTTCATCTGACTCTGAGCTACCTGATTTAAGATCTGCCCCTGCAAGGGGGCAGGGCATATTTGTTGATGCCTTCTTTAAAAAACAGAAAAAGTCTGCAGTTTCCATCTTTCCAAAGGTAATAAATTCACAATATTCTCTAAAAACAAAGTGCATAGTACAAAACATCCTCATTGATTAATAAGCCTTTACTTTGCTCAAAGACTGCACCATGAGATTTGACAAAAATAACCCACAAACCACTAACAGGAAAATCATAACCTGCAAGTCCAGCCCTCTGATTTTAGTTATTCAAAAACTAGCTAACACCTCTGGAAAAAATAAAGCATATATACAAGGAAAAAGGGCTTAAGAGAAATCAAGAAGCTGCTGAAGGAGATAGCAGTATTTTCAGCTACCAGGGCACATATTCTTTAAAACAACAAAAAGCAAACACTCTTGATTCCTATCCTATATTTCACCTAGATTTTTGTTTTGTTCAAGCAAACTTCAGCCTTGTTGAGGAAGAATAATAAATTTAAAGAGCAGAGTGAGAAGTTTGTCAGGGGCTGCAGAGTCATTCCTACCTACATTTTCCCAGAAGCCTGGAAGCCTAAAGAGACATTTACTGCTAGAGGCACAGACAGAAAGGTGAGAGAACAAGGAGAGGCTGAATGTGGAGGTCAGGCTTGTAGGTCACTGCTTCCTTACCCGAGCTGCTAATGATTCATTCCTGTGCCAACCTCCCAAACGTCCCACCCTTTGCTAAGACAGGCAGTGCAGAGCACGACAGCACCAGAGCTTGGGAGAGCACGCTGTCCTTGAGCCATACCTTTGCAAGGACACTGATAGCAGAGGCCATCCCAACCTGGCCAACCCCCACAACGGTGATCTTGTTGTTGGGAGCCTTGGCTCCTTCTGCGATGGGGCTGATCAGCTTGTCCTTGACGGTGGCCATGGTGTTCTGCGAGGAGAGACAGAAAGATGTGGATCAGAGTGAGCCAGAGGGAGCTGAAAGGCATGTTCTGAATGGACACAGCCGGGTCTGCCTAAAGCAGCTGCGGGCACGCTGCCCTTGCTCCACGGCTCCTTCCCCCACGCACACACCCTCCACGGCCACGGAGCTCTAGGTCCCTGCATCCCCGTGCCCAGCCAGGGGCTGAACGGGGGCGAGCTCGGCTGCACACCCCGCTAATGGCGCTCCCAGAGCCGCCCGCCGGAGGGGGAAATTCCACCAGCGCTGCCGGGCCCTGAGTGTTCACCTCTCCGCAAACCGGGGCTCTGGAACGGGACTCCACAAGCCAGCCGGGCCGCAGGGAGCGGGCTGGGATCCCCCCGGCCCCGAGGCTACCCATGGCCGCATCGAGCCGCAAGGCAGCCAGGGGCTCCGGCCACGCCAAACCCTCGGGAGCCAGGCCCGGCTCCGGCCACCCCAAACTCCAACCTGAACCCCTCGGGAGCCAGGCCGGGCTCCGGCCACCCCAGGCATCACTCGATGGCCACGCAGGGATGCTTGGCCAACGGCAATGGCCGAAGCCCGGTGGGATCAAGCAGCCCAGGGGAGAAGTGACGGGCCGGCTGCGCGGCCATCCAGCATCCCCCGTCCCAGAGCGCGGTGTACGCACCAGGCAGCGGGACCAGCGCGGAAGCGGCAAGAACGGCGTGCAGGGCTTGGGCAAGAAGCGCTCGGCAACGGAGGGGGCTCGAGCAACGAGCGCTCCGCAGCAGAAGGGGCACGGGACCGGCGAGGGGAGCTCGGGGCTAAGGCAATGAGCGCTCCGCAACGGAAGGGGCGGACCCGGCGGCGCGGCTGGGGGGAGGCGGCGGACGCGTTCAATCCCTGCCAAGGACGGAGCCTCAAGGATGTCGCTGCTCCGCCCCGACCCCGCAGTGGCTCAGGGCCGGCACTGCTGGCCTGTCCCTGGAGCCCCGGCTCAGCTGGGTGTGCGATGCTGCCGCGGCGGGGGGTGGCCGTGCGACACTGGACGCTGATGGCCTCGGCTCGCTCACTCTCGCAGGGGACAACGGGGCTGTTGGTCCCTAAGAGTCACAGAGCCACAGGCTTAGTCAGAATCGCTACAAGTGATGTTAAAATACTGCAAAAATAAAGCATTTTGCCTGGTCTTTCGGGGAGAAGCTGCTTAGTTTGGGGGTATCTCCTTAATCGGGGTATCTGATTTTTGCGCTCGCTGATTTCTGGCCTGAGGCTGACTCCGGTTGGATTTCTGGTGGTTGGAAGAACCCCTCGTGGAGGTACAGAGCGCTGCCTTGGCAGGAATAACGGATATAACCTGAGGCAGGCCAGCAAAGAATGCAACCTGAGCAGAGCCGCCGCCGCGCCCCCTGGCTCTCCCTCGGCTTCGGCCAGACCCACATCGCGCTCCTTCTATTTCACGATGTCCCAGTAGGGCATACTTTAGAAATGGCAATAAGTGTGAATGTAGCTTAACGCCTTGTTAAAGTAATAAGCACACCCGGCACTGTAAGTAGCAATAAGAGTCAAATTATATTTCCCTTTTCCTCAGACCCATGGGCTACATAAACTGAAAATTTGGGTGTACAATCACCAGTGCCACCGAGCAGAGAAAGAAGTGATTTCTTGGAATCCCTCCAAGACCGAAGCAAGCAAAATACGGAATAATAGCAAACAGTGTTTTTATCTAGTGCTGTAACACTACATTTTTCTAGTTGTAGAGGAAGAAAGTAGAAGGGAAACATGGAATGTATGCAATTTGTTCCAGTAGGGAAGAAACTAGAAAGCTTTAGTGATTTAGTCTCTCTCACAAGAGGGAAAACAAAACAGTAGATTCCAGAGTCCTCCCAAATAAGTCACTGGGTTGAATGGGACTAGGCAGAGAGCCTAGCTCTGTCAGTCTACAACTATGGCTACGTTTTTTCATAATTTATTTATTCTGTTGTTGCGGCTAGTTTAAAGTTTTAATGATTTTTTCTATTTTTTTCTTCTTTTTTTTTGCCAGGTATTTTGCCAGGTTTAGTAATAATTGGATTAATTCCCTGTAGCTCACCAAGCAGCCAAACAAAGGATGGTGGGAGCATGAGAGAGGTCGTTGAGCATGGTGGTGAGCAAAGGATGAAACCTGCTTTTCTGGGCAGCAGATCAGTACAGATCCATGCTGGTTTTAAATCACTCTCTAACCATCGCCTACTTTGCTTATTCACATTTTTTGAAGTTGCAAAGGGTCCCCTGCAAGGAAAGAAATGAGTTAAGCCATCCACATGACAGTTCAGTTAGCAGCTTGCTGTAAGAAAATCAAATCAAGACTGTGAAATTACAGCTGCAATGGGAGCTGGAGGTAGATAATAATTACACAATGAAATGTAAGGATCAGAAAAACTATCTTCTATAAACACCACAGGAACATGCACAGCTGAAATTTAAGGAAATAGGGAGGAAAGGAGATAAAAAGATTCTGAAGAGATTAGGGAAGGACCAGAGGAAATTTTTTTAATTCCTGAACCATAACCAAGGGTCTTTGTCCTGCCAGTGCCTTTGGTGAGGAACATTCACCACTGCATTGTGCTTTCTTTGTACAGGATCCTTCTCTCTCTCCTTTTGAACTTTTAACAATCAATTATCACAGTAGCATTTGGAATTAGAGAGGGAAATGCCACATTCCTATTTGTAAGGTATCAAAGCTTTAAAAGGCAGACTGGGCTGTCTACTACAGGTTATAACAGCTCTTCTGTGCACTCATTTAGATTGGGCATTATTTTGCATGCAGTGCTAAAAGCACAGGGTATTTAATCACTTCCCTGAAGTCCTTCAATCTAAGTAGACAAGGCAGGAGCAAGACAGTGGGTGGAAGAAAGCAGCTTATTCCCTCTTTTCTTTATTACAGTAATTTCACGATTATAAGCCACACCCGAATATAAACCGTACTTCCGAGTAGCCAGGAAGACCATGGGATTTGTCCATATACAAGCCGCACCCGAATATAAGCCGCACCTTTTTTTTTTTTTTTAAGCGCAGACCCATGTACAACAAAGTAACGAGTTAGTAATCACACCAGCACAGGGTTTGCTGTCAAGTTGCTCAATGTGCAAACAGTTTTCACAGACTGGCGAAGCCTTTAAACACAGCCACAGGCACCCTCCCCATGTTGTGTGGCCCAGCACTCCCACCCCCAGCGCTGGCTGCCGTGGCACCCCACCCACTCAGCAGCGGCAGCGACTCCCCACAACGTGCAAAGCCAACAGCTCTCCCCCTTGCTGCACGCTTGAAGCTGGCCACCCGCCGCCTCCTCGCGGCGGGAAACCAGCTCCAGGTCCCTGCCTGCTTGGTTGCGCCGGCTGCTCCCGGCACTGCGTGCAGCCCCGAGCTGTGCCGCAGTCCTGCCACGGGCAGCCCCAAGCCGCATTGCCGCAGGCTGCCCCTAGCCACGCTGCTGTGCTGCTGCACGCGGCCCCGAGCCATGCCGCCACAGGCTGCCCCGAGCTGCTCCACCGTGCTGCCACGGGCTGCCCCAAGCCGCACTGCCGTGCCGCCGTGCGTGGCCCCAAGCTGTGCCGCCGCGGGCGGCCCGAGCCGCGCTGCTGTGCTGCCGCGTGCAGCCCCAAGCCACACCACCACGGGCTGCCCCGAGCTGCGCTGCCTTGCTACCGCAGGCTGCCCCGAGCTGTGCCACTGCGTGCTGCCATGGGCCGCCCTGAGCTGCGCCACCGCAGGTCCCACAGCGCCCGGGGCTGCCCGCGGCAACTCTCTCACCAGCTGGCTCGCACTTCCGGTCTGGCCTTTCGCCCGAAATTGTCCATAAATAAGCTGCACCTGAATATAAGCCGCACTACTGGGGTAGGCTGGATTCTTCAATGAAAAGGGTGCGGCTTATATTCGTGAAATTACTGTATTTACTCACTTATTGTTCCAGATGACAGAGGACTGAGGCACAGAGAGATGAAAAGATCTCCCTAGGGTCACATGGAAAGTCTCCTAGTGACAGGTCACAGTTTCAAAGTTCAGCTCCAGTTTGGCTAAATAGGCATTTTTGATGCTGTGCAGTTCTCCAGAAAAACAAACCCTAATGTGTAAATAAATTTGCCTGATAACCTTCATACAGTTACAACATACTTTGTATATACATTTTAATCACGTTCAACTTTTGGGTTGTATACAAAGTGTGTCATTAGGTCAGTCTGGGATACTTCACTACTCCCATACTTCCATCTGTCCCATCACCTTCCCAGAATGAAAATAGATAGGATTTCCTTGCTGTTTCTTTTTTCCAAAACTACCCTTAAACCTGATGAAAAAAGAGAGATCTCAGTTGAAAAACTCTATACATGGGACTGTTTCACACAGCATGATGCTGATGTTCTGGTGGTCATGATCTGATGACAGCTGTAGCCCTAAATCATGAAGAATTTAACCCAGGAAGGGAAGGAACGCATTACACCACAGGATGGGATGACAATGTAAAGATTCTCTCTCACTGTGTTAGACCTGGTGGATCTGGTCCTTGCCCTACAGGATGGACATGTTCTAAGCATTATTGTGTGTGGATGTAATGAAGGGAAAAGAATTAGATGTTCAGCTTTGCAAAATGCAGAGAACTGAATTAATCTACTGGAAATTGTTAAGTGCTGTCATACACAATGCTGGCAAGATGCTGAATTAAAATTCTGTTCCACCTATGTTAATTTTGTGGTTCTTCACTTGGATTTGCCATTTGGAGGAAAAATATATCACATAATAAAGAAAAATTATGTTGGAGTGATAGCTTTGCAAACTTCTTTTTCCCTGGTTTTGTTTGAAGGAAGGGTTCCTTATTTTTGGCAGTGAGCTGACTTTCTGTTTAATTTTTGTTTAAAGATTAGACAATGTAAACAGATAACACACTCATAATAGTTAAGTGCTTTATAGTGGAGTTAATAAAAAGAAAAAATCTAACAAACACATCATGAGCTTGAGGGCTATAGTGCAAAAGGAGTGAAATGTGATGATCTCATTTAATGAATATCTTTGATGCTGAGGAAATAAATGGTGATAAGTTTTACAATTAGTTAAGTAATAGCACCCAGTTTGTAAGAACTAAACTGCATTGATTTAATAAGATCTGGCACATTAAAAAGTTCAGGAGAAATGACAGCTGCTGAACAAAATGAACAAAGTGAACAAAGAAATGGGGTAAACAGTGCAAATGCAAGCAAAAATATGCGAAACTGAAATTACAGACAGACAATTATTTTTTTTATCCGTAGATGAATTTTGATACAATAAGGATGAGGTTTTTTTCCTCTGAACTGTTTAATTGTTCGGAAAACCTAGTAGTCCTAAGATTTTTATGTATGGATTTTGTGGTTTTATTTGTATGTCTGAAGGAATGCATATGGCCTTCTCAGACTAACACCTCTCCAATCACAGATGCTGGAGAGTTTTTTACAATCACCTCCTGTAATCACACATAAAGTGTAGCATATCTGGTATGTAGCAGCTCAATTAATCTTTGTACAAAGATTTTTGTAGTAGTCCTGTACAGCACTATTATAATAGCAGTGAGGTAGTTGGCAAGAATTGACTCCAGCAATACACTTATACATCGTGTTATAGTAGATTTTTCAGTAGTGCTTCACATAGAAACGTATCTTGTGCCTTTAATGACTTCTGAAGTAGTTCCACAGCTGTAAGACTTACTACCTCTTTAGGAGATGAATACAGGTTTCCTTTTATGTGTGTTGTACTGGGAGAAGGAATTCCAAGTTATGTAATTTGAACCTCCATGTCTGGATATTGCTTACAGTGAGTGTTGCTGGAGAACAGATTCATTGCTTGGACTTCCACTTAGACTTTCACTTATATGATCCCACAATTTACCTTGTTAAAAGTAATTCTGGAGACAGATCTAATACATTTTTACCTGTTAGACAGTAGCCTCTGTCTGTGGTTTACATAAACCTCTCCAAAGCATTCACAGGCTTGCAGCCAGTGCCTTTGAAGCAGATTGCTGATGTTAAGGGTCAAGGCTGACTGACCGCCCTCCTGTTTGGGAGGCATCCAGTGATATCTGAAGAGCCTTTGCCATATTGCACTCTGGACCCTTAGTACTGCCATTCCTAGAGCACAAGCTCTGTGGAAAAAGCTGTGGACACAGCTGAGCTTCCAGAAAGTATTATTTAACATTTCCCAGGACGTTTGCCTCCATCACTGCATCTGAGTCTTGTGTCTAGGATGGGCACATTTTGCACTGAATGCACAGGAACTTGTAGTGGCTGGGATTTCTTGATGGAATTTGGCAGAATTCCATTAATCAAGTGGGGTAGGGGAGCATCCTACCTTGATGGTGTTGGATTCCTGGGGAGGAGGAAGAGAACTGTTGACAAATACAGCAGAGTTGAGTCCAAAGCTGAGCTCTGCGGGATTGGGCAAACCTCAAAGGGCTGCCTTCTACCCCTGCTTATCCCTTGCACCCACAAGCTTCTCTAATCTCTTTGCTGAGCCATTCCAGCTCATTAAATCAGCAGGAAACTATCACTTTTATTTCATTGAAGCAGTTTTTTGTTCATTAGCCAACTGGCTGTGCTTGGTGAAGTGCCCAGCGAATACCAGACACAGCTCAGGGAGGCCTAGGACATGGCTGGGAAACACTAAATCAGTTATCTGCCTCTCCTGTAACTTGAGTCTAATTTAAGCTCTGAGCTGCCTTCTAAAGAAGTTTGCATTTCCACAGACAACAGAATGGCTTCACTCAGCTCAGTTTAGTGTCCATGGTCGCCTTTTAAGTAGCATTTGTGAACTGTAATATTATCTAAATACTCATTATTAGATGTTGGCTATTAACGGAATGCAGGAAAAAAATATGCAGAAAGAGTCCTGCCCTCTTCTGCTTGCTTTTGCCATGAAAAATGCCTGTGGGCACTGGCCTTAGGCAGTCTTTGCTCCCATGGATGGTTCCTTGGCAAAGGAAAACACTTCACTGAAAGATCAGCTGGGCATGAGGCTGTGATTCTGAAATCTGATGTGACAGAAGCCCTGGGCTTACTCAGCAGTGAACTGCTGATCTAGGAATTTAGCTGGAGGAAACACAGCACCTCACAGATATTAGTGGCAGCACCTGACGTGTGATCTTGGGGGCAATATGACTAATCCTAAAATACAGGCTGACAGGGTAAAGTGCCTGCAGGGCTGCTCAACTCCCAGTAGTATTTTAGAGGGTTCTGGTCAGCTTGCTCAGAAAACTTTTCAATGGGGAAGTATGAAAAGGAAAGATGGATATACATTTTGATGATGGGGGTTTTTCTCATCTACCTTTAGATAAACAAAGCATACATTTCTAGTTCTCTAGTAATTTTAAGTCAAAGAAAAAAGACAAGTTTTTTTGACCCATCTGTTTTAATTCATAGGTCTCCATGGGGGAAAAATGTGTTGATTCCTAAAAATGCATTTTCTTTCCCTTCACCCTGAAAATGGGCCAAATTGTTGGAAGGAAAAAAACCCGATTGATTTTCAGTCTGATTCAGTCTGAAAAGTGAGTAGGAATGTGTAGCAGGGGGAAAAAGGAGGTGGGGTAACTGTTTTGGGATTACAGTGATTTCCTGAGTATAAGGCGCACCAGAGTATAAGGCGCACTTCCAGATGTCGGCAAATTTCCAAACTTCGGCCATATATAAGGCACACTGGAGTATAAGGCGCACTTTTTTTTTGCAGCGAGCATCTGAGCTTAACAAAGTAACCAATTAGTAACAATCGCGCCAGCCCTGCTGTCTTGAGTTACAATACAGGATGTGATCAAAGTATCTGTTCTATCACCATCTATTGTGACCAGGTGGGGCAGTGATCCTTATCTCTGTGGGAGATACTCTGCTAATGGGCCATCCATTGAAACCAGTAGGGCATCCTTCCTCCAGGGAGTTATCTTCTGCTAATGGCCCATTGAGTCCCACTGTGTGACTGATAAAATTACTTCATTCCATTGGGAGTTGCTCCAGCCAGGGGGGAGAGCCCAGCCTTTCCTACCTAGATAGAAACTGAAATTCTGGGACACCAAGTCGCCTCTTTTCCCTGGACTCCAGAGAAAAATCGGACTTTTTTTCCATGTCATTGCTGGGCCTTTGGAGGGAGGCTGCAGCTTTCTACAAGACCACTGCTTCAACTGAACCACATCTGTCACTGCAGGAGAACTGTAGCCACTATTTAATGGGACTGCTACCAACACTCTGACTGATGGGTGTAACCCTGGCGGGGTGTCAGGTTGTACTCTGTGTCCTGGTTTGGAGGACAGGTGTCTGCTAAGAAAGGCAGGAGCTTCTCTTTGAAATGGAGAATGTAAACCCCCTCTCCCCAAATTATTATAATTTTGAAATCAAGGGGCTCTCAGGCAAAGATATGGGAATTAGAAATAGCAGTTCTTTACTAGGGAAATTAAAATAGTAATACAAAGAAACAAACTCCAAACCCTGACAAAGTCAGAGTACAACCTGACACCCTGTCAGGCAGGGTGTTGGCAGCAGTTGGATTAAATAGTGGCTGCAGTCTTCTTGCAGTGACAGATGTGGTTTAGTTGAAGCAGTGGTCTTGTAGAAGGTGCAGTTTCCTTCCAGAGGTCTAGTAGTGATGTGGAGAAATCTCTTTTTTTTCTAGAGTCCAGTAGAGAAAGGGCTACTCGGTGTCCTAGAATTTCAGTTTTTATCTAGGTAAGAAAGGCTTGGCTCTCCCCCCTGGCTGGAGCAACTCCTAATGGGATGAAGTAATTTTATCAGTCACACAGTGGGACTCAATGGGCCATTAGCAGAAGATAACTCCCTGCAGGAAAGATGGGGGTTGCAAAGATAAAGAACAATGCCTTACTAGTTTCAATGGATGGTCCATTAGCAGAGTATCTCCCACAGAGATAAAGATCCCTGCCCCACCTGGTCACAATAGATGGTGATAGAATAGATACTTTGATCACATCCTATATTGTAACCCAAGACACTTTGTCAGTGTTTAGGGTTTGTTTCTTTGTAGTACTGTATTTCTATCTTAATTTTCCTAGTAAAGAACTGTTATTCCTAATTCCCATATCTTTGCCTGAGGGCCCTTTTATTTCAAAATTATAATTATTTGCAGGGAGGGGGTTACATTCTCCATTTCAAAGAGAGGCTCCTGCCTTTCTTAGCAGACACCTGTCTTCCAAATCAGGACACGTGCTGAGCCCTGCCGAGCCCTGCGGTTCAGCTCGCAGCTCGTACTTCCGGGTTGGCAAATTTCTGAACTTTGTCCATATATAAGGCACTCCAGAGTATAAGATGTACTTCTGGGTACGGACCAAAATTTTAGTCAAAAGGGTGCACTGTATATGCTTGAAATTACTGTAATCCTTCTTCGCTGAGCATAAGGCAGCCACAGAGCTGCAACTTCAGTGCAATTGGAAGGTCATTCCTTCCAGCTGGGCAGCAGGGCATGTGCTCCTCTTGAACCCCTGCCAGCTGCAAAGGAGAATTATTGCAACCAAAGCAACTGCCAAGATCAAGTGACTGCTGTGTATTTATAGCAGCACTGAGTGCCCAGGTTAACAAAGGAAAGGAAGCAGGTCCAGGAGTGCCACCTCCAGCTCAGGCTCCCTCTGCTGCCTGCCTGCCTGCTGCACATCTGGTCTGCAGCTATGATGAATTCTGTCATGATCTCCTTAACAGATGTGAAAAATTGAATCAGGTCAGGTTACCATATGAGTGTCACTCAGTAGATCCTTGCAAAGACTGCTGTGTATCGCTGGGGTTGGCCAGTACTTAAAGAATTGATGGTACTTCAGGATGCAAAATGACACTAGTGCTGCCACAGAAATAGGAAAAGAGAAATTCTAAGTGCTTCTGGCAGTTCAGGACCTCACACAGTGGCTCTGGGAGTGGCTCTCCACAGTGCTTCTTCACTGGTGAAATGTTTTATTAGGTGGGATTTGGTGTTGCAAAAGGTTACAGATATTTCTATCTCGAGCAGCAGGTAACAGCAACATCTCTTACAAAAATCATTGTGAAGTACACGAGCTACTGAGGCTATTCAGTTGTGTAACTAATTACGTCTGTATCTCTGATGTTTACATTGTGCTGCCCTCACTGGCTCTGGGATAACAACACCTATTCCAGGTATCTGGGTCAGGAAATAAAGGGTGCTTTCCTACTGAGTTTCATCTAAGCTCTTTGTTGCCACTCCATCTCAGAGTATGTAGAGCCTCCTGATTATTCTTATCCCTTTCCAGCTGGTCTGAAAATTGAAAACCACAGTGGAGATGGCCCAGCTTGCACTTATCTATAGTTTCCTTAAAGTAGAAAAGGAAGACGAGAGCCATACAGTTGGATGGCTTTCTTGGAATCTGTTTTTATTGAGAACTTTCACCCTCATATTTATGCTCTGGTAGGATAAATTCTTTAGCTGGCCAGCTCAGAGTGGAACAGAGTATGACAGAGGATGACAGCTTATTCTTGCAACTGGTATTTTTTACTTTACTTGTAGCTTCAACCTAAAAACCAGTGGAAACTCAAACTGGAAGTGTCACTGCTTTTGATGAAGGTTTAGAGTTTTTTAGGGGGAATGCCTCTGAGAAATGGACATTTTGTGCTGTGGGATCACAAGATCTCATTCAGGTCTCCAGGCACAATCATGCCACAAGCAATCTTACATCATGGTGTCTCACGTGTTACATCCATCTCCACTCTGCCTATCTTATCCTCCTCCTAAGTTATGCTTTGCCCTGTTCTCAGAGAAACCTATCCTGTCCTGAATTCTGTGTCAGGGTAATATTTGTGTGCTGTGTATACCAACTCCAAAGATTTGTAATGATCACAACTCAGCAGATCATTTCTTTTCATGGTGTTTTCTATTACTCAATTACTCTTTTGACCATGGAAGAGATTTTTGTTTCACTCACAGTGTCAGTAATGTATATGAAAGGCCTGCCATATTTAATGATTCCTGCAGACTCCAGATTTAAGTTCCCTTTGGTTCTTCCTTCAAGCTCATCACTTCTCTGCCTGAAGAAACCTTAGAAAACCTTACCTAAGCACTGACTGCTCTTTCTTTTCCCTCATACTGCAGCTATTTTTCTTATCTGAAAGTGTATTTTTTTTTAATCTTTAATTGTGTCTATCCACTAGGTGCAGAAGAACATAAACCCAGGATGTTTTAGACTCTGTGGTCCAAAAACACAAACTTGGAGTTGAAGCTTGAGGTTTCTTACAAAGGGAATAGAGCATTTTACAGCAGACATATAAACCAACAGCAAATAAATGGCTCCAGATAGGCTTGGCCATCTGTGAGACAGCAGGACCACGAGGCAATGTAAAAGGGGCTGTAAAGGTTGTGTCAAGACCCAGGGGTTTATAATTTATATGTAATTGGATTTGCTGGCGAACGAGGAAGAAAGCAAGATTGTTGTCATGAAGCAAAAACACCCCCAGGACCTCTGAAGCATTTAATGTTTAATTAGCATTGTGCATGACAGCCTCTTATTGCTATTTATTTCCACTTTGTTTCATGGTCTAGCAAGAGAGATAAGTAAGGGAAAGGTGGTAATCATAGAATTGGAGCACAGATAAGCATTCCAGCAGTCAGTAGCTTAGCGATGGAATGTGCTGCTAAATCTGTCATTTGCTGGAATTCACAGGGCTGAATTCCTAAAGATTCTCTGACAAGGAGTCCCCAAAGCAACACCAGCTATAGGATGGGACAGTGGTTAAACCCTGGGGAGATCTGGCCACAGTTGTTTCAGAATGAGCCCCAAATCTAAACCAGACACGTTTGGATCTCTTTAGTTCTGGCATCCCAGCATGGAAAGTGCCTGGATCATTCAATTCAATCTTATTCCTCAGAAAGAAAAATCTCATCTCATGGCTGCATCTGCTTGGGAGTAATTTTACATTACAGCTAAAGAGGTGTATACAACAATTTGTTTTAAATTTTCTTAATGAGGCATCTCCACTAACACACTTTTGGAAATAACTATTAGGCAAACCTAAAAGTCCTGCAGTAGTACAATAACTGAAGGGATGATACCAGCAGAGGCATTTGGAATTGCTCACTGACACAAACAAGCAATTCCAGTGCCTGTGTAGCTTCCAGCCCTTCTGGAAGGTAAATCCATGTTCCTTGGCTCACATGATCTCTCACAAGGACAAAGATACCATTTCTGCAACCTTCTTGCCTCAGGGGCTTGTAAACTTCTTTACCTTGAGGACTTAACCTTTTTTATGTCATTTACCTCACTGGGAATGCTTATTGTAGTCTTTGCGTAAAACGAATACAAGAAATTCCTTTAGCAGATTTCATATTTAGCATTTCATATCTATTCACTCTTGTATTTACTTCCTTAGAACAGTTGTATTGTTATTTAGACAAATATCTGCTTGTTTTCACAATTAAAGTAACTTGTCCCCTAATGTGTCAGGTATTTACATTTTGCCAGGAGCTATTCATTTAGATATTCTGTCAATCAGGTAAAAATATGCTCCAAAGAATTCAAGAGAAATTCAAGAGAAAACAGTAACTGCAGAAAGCAGTGCACTGCCTCTTCAGAGCCCGGATTCAATGAATCCAGAAAAGGATTTCAAAACACCATCTCAAAAAGAAATAGAAATTATCGACAGTGCTTAGAAGACAGCACTGTCTATTCATGTATTGTGTTAGTAAAATAAAGTATCCAAAAGTATTAGTAATCCAGAAATATGTAAATCAAATTATGAATTGCTTACAACTGACTTCTCTTTTCAAGAGGTGGTTGCATGTACACAGCCACATGGGAACTGTGAGTAGACTCAGTCTTTGGTAACTGCATCTTCTCCAGGGCAGAATGAGAGCCCAAAATACACATGAAATACAGCAGAGGAAAAAAAGAGAATGGCATGTCATCACGTTTTAATCTCCCCAGCCACTGACGTCACCTCCCAGTTAGACCTGCTAGAGTAGGATCTGTTTATTCCCACGTAGAAAGCGAAACTTGGGTAAAAAAATAAATACCTGTGTATTTTAAATTTTCTTCTTGAGATTCCTTCACATAGATACAAATAGATTTTTCTATGAAAGCAAGTAGAAAGGTTAGGTTAAAATTTTCCCAGGAGACCTATCTCAGCACATAAACTCTGAAAAGCCTTTGTGTTTCCCAAAGCCCACAGGGAGTCTGCTTAGCTATTCCTTTCTGTGAACAAGGGCTACAGCACTCTTTTCACTGGAGATAACCTTTATCTCCCACATTTCAGAGGATGGCTGTAATTACTCTGCTTGTTGGAGTCAACAGAAAACCAGAGCTGAAGTTGTTTGCTCCAAGCCATCTCCTCCAGCAAATAGAGCAGGGTACCAACCTGCTCCTCCAGCACTCTGGACTAGAGCGGGGGAGAAAAAAAAGCTCCAGTACTTTTATCCCCCTCTCCAAGGCTGCTTGTTTTGTTTTTCACCCTGCCTCCTAGAAGATATCACAGCTCCAAATATGATCATTTTTACAGGCCCTGCCTGTGGGTGACTGTCACTCTGTTATCTCTGGAGAACTACCAGTAACTCATGTGCAGTTCAATACCAGATGAGGGAAGAGTTGGGTTCTAAAAACCACTGGCTGTTTACATACTCAGTGAAAAAGCACCAGAAGAGATGGAAATTTTTCATGCTTTCTTCCTGTGTGGAAAGTTATGAGTTTGCTTTCTTCATAGCCATCAAAGAGACAATATGATAGAGACATTTAATAAAACAGATTTCATTCCTTCTGCAGCATTTCTCAGTATGCATGGTACTCAGAACAAGCTGGAATGAAAGAATAGGCAGAATTTGTCACTCTTGTCATCACAGGTCAGCAATGGAGACATTGCAGGGAAGGGACAGGGAAGTTTTGGGCTCTCACACACATACACAGGCAGAAGTATGTGGTGTAAACTGATGTCTGGGAAGTACAAAGGAGGAAAAAAAAACCCATAGGGAAAAAAAGTTTACTAGTCTGTTACTAGTAAAAAAACCCCATTGCAGATACAATGCTTGTCCCTTTGTTTTTCAGTTCGGGCAGGGCTCTGGTGACACAGGAACAGGTGGATATGTAATGTCAGGGTGGTCGGGCAGGGGTAAAACAAGACCTGGATGAAGAGAGCAGGAGTTGTAGCTGATGTGTGAGGATGTATTGCTGATTAGCGCACCAGCAGCAGTGCATGGAGTGAGTCTGAAAGACAAGTACCAGTGCAAAGTGACACCAGAAGAGCTGGTGACAGGAGTTGTGCTCCACTGCTGGCACACATGCCAGGACAGCCTATATGCCAGGACTGCCCACTGGCAGGACACACCCATTGCCAGGACAGTCCATTGCCAGGACAGCCCACTGCCAGGACAGTCCATGTACCAGGACAGCCCACTGCCAGGACTGCCCACTGCTCCCTGGCATGGGTCTCTGCTGAATCCAAGGCACATTCCTCTGGGATGCTCCCTCTGCCAGCAAAAACTCCCCACGGGTTGAACCAGCGTCTCTCTTTTTCAGACCAAGCCAAATCTTTAGTTTCTGCCTACTAAACCCATTCCTGTTTGTTTCCTCATGTACTGGGTATGATGAATCCACTCAAGCATAGCCTGGAGAAGCTAAAAAGGCTTCTAAGGATGGCAAAATGGTTATCTGTGAAGCAGCTCTGCAGTCTGATGGTTTTGTATGCAAGAGGTTCAGCCACCAAGAAGGAGCACAGCACAGGGAGCTGAAGAGATGATTCCAGCTAAGAGGGAACATGGGGAGATATACTCAATGTACTTGGGACATGTTGGGATCATGTTGGAGGCGTTTCTCTTTGCATAGTTTCTGCTCTCATAAAGATTTTTTCTTCTCCTGTGTATTTAAATTTTTCTCCTCCCATGTATTTCAAGACAGCAGTGACGGAAAAAATAGGAAGTGTCGTGCAGTGGAAAACACCAGGGGTGATTTAACTCTCACGGTTTCTCAGGACCAGTCAAGAACAGGTTTTGCTACCAGTTTCTCTCCTGCTACCTTAACAAAATTATCACCCCAAAGGCGGTTTTTGCTCTTCCTGAGAAAGAAAATTTCCTCTTTGCTTTCAAAGCATTCAAGCTGCCTTTCTCTACCCCCAGGCTGTTTCCTGTGCAAACCCTCAGAATTTCATTTTCCTTTTGAACCAGCTACATTTGCATTTCCCTGTGCCCTCTGAGGAATCTTCTTTGTCAGAAAGAGGATGTGCTGGGGTGCACATCTGGAGTTGGGGTGCACATTTGGAGTTGTCTGAGAAAGCCAGGACCAAGTCCCTAGCAGCACAGGCAGTGACAGCAGCAATGTCAGCCTTTTGGCCGGTCTGTGGCTCCTGTGGCAGCTGTTTTTTTTTCCCATGCAGGCTGTGTATGTGCAGGTATGGATGCAGAGGTGATCATACAGGGCACCCTGGGCTGTGACAGGTATGGAGAACTCGAGCTTGCAGCATCCTGCAGTTTCTGCATGGATAAGAAAGCACTTGGAGTACTCTTCAATATTTAAAACCCCCAATGCCGTTTAGGTCAGGATGCCAGAACAACTGGAGTGCCTGATGGACCTGAGCCTGAACGTGAGGGCCTCCAGCATGAGCATATATTAAAGAAGATGAATTCTGAACATCCTTGACTCAAGTTTTTCCTCTGCTGTGCCATCTGTTGGTGTGCACTGGATAAGCAGATTTGCTATCCCTCATGCAGCTCCAGGATGATTGGCTTCCAGAAGTAAATTGGAAAAAAATAGCTGCCCTTGGGCATGGTGAAGTTCACTGGGGTGAAATCATATCCATGATTGTCCATGGTGGAGGAAATCCCTAAGTAGCACAGGGGAGGAAGGAGCAGAAGCAACCTGAACTTTTTCTTTAATATGTCTGGCTGGCACACGCTGGCAAAGAGCTTATTAGTAATTTATGTTTGGCCTCTAGAGGCTTTATCTTTACTCCATTAGATTTTGATGTTGCTGTGCCAGTTCCAGATGGATGGTGAGGCCTGCCAGGTGTACAAAAGTAATTGGGAGGATCAGCACCATAGCAACCTGGTTTGCATCACAGCAGCCACAGGTGTGCATTCCATTTAACGCTGTTAGGAATCATCCTGCCAGGAGAGGAGTTGATTGTAGACACTGTCCTGGAAGCAGCACCCATGCCAGGGAATGAGGGAGAGCCTGTTTCAGAGGCAGATGTGGGCTGAGATGAGTGACAAAGCTGCAGGTTCATATGTGGGCAGTGCCAAGTAAGGAGGTGGAATTCCACGTGTAGGACTCTGGTGTGACCAGCCAGAGGCAGATTTACCTTGGTCTGTGGACTGAGGACACATATGAGGTGTAGATGGTGCTGATGTCCTCCCTCAGTTCCCTCTCCACAGCCTCTGAAGTTGGTTGGCTCTGCAGTGATAACTGGGCTTGGTCTGGGAGCAGGTGCTGTGTAAGGCAGGGCTGTGCAACTGACAGAGTCTGGGCTTAATGGAGATAAACTCAGTAAAGCCCTTGTGCCCACTTGGCTCTGCAAAACTCCTGAGCTGCCCTGGGCACAGCCACGCCTCTGCTCTGATCCACATGCACAGCAGCTCATGAGCTAGGGCCAGAAAACTTCCCAAGTGGAAAAATCCTGGCATCACCTGTGTTACACCCACCTTTAACACAGGAGAAGGAGTATCAGGTTGGGAACCAGCATTTGTCCAAAGAAGGAGATCCTAAACACGATGAGGTAAGACAAGCCCCAGAGATGCAACTGTACCTGGGGATGGATGAAAAGTTCCCTGATCAGTGGGGGATTATTGAGGATCTGTTGCTGCTTGAATGTGCCTTTGTATTGTCTGTCAGGGCTCTCCTTCTTCACAGCATCTCTGTTTCCCTGTGGGCTCCATGTGCTCATGCAAAAGTGCAGGAATCCTGCTTCTCTTCTGCAAAAGGATGTAACCCTTAAAAAAAAATCAGGAAAGA
The DNA here is from genome assembly GCA_009812075.1 of Sialia sialis. Lineage (NCBI taxonomy): Eukaryota > Metazoa > Chordata > Aves > Passeriformes > Turdidae > Sialia > Sialia sialis. Next base: position 236,034 of record VRYO01000369.1, read on the forward strand.
AACCACCCAGTAGTATTGAGGCCAGACATTTTGGAGAGAAATATTTTTTGCTAGTCCCTGGCAGGCAGTGGATTGGTACTGAGCCTGAAGTCACAGCTGGACTGGGAATAGCGTGGGCTTGGGATGCCAGATGGAGCAATGCTGGGTTTGCATTTGGTCCCTAAGCCTGACTTAGCTCTTTTCAAAACATTTGTTAGACACTCTGCAAATAATGTTCTTTGATTTCACATCAGGCATGAAGGATTTCACATTGTAGCCTTTTGGAATCACTTTTCATTTAAAATGTAGTTCCTGACAATTTTGTTAGTTTAAATGCAGGACAGGAAGTAGGGGATGAGGAGAACATGGAAAGTACGACTGCTTCTAGGTAAAATATGTAGTAGGTAAAATATTTTCTGTGCACACAGATGAAGTAATACTCACTCATTTAAACTCAACCAAACTTAAAGACTCCAGCTTCTCCAGCATCACTTGTGAGGAGCAGCCTGAGCTGAGCAGTGTGAAACAGGGGATGCAAGGCTCCTTATCCCTGGAGAGGTGGCTGCTTTCTCTTGCAGATGCTAATAGCAGCTTCTCTTCTTATAGAGATCCTCTCCCCAGAGGGAATTAGGGTTTCCACAGCGTGCAAAACAAAGCCAAACTTCTTAATAGTCTCATTGTCCTGCTCAATTCAGCCCAAGGACAACTCCAGCCAAGCAAAGCTAGGGTAGAAATACCAGAGGAAAGATTAACCTTTGGCAGCTTCTCCTTCAGATTTGTTGGTGGGTGAGGTGTGGCTATTTCAATTACAGAGCTAATTCCAGGCCAAACCTTGGGAAACGAACCTCAAATTTTAATTCTGTTTTGTAGGGGTATGCAATGGCAAAGCAGAAGCTGGGATGACAGCAGCTCCATGAGTTGCATTCCTGGCTTTGAAAAAAATGTTCCAGTGAAACAGCTATGCATGCTTATTCCACCACCTGTTTTTGTGCTCTGATGCTGTGCAGAGTCAAAGAACAGCACTTTGGTAGGACATCTGAAGATTTCTCATCTGCTGGTATCAAGTATCTGAGCTAAACAAAAGAAATGTGCTGTTATTTGAGAGCAAAACAGGCTGTTTGAGAGGCTAAAGCAGTGCTTGTGTTTTGCAAACTTCTGCAAGAAATGTAACATTTCCATACCAAGACACACATCAGGTGAGTAAACTGGATAAAAACCCCAATCATGATTTTGTGATGGAAGTGTATAATTTTCACAGTCGAGATCTATGATATTTAGAAATCTGTAACTTTTCAGAGAGAAGGCTGGAAAGCACCCATTTGAGTTTCCTGTGCAATTATTATATGCTCTTTCCTGTCAATAACCTAAATTGTTATTGCACATGTAATTAACAGAGTGAAAGTCCCATTTTGCAAATAATTGGGATGGATATGTTAAATAGGAGAAGAGCCTTTTTTCAGCTAGCATGCTTCCTTTTTTTTTTTTTTTCTCTGAGCAGAATTAGTTTAGCACTTCAATTGCCTATTCATACATGAAAAAAGATGGAATAATAGATGTATAAAAAGGAAGTAAACAGTTAAGGCAGTCCTTGCCTACATAACAAATATTTATGGACTGCCTCTTGATGAAGTTTCATAGACGTCGTTTATTCCTAGGGGTTTTTTTGTCCCCATTGCTGCAGCTTTCTAATTGTGCTATCATAAATAAATAGTTTTTAATACATCTTGGAAAGTCCTCCTGAAATTCTTCTTGTTATTATCTCCATAATTATTTGACAGAGGTTGCAGCTTGCTTTGATAGCAGACTACACAGGAACTTTTGTTCCAGTGGAGGCAATGAAATGTGGACTAAGTCATTGCTCAGATGGTTTTAATACTTAATATTTGTTGGGTGGAAGTAAAAGAACCCCTGAGTTGGGAGAAAATCCATGGGACATCCTGATCTATAAGAACTGTGTGGATAAAGAACCCTAGGAGTCCTTTACTCTCTTGGACAAGGTTTTATGTTCTGTACGTATCAATTGGAATTTAAATTATGTCTTATGCACACGAGAAATAATGTGGGTTTTAAAGAAAATAGAGTTCTAGCTCGTATTAACTGTCTGATGCCACACAAACAGAGTAATTCGATGCTGGTCATAGCTTGCATTAATGCCTTTTCACCCCAGTTCTTTTGTGAGACACTGATGGGGAAGCTCCCTTTCCTGCCTTTTCAATCAAAAAAGGAATTAGCCAAGCAATAGGGAGCACATCAGGGACTGAAGCCTTGGCAAAACCAGCTTGTTTTCCTAGCAATGCCCAAAACACAGTCCTATCATCCTTCTGCATGTCCTCCTGCAAAGGTTAGAGGAAAGGGGAATGGGCTGTTTATCAAAGCCTCTCCTATCTGCTTGGGGCAGATTGCTTTGCCCTTCAGAAACTGGTAATGAACGGAATGTTAACCTGGGGGCTGTTTAGTGCCCTGGACCACCCAAGTGGTGGGTGTGGGAGGCATTTCGTTAAGGAAGATACACAAATGCACCCATCTCACAATCCTAAAGCAGCTTCAGAGGTAAGAGAGGCCTTGGAAAGACAGACACTTGCTAATGATTCTCTCAGCAATTAAATAACCCTACCAGTCGCAGGGCTTTGTTTGCACAGTTGTTGAATATTATCTAAATTACAGATAGGAGAGGGTGACTGCCTAGAGCAGCAATCTTTTGTCCAAATTCTTGTCTCCCTTGAGCCCTTCCTCTGCCCCAGGCAGCCAGAAAAATCCTGGTGATAATTTCACCCCACCATCACTGTAATATCAGGGGAGGAAACCACATTTGAGGTTTGTCACTTGAAGCTGCTCCAAAGTGGGAAGTCTGCTGGGGACATGCTGGGAGAGGGGATACCTGGTACACGTAGGGGCCTGTTCATGCAGAGCAAAGTGACTACACTGACAGCATGTGTTGTAAGACTTCAGATCCCGGGATTAGCATTATGGTGTGGAATGAAGAAAAGTTGTCTCTTGCCTCACCAGGTTTGTTTTCCATTGACTTGAAGGGTTGTGCCTTACCATGCCTCTTCCTTTGCCTCCAGTTTCTTAGTAGAGAACATAGCAATCAATGTACTTATAATTATGTGAAGGATTGGTAGAAGAAGAGGCCTGAATACTGCAGACCACAGAGAACATTTTTCCTGTTATTACTCATTCGTTGGGAATGACTAACTCTTTACATTGAAGAGCTTTCCACTCACCTGAAAGATTTGCATTCATTAAAACAGTGTAACATTTCAGTTCTCCATGAGTGGCTGTCTTTCTGCTATTTTCTGCACTCATATGAATAGTCTCTGAAGTATCTCAGATGACCTGAAGGGAAAAAAAACAAATAACAGTAACGAAACTATGGAAAGTCTTCTTCTGGTTGGTTTCCTTATATGCCTTAAATTGCACTGCTGCTGTGTCACTGAGAGCTGAGTTAGGAACAAAGGAATCAGAGGAGCTCACTAGCAACACACAGCTATTCCCTTCAAGGGGATTTGCACCAGCCTTTGACCTCCTCCTGAGGGCAGGGGAGGGCAGGGATACCCCTTTCACAGTCTCTTAGCTCTGCTTCTTTTATTTACTGCAGGTTTACTGCTGCTGGGTGGTTTATTTCAGTTGTGTATTCACACATACGCACACACAAATAACTCTTGACTCTCACTTCACACTGCTCTGTCAGATACCCAGAGGTCCTGACAAGCATTTGGGGCTCTGTCATGGATGGAGTGGAACAAAAATCCTTCATTCAGAGCCTCTCAAGTCTCTCCAGAGGTCTGGGCTCATTCATGAACCTACTGAGCTGCATTCACGGCTGTGCAGCCAGAAAAGTAACTAGTTCTCACTGCAGCCTGTCACATCCCCTGCCTGAAATGAATACCATGGGAGTCATTCATCTAAGAATTCCCTTCTTGCAGGTTTTTCTTTCACATTGATGCTGGTCTCAGAGGTGTGATCAGTTCTGCCCAGACTCCTGTTTCACTCGTGCTTAAACTTGTAATTTCCCTGTATTTTTCTTAAAACTTTGCTCCATATAATCTCCATTTTATATCCCAATAGTTGCTGCCTTTTAATCATCATGTTTTTTTTTTCCCCAGCAGTGTCCTAATGACACTCATAAAATAAAATTGATCAGAATAATTATGCTGTTGGGACAGAAGGGAGTGTTATTCCCATTTCTGCCTTTTCTACTGGCAGATACAGTGACCTTGTCCTTGAAATCTACTCTATGCATTTCCTCCTCAGTGGTGGGATAAGTTGCAACGAAGTAATTCCAGTGGCCTGTCACAGCCAGCCTAGCCCAGCCCAGGCTTCCTGCCAGGGCACTGTGTATTTCCTTATGTCATGGTTTAACCCCAGATGGCAACTCAGCACCATGCAGCAGCTCCCTCATTCCTTCCCAACACTAGGATGAGGAGGAGAACTGGGGGAAAAAAGAAGTAAAACCCATGTGTTGATGTAAGAGCAGTTTAGTAATTGAAATAAATTAAAATATAATGATAATATTAAAAGTAATGAAAAGAGAGATAGTAAGAAGAGAGGGAGGAATCAAAGGCAAGAAAAACAAGGGATGCACATTACAGTTGTTCCCCACCTGCTGGCTGATGCTCAGCCTGGTCCTGAGCAGGGATTAGCAGCTCCCAGCCAGCTCTCCCCTGTTTTTATATATTCTGTGGTATGAAATATCCCTTTGGCTAGCTTTGGTCAGCTATTCTGGCTTGTCTCTTCCCAGCTTTTTGTCCACCTGATTGCGGACAGAGCCTGGGAAACTGAAAAGTCCTTGATTTGCAGTAAGCACTGCTCAGCAGCAGCTAAAACATCAGAGTGTTATCAGCATTATTCTCATCCTAAATCCAAAACACTGCACTGTACCAGCTCCTAAGAAGAAAATTAACTATCTCAGCCAAAACTAGTCCTCCTTGTCCCTCCTTTCCAAGGAGATTCAGGAAATATATTAGCTGTGGGCTTCCCCTGGCTGCTGTGAGAATTCCTCCCTCTATTTCTGAGGGCTGCTGGAGCAGAGTAGGTGCAAGTTTGGCCTTTCTGGCTCAGTGAGAACAATTTTGGATGTGGCCATCATCAATTCTGTAAGAGTTTTAACAGCTCTCAGCAAAGACTTCCATAAAGTCCTTTATCTCCAGCCATGGCCTATGAAATCAGCTCCAGAAGAGATTTGCATAAAGAGATTATCAAAATATCAGCACAGTGTTATCCACAGCAGCAAAAGTAAATTGGGGCAACTGGAAAGAATTATAAAGGTTGAAAAGACAAGCAGTTATTTTAACCAGTTAGTTTACACTAATTTTTGTCTCCATCACCATCTAATACATCAGACATTGCTCTGGCAGGATTTCCTTAAGGAGACACATCATTGCAAATAACTAAGTGGAGAGCAGAGGTTGCGGAATAGCTGAGTCTGTAAAGTGTGTGGAAGGCTGAAGCACCTCTATACAGGTCTGACTGCAAGGACTTTTTAACTGACTGGTTCTTTAGCTCATCCCATCCAAGTTTTCATTTGTTCCACAGATGAGCTTCTCTCTCCTTTGCCTGTGCTCCTAATTCACATTTTAGTTGTGTGGGCACAGTTCTGTATTTTGCCCTCAGTAACTACCTGTCTTCTAATCTTCGATGTGTCTTGATACTCTGCTACCAACAAGGAACTTTTTGATTCTCCTAAGGGAACAGTAGCCACTTCTAGCTCTTAATCGAGGGATTTTCTGGGTAACTCTCTCCCATAGCTTTTTCTCTTTAGCTGTTTTGCGATCTATGTAGGCTATTGCTATTTCATTTTTTGTCAAAGGCTCTGTTCTGATGCTCCTAATGGCATTTTTGATGGAAAATGCGTACTGCTATCCCAAGAATGATGAGATCTGACAGCTGTAACCAGAGCAGAGGTCTCCAGTCTTTCCTACTCTTTTCCCCATGGCACAGACTGCATTTAAGCGTTTGGTGAACTGATTGTAAGAGCCAAGATCTCATTTGTGAACACATTCTGCCCTGAAAATGAAAAATAAAGGACATGCTGAACTCTATGGAGCTGTGGTTATTCAGTTCTGTGACCAACAAAGGAGGAATTGTGTTTGAAATTATATAAAAAATGAAGCCCATAAGGCTTTGTCCTCACATGAAAAAGAGTTCAAGTTCTCCAAATGACAGTGATGCCAACACAATTTTCAGGATATACACAGAGATAGATGAAGTCCATGGCTTCTCAAATTGGGTGACTGTAGGGGAAAATAATCTCACCTAAAGTTTAGGGAAAGCAAATGTTTCTACTGTGCTCTGAAAAAGCTAAGCTGGAAGACAAACAGGCTCAGCAGTTAAAATTAAGAGACAAAGACTACTGATTTTTTTACTTACTTTTTCATGTCAGAGTGAGAATGGAGAAACCCACCCAAACTTTCATCCTGGGTCACAGTGGTGGGAACGGCTGCTATTCCTGTAAAGGAGTGACTGATTTTTGCTTACATACTGTCTGTGGCAGAACAGTTCATACTTTCCAAGTCACAAAGTTTTCATGGTAATTAGTCAATTTATGAAGCAGAATTATGCTTCTTTGTCTTCTTAATTGGCATGGACTGGTTTGTTTTGAAACCATCAAAGTAAACTGTAAGTGAATTTATTAATTTACCCAAAAAGACTATTTTGGGACATGGCAAGTTTTCTTCCCCATCCACCCACATATATATGCACGTGTGTGTGTGTGTATGTGAAGTGTTTACACATATACAACAAGTTTAAAGAGCACAGAAAACAGTGAATGCACAGAAATGCAGCACGTTTTTTCCTACCTGTTGTGTTTTAGTCCAATTCAGAAACTAATCTCAGTCCCATTAGGTTTTATCATCATTTTATCATATGAAGAAAGACTAATTCGGATCTGTATGTAGCAAGGTCAGGGGCAGTTTATCCCAGCACTTTGTGCCTCCTCCTCCTGATTTTTTCTCCTCCACAAAGGACACCTCAGAGCAGGCATAAAGCCCACCCAAACTGACATCAAGACTCCTTGAAGAAATCAAACTCCTGCCCCTGGATAAACTGAAGAACTCTTTCTAAAGAGTTGTTCTAGTGCAAGGTGTGTGGTACTTTTCAAAAGATGCTGCTGCTCTCAGGAGTTCTGCTCAGCAGGACATAAAGACATATTTTCATTCAACACTTAAACAAACTTAATTTTGTATCTGCTTCCAAAAATGTTCAAGTTCAGACAAAGACAGATAAAGCAGAAAAATCTATGGAGCTTTATTTATTTATTTGATTGTCACAGAAAGTCCCAAATATCTAAGGAAAGATTAATCATATCACCTCTAACTGGCTGGGGTTGAAGAGCAACCCCTGCCCATTCTGCCTCTACCTGAGCATACTGTGGCTCAAAGAGGCAGCCAGCATTTAGGTAGCTCTAAATCAATCTCTTTCCTTTTGAGGGAGAAACTAATGAGGGAATCATTTATGGGATACAGTTCCTTTACAGAGACTGTATAGCAAAGGGCTGTTTGCCTGGGCACAGCAGCATCTCATTGGAAACTTAGTTTAAAAGTTTCCCAGGTTTATCCAGCAAGTGTCTGCTTAGTAATGTTGCTGTGTCTTGTGGCTTTTCTATTGTTTCCCATCTGTTGGTGTAATTCCTTGTAGTTTCCTTCACCCTGAGCAGCATCTGTGTGTTTTGCCCCCAAGCCTGTCTGCAAGATGCCACTGAGGAGTGTCCAGACAAACTATCATTCCCCTCTTCCCATTCCCATGTCTCATCTGATCTTTCTTGCAGGGATACCAGCTTGGAATGTGTTTAAGGCCACAGGGTGACATAACTTGCACTGTATGGTCCCATCTCCTTGTTTCCTTCTATTTTCCATGTGACCTGGCCCCATCTGTTGTCTGTGTATGGCACTTGGGGACATGGCAGTGCTAGATAAATGGTTGGCCTTGATGATCTTAGAGGTTTTTCCTAACCTTAGCATTTCTATGATTCTATTAGAAGCTGCTGCTTTGTTCTGCCTGGGCATGTTTCCTGATGCACTTGATTCCTGCAGTGCCTTATACATGCTCTGGACATACATGAAAATAAGGGAGGAGATATTTTAGATCAATTTCAGGCCAGGTGAGCCATCAGATTGGGCAGTTCCCACATTTTCAGAGTAGAAGGTTTTTCTCTCATTCAGGCATGTCTATGTACAGCTCATTACAGCTGATGAAGCCTTAATGAGGATGTCAAGTGGCCACTCCAAAGAGACACATGTCTGGCAGAGATAGCAGCCCTGAGATGTAAATATGTGACTCCTGGTATGTCATCATGCAGAAATTACTGTTACCAGAGCCAGGCTGCTGTGGAGATCCTAACCCTGCTGGTAGCCAGGGGTGACACTCCTACCTGTTTTCAGTCCAAGTGCCTTGGAGTGCTTTATAAACACACATTATTTGTGCCTCACAGCACCTCCTGACCCACTTCATATCACCTATTGCAAGATAAGCAGTGCCACAAACAGGAAGGAAAAAAAGTAGCTGGTGTTGCTAGCAAAACTATCTGTCTAACAGAGTAGGAGAAGCCTGGTTTTCAGTGCTGTTCTGCATTTGTTTGGGTTGGACATCTGCTGTGCTCCCAAACAGAGGCAACACAGATGAGAAGCTGTATCTGCAAGAGTTGAGGTTCTTGCCTCATTTTCCTTGAAGTCAAATACCTGCCAAAAAACCAGCCCCAAGCCCTTGCTCAGTTCCCAGCCTCCACCAAGCCTCTGGAGTGTGCCTGGATGTGGCAACAAATCTTGAGCAATTTTCAGCAAACAAGAAAAAGGAAAAAAAAAAAGCCAAAACACCTCTTTGTAAAGCTTTTAAGAGGACTGTCAAAAGAGAGTAAGATGTATATAATTTACATTCTTTTACAGGATTTATTTTTGTTAAGATTTCAGGTGACAGTAATAGATAAAGAAGGTCTCAGATGACAAAGGCTGAAAGCATGCCTGGAAATTGGAATGGACAATGGAGTGAGTGAACACCAGATATTTCTATAGTTTCATGAAGAATTATGGATAAACTAAAGCTGGACAACCTTCCTTTCATACTTAGAGCAGGGTCTGATGTTCCATCGACCTGGACTTTCATTTTACCTTGATGCCATTTCATGTTTGGGTTGGCATCTGGGCAAGCCTTGTTTAGAGCAGATTTTGTGGGCTGGGATGGAGCAGAACACCTTTCCCAGGGAAGGGGACCTCACTTGTGGTCATGCCAGAGGCTGCTGTCCTTTAGGCATCCTCCTTTCCCTGATGGGATGGGACACTGAAGTGTGGAGGGCTGTATTGGATTAGCACAACTATGGCTGTTGGCAACACAATCTCCTTTGTAAGGATTGTGAGGAAAATCTTATCTAGAGCCAGCCAGCAGTGGACGCTGGCTGCTACTGACTCTTACTTCAGAGAAGGGAACTTTGGAAAGTGGCATAAGGCTCTACAAGACAATATTCAGATGAGAGTCTGTCATTCTCCTCCCTTTCACAATCTAGCCATACCCCAGATGGCAAGATAGACCTACTAAGGAAAGAGAGAACTTGCAGATTTGTTTTCTTGCTGCTTGTTCTTCTTTTCTTTTCTTTTTTTTTTTCTTTTTTGGTAACAAAACCAAAACAAAACAAAACCACATTTCTAAACTGCTTTGGATTGCCCTTTGCTCAGGCCGTCAGTTCTTCACACAACGTGATAGTGGTTCCTGTTGGGGAACCAACAGGAATACAGGGGAATACCATAACCACAAAGAGAGTGGGGAATTCACAGAAAATTTAGCTGCTCAGGACCAAAGATTGCACATGTTTTATAACAATTCAGTCTTCCAAGGGCAGAAAGAAAAAAATTGTTATCCACATGGCTGATGGGCAAATACTGTAAAAACATAAAAATTCTGAAATATATAGACCATTTATATGGTAATACCAGCATAGAAATGCTTACAAAGTTGCTTAGCTGACAGAGTTAAAGATAAAAGATTTTGATAAATTATTCTGTAATTAGCTGCAGCAGGCAAATGCATTATTATCACCAAGATAAATCACTGCAGGAATCAGTTTTGGGGAAAAAATAGAAGTTGTACCTTTCAACTTGATGGATCTATTGCACTTAGCAGCAATGATCCTGATTCCTTATGGATCTTCTGTTTAGCAGTGTACAATTGATACGGCATATCTGCAAAAGATACTCATGAGAGGTAGAAAATATATCATAATATAATTAGCATTATAATAACCTCTGACAGCTAAGCAGGAATACACAACCCATGCAGAATCACAGACTCCCAGAATGTTTGGGTTGGATAGGACCTTAAAAATAATCTCATTCCACCCCCTGCCATGGGCAGGGACACCTTCCACTATCCCAGGTTGCTCTGATCCCCATCCAGCATGGCCTTGGACACTTCCAGGGATGGGGCAGCTTCTCTGAGCAACCTGTGCCAGGACCTCAGCACCCTCACACCAAAAACCTGACATGAAAGCCAGTTTGCTGTCCTGGAGTTATAAAATGACAGAGAACGAAGAGAAATCTGCTCCAGATGAAGACATTCCCAACCCAGGTAAGTATTTTTATAGAACATCCTCCTACCTCCTTTTTTTTTTTTTTCTAATTATCCATCTACACAAGGCAGCCAGAGCTTTGTTTTGAAGAGGTAGTTTCTAGCTTCAGCGTCCATCCCTCTCTCTGCAAGGGAAAGGAATCAAAACTGCTAAATGCCCAAATAAATTTTATAAAGTATCAAACTAAGGGCAACTACTGAAAGCAGTCTTTATGAAATAATTCTAGAGCTGTGGCCTGCTTAAGGACTTGAAACACCAGGACCTGATAATCAAGACTGAAAATAAAAAGTCCTGCTGGGATGTTTCATCCTGACTTACAGCACAGCATCTTCCATGCTCAGATACATTTATTTTATGATCCTACTAGAAACACTCCATACCCCTATTTTCCCCAAAAACAAATCCTTCTTTTTATACTGTCTTGGAGTGATTTATTATGATAGTGTCACATACGAAACCTGAGCATTCTCCAGGTTGACTTATCTGGCCACAGTTCTGCTGCTGTGTAAATGTGGGTGCTACGAGAAGAAATCCCACTAAAAAGGAAAAATTCTTATAAAACAATTAGAATAAAAGACAAGGGTGTAAAAGTCTGACTCATAAGTGCTCCACCTTATTGATCGGCACTATAGTTAGAAAGGAGTTTTTAGGCAGGCTAGGTTTAAAAGTAGGCAGGAGAGTGGGCTGAACATTGACAGCACAGCTCTGCAGAGAGCTTGCATCATGATACTTCAAATGCGCTTCCTTATTCCCCATCCCTGTATATTCCTCTCTCAGTTTAACAGGTTTGTCCTCCAGGAAGCATTTCCAAGGTGTTTTCAAATTAAGTGCACAAATGAAAAAGGAGACAAATGAAAACTCACAGCAAGGCCTCCTGTTGGGCTGTGCTAAGTCATCCTGTGGGGCATTGCTTTTTGATACTACAATGTCTAAAAACAAGACTAGTTTGCAAGAGGAAGCTGAAAAAAAGAAAAAGACTTGGTATACCTGACTAATATCTGCATTTACTCTAACAGATAGAGGGATATGAGAAATAGACATTCTTATTTGTAAGCATGAGTCATTTTCTAACAGTTTCAGATTAGTAAGAAGCCTCCTCAGTGAGTATGTGTCACCTTTTTCTTTTATACTTCTGAAATGTTTGGCAATGACTGTCTACAGAAAAATCCTTTCAGGAAAATCTGTTTTCAAATTGGGGTCTCTGACACTACACCTGGATGTGCACATATACGTGTGGGTGTACCAAGAACTAAGAAAAGCGAGTATGGGGAGGTTGTTTTGTTGGCTAATTAATAGAAAATTAAATATTTTCACTGATTCTTTATGCTGGTTTGCATATTGAAAAAGTTTGTAAGTTGCAAGGGCTCTAAGCCAATCTGAGCTTCTTTTAGTGTTCCAAGGTGGGCCAGGATTTTAGAAAATATAATTGGCAAGGCAATTAATTTGTGGAATGGTCCCCTAGAGATAAAGCCAGGGTAGCAAGAGCTAATGGATATGTACACAGACAGCTGCCAACAAAGTGGCTTCGTGTTCTGCCTGTCAGAGGTTCAGTGCTGAACTGCAGGGGTTTAAAGTACATTTTGTTCCAAGCCAGGCATCCTAGACTTGCACAGTGCCAAATCACAATCATGTTTTCCCTCTGATGCCAATTTCTCTAATGATCTCAATCCATAAGCACACACACTTCCTCTGAGAGGAACTCAGGCTGTTGAGGAATTTTGGGAAGAGAGTGAAGCATGTGTGAAAGATGAAACATGGAACAACTGTAGGATTTGCACAGCAAGTTTGCATCAATGTTTTGTTTTTGACTAGAGTATTGAGAGTTTGGAAGTATTCAGTGCAAAGGAATCATTAGTGATGCTCTTCATATGATGGAAAGCCTGGTGTATATTTTAATGCTGGTACCAGAAATACTCTGGGAAGGATCACTTTGAACATTAGACTTGCAGGAAGCGCTACTCTTTTACTAAATTATTTGGGAAAAAGTAGGAAATTTTCAGGCATCACGGTTTCAATAACAGCTGCTGGGTAAGATGAATGTTAAAAACATTCTCTTTGGGGTTTGTGTTCCTTATACAATTGAGAGACAGAGTTACCTGAAATACAGGTAGCCAAGGCAGTCATGTAGTAAAGATGTGAAAATATTCCTAAAAGCAATGCATCAATGATCAGAATAAAATACTCACTCCTACCACTTAGTATTGACTGCAGATATGGGGTAGCTGGTATTAGCAGGAGCATTCTCCCTCTTCAGCTTGGTCTCTTTGCCCAAGGGGGCCATGAGTAACAATAGGTGAGAAATAATAACCAAGCAATACTAAATCCCCCCAATTTTTTCATCTATACTCATATGGGAATGTTGGTGGGTTTAGGAAAAAAAGCAGAAATTCCCCAAATACTTGTGAAAGGAATGCAAACTTGGTCCAGGCCTGGATCATTTAGGCCAGGTGTATGAATCTTTGTAGTCAGGAGAAAATTAATGTGCGTGAAAATGTTTCAAGTGCTCTCATTTGACATATTACAGGTGCTGGACTTAGCTGGCCTCAGACAGCTCTGATAAACCTGTGTGGCCACACCAGAGCATTTACAGGATCTAAACTGCTTTTAATCCATGCCTCTGCTGTGAATATTGCATGAGGAAACTGTGGTTAGTGGTGTGTAGCATTCATGTACCCAACTAAACTTGGGGTGGGACCTACAGCTGAGTTTCAGGTCAAAGATAGTTTAAACAGTTATTATCTAACAAACTTCCTTTGCATTGACCAAATTAGAAAACCTCAACACCCTGTAGTAATTCCCTCCTTGATCTACATGCATTAATCTTTTATTCCTAATACATGGGTTCCCCTTTATTGTCTTTTCTGGAAACCTTTTGACCAGTCTTGAGGCTGCATCTCTCCCAGGCACCAAAAGGAATGTCAAGTCTTGATTATCTCAAGATTTTCTGGGCTAGCCTATTGGTTTTTGAGAAGACTTGCAGCTCTTCAGAGCAATTCAGCAAGCTCTGAGGCTACGGAGGTTCTGGAGGCTTAAAAAGCCACACTGAATTTATTCTTGAATGAGATGTTCAGTTTTGCCTGTCTGGATTTGCTATGCTGCAAAATAAACCATACTACTAATAAACTTACTATAAACTAGGTTAAAATGTAATGAGTCAGTCCTTAATTTGTTTTCAATAGAGAAGGATTTAGGATTAGCCCATCAATTTAAAAATTCTGTACTTTTTAACTCCGTAGCTTTGTCGGGGGCACTAGTCTGGAAAGGGAAGGTGAGAATGCATGTTTTCCTCAAAGAAGGAATGAAAGCTTTCCAAAATTCAGACTGAAATTATATGTCAGCCCTGAATTTATGACTACCCAATTGTGCTGTTTCATTGTACGTAGGACATGAGAATCTCCAGTGTTTCTCAGGAACATTTTCGCTCTAAAATACATTCACTTCTCCCCTTTTCCTCCGGCTGCATCTTGATGTGAAGGAGAAAAAAAAAGAACGTTGCCTTTTTTTATGAGGCATTCTGATTTCAGGACTTGATCATTTATGGTTTTCTGTGTGTATCACTGACATCTACTGACTGAGTTAAAAACCACAGCCTTAGCACATGGGAACTGCTTCAATTCTGATTCTATTTTAATGGTAATAGCAAAATTTGGAGTTTCCGCTCATACAGCGACACTGAATTCAGAACCATAGTGTGACATTATGGCAGTTTTCCCAAGAAAGCCAAGCAGAAACTCCACTGACAGCATCATTCATTACTGCCCAGTTCACTGTGCTCATCCCTGTACACTTGGACTTTATTATCCAGACCTTTGGGACTGCAGATCACTTTAGATGAGCTGTGCTCATGGCAGGGCTGCAATTTCATGTCAGGAACAGCATGGAAATCCATGTTCTATGCAATTCTGTCCCAAGGTTGCACTGCAAAAACTGGCATAAGGAAAATTTACCTGAGCTGGTACCAGCAGATTAAGGATCTGATCCAGTTTTAGTAAATATTTGTCCCATGTTGTGTTTTCAAATAAATATGTGGAAGGAAATAAACAGAAGAAGCAGGAAATGCAGGTAGCAAAACTATCAGGTTCTCTGGTTAAAGATTCAGAAGAAGAACTAAGAGAACATGTAATGAAAATGTGGGCCTAAAATATGCCTCTCAGTTAATAAGTCTCACCTGTTCCAAAACACAGATTTATGTTTTCACATTTAAAGCCCCTCTGGAAGTTGTGAATGTTTCAACAGGTGCTTCATATCTTAATTATCTACTACAATAATTAAACAAGATATGAGACACCTGTATGCACATAATTTTAAAAAATAATTTAAAGTGCTTTTTCACTTTATTGTTTTATAAGAAATAAGAAAAATGAGCATCCAACCCACCTTTGCTATATTCTATTACTTTGTACAGCCTGAATCTATTTTGAAATGAACAACCAATGTACCAGTAACTCCCATGATACTTTGTTACGACTCCTTTTAATATTTAGAGAGGAGACCAAAAATATCTGGAAAGATGAGGAAAAAGTTTATGAAGTTACAAGTGGCCATATTTTAAAAACTCTTTCCATCCTCACGTAGTATAATTTAGTTTGCATTTTACAGCTGTTAGTGCCCAGGGCTTTGAAGTAGGATTGGGATTTTCTCAGGAAAGAGAATGTTTGGGCAATGATCACGTGGTGGGATTCTTGGGGTGTCCTGCACAGGGCCAGGAGCTGGACTTGATGATCCCGATGTGCTCCCAAAGTGCTCCCTCAAATCCTACTAAGGCCACCAGTAGATGGTGGTAAAAACACAAGTTTCATGGTTGTTTTTTTGTTGGTTTTGGTTTTTGGAGATTTCTTTGCTGTTGTTTAAGGAAAGGATTGGCAATCTCATGTGCTCCCCCTCAGGCTTCAGATGTGATAATGAGCCACAGTTTCATTGCCCAGCATCGGGGAAGAAAGTGGCTCCCCCTGAACAGCCACAAAGGACTGGCTTACAAACCCTGGAGATGTAGTTCTATTTCAGAGCAGCTGGCTGAACAGGTAGTTTTCCTTGCTTGCTACAGATTTTCTTTGTTTATCTTCTATTTTTAAAGGCTGGAGGGTTTAGATCATGGTTCAAACCTCACTTTAGCAGTAACACCCATGTATTGCAACAGTGATGCTGCAGCAGCTTTGGCTGGTATAATGTTTAAAACCTCAAGGCCCAACCAAATTCCCATTTTTTAAAAATGAAATTAAATAAAGAAATATTAGAGAAGACAAGGTAAAGATATTACTGTTGCCTGAGTATGTCTTTGTCTGCAGCATTGGTTCCAGTGGAACAAAATTTAAGCTAATGAATGTTTAAATGTATTTTGACCCTTCCCTGTTCTTGCATATCCCAAACAGTCATTTCAAACAGAAAACTCACCAAATCAAATAACTGAATCTGTGTCCATTGGACCAATGTCCAAACATTGTTCTGCATACGTTCTTTCTTCACCTTTGCAGTCAAGTCCTTGCACAGGCAGCACACTAGCAACCAAGGTTTACCCCCATAAAAATCATACTGAAATGTAAAATTCTAATTTCCTTTGCATCTAAATTAGCACATACATTTGCTGGTAAAAGCATTTTAGCTGGTGTAATGTGTTCATTCCACTTAACAGTAAATTTGACATTGTAGCTAGAAGTGTAAGAATATGAAGGAAGTGACACTGATATATGATTAGTTGCAACCTGAGATGAAGATGTACTGGATAATTGCACTCACCTTGATTAAAGAGCCATATTCTAGAACATTTACCACTTCACTTTGAAAATTTAGGAAGCCTTCTGAGACTCAGTTGGTAAAGTGAGTGCATTTCCCCCAGAACATAAAAGCTACTTTATATAAAATATAAAATTCTATTTTATGCTATCAAATAAAATATCTGACAAAGAAGTAACCTTACATAACACATACAGTTGTGAAAAGTAGAAGGCTTTTATTCCTAGTTTGAGGCAAATTGTTCCATGAATTTTGTATTTTTGGAACTGCAGGATGTGTTTCATTAGCATTCCGTTGTTTTATTATCATGAATCTTACACCACTCTGTGTGCAATGATTAGGCAATGTTGTGATTTATTTGAGCCAATGGCCTGCTACCACAGCTAGTCACCACCTAGGGAGAAGTTATACACTAGGAAAACAGCTCTATTCTCAGGTGTTCCCTTTGTGCCCTTTTTCTCCCTTTTTTCACCAGCCTGGTTCCACAGCTTCTGAAAAACGAGCATAAATCAAGGCTGAGTTTGAGACCCAGAAAATCTGAGCTACTGGACAGAAACTGAGTTGAAAGAGCAATGAGTCAGGCCCTTTTCGTGTGCTTCACAGCCCAGCGTGAGCAGCCCAACTGCTCAGAAACAAGACTGAGAGCAGCTGTGCACATTGGTCACTGTGCTGCGCTGGGCTCCAGGACATTCCCTTTAATCCTCCCCATTAGTAAAAAAATCCAGCCAGAAGAGGTCAAGAAGCTGTAAAAGACGCAAAGCCTCTTGTCTCCAATGCATTTTTTATGGTCTATTTTTACAGAAATCTCTCTTGGTTCAAGCTGTCCCAAGATTAATGGTTCAGGGAGGGTTAGTCAGCCTTCCCGGCAATGGAAAAGTAATCACGCCACTCAGGCAGCACAACAAATTGATAAGGTGCTGTGGGAAGTGCTCTTTTATATTCTGGCAGCCTGGATCCCCAGCCTGTGTCAAGTGTGCTCAGAGGATGCCACAGCCACTAGGCCTAGTGTAAATATCTGCCACAAAACCTCTTCCAATAACGTCAAAGCAAATTCACTCGAGGGAAATGAGCCCTTCCTGTAAATAGCGGTGAAAGAGCCGCTTTGTTGGCTGATGGGGGTATTAAACACTGTTTTCCTGGAACATTCACACCATGGCAAATAACAAATAAGCCAGAGTACACTGAAGCTTTATCATTTGTCATTGCATTTGGCAGGTAAATTAGGGTTTTGCTCAACAACAGCAGCTCTACAAGGTGCAAGAGACTTTGCAGGTTCAACAACCAATGAGGAGCATCCTCATGCTGTAAGTCTGTAGGAGATAAGAGGCTGTGGGAGACAAGCCCTGGGTATGACCCTTTAGCAGTGTCCCTGCACCTCTCTGGGGATGAAGCTGGGCTGGTGCCTGCTCACTTGTGCTGAACCTGCTCTGTTGTGCTCATCCCAGAGCTAGTCAGGGTGATAAACTGGGTGATAAACCTCTCACTCCTGCTCTTTTAGAGAAAGGTCTTTCTCTTTTAGTTCACCAGGCTGTCAGGGTCAGCTGATAAAGAAAGCAATTTATTCAGCTCAAACCACCATGTGGCACTTTGCCCTGACTCTAAGTAGGATGGCAAGTGGAAATAATGGATTTCATTACCTTGTCTCTACAGATTTTATTTAATCAGGTCCAGGATTCAACTCTTTGAGTACCCAATGATGCTGGTTGGCAAGCAGAGATGGTTTGAAAACCCCTATATCTGTCTCACTGCTTTACAAGGGAACCTGAACCTGAAGTTGTGTTTTCAAACTCTGTCAGGCCTGGTGCTGCGATCACTTCCCTGGGGAGCCTCTTCTGGTACCCAACCACTCTCTGGGTGAAGAACATTTTCCTGATACCTGAGGTAAACCTTCCCTGACACAGTTTCATACCATTCCCTCAGGTCTTGTCACTGGCCATCAGGGAGAAGAATGGCATGGTTGAAACATGCCACAAAAATGTTTTGTATCAAGTTAAGTGATCTTTTTTTGAATGAGTCTCTCTCCCATCCTGGGTTGCTCCACAGCACACTGCTCACCAATTTCTGCTCAGGAAGGTTTTAATCTGGTGGTTCACCCCTCCAAACCCTATTTTCCTAGTGTTCAAAGATTGAACAATCTTTGGCCAAGTGATCATGCTAGTGAAGTGTTTGACATCAAGGCAGAGCCTTTCTTTCCTTTGTCAAGCATTGGAAGGAGCTGCCCAGGGAGGTGGTGGAGTCTCCATTCCTGGAAATGTTCAAGAAATGACTGGATGTGGCACTCACTGCTCTGGGCTGGTGACAAAGTGGTCAAAGATTGAACTCTATGATTTTGGAGGTCTTTTCCAGCCTAAAATGATTCTGTGATTCCGTTATTTTTTTTCATACACCATTGCCTATTTCTTGGGCGACATATAAGAAATCTGTTCCTTTTTTTTTCTTATGGAACCAGATTGAGCCTCTATTATGACTTCACACCTCCAATACCAGGGATATGAGTAGCCATAAAAAATAACATAGATTTAGGCTGGTCAGTTTTTGGGCAGGTGCTATGAATTTGCTTAATTCTCAGATAGAATTTTCCCTTTTCTACCTATTTTTTTAAAGTTCAGTGGTTTCCATCAAAGGACAAATGACCATCACATGTGGTTAGCAAGACAAGTCATCCAAAACACAGACTTCAGAAGATGCAATGAGTCTGTCCCTATTAAGGCAAAATTCTGCATTATTTCTATAAGGAGAATGAAAAGAAACTGAATGTTTATTTAATTGATGTTTTGATGAAAGTGGATTTAGAGTGCAGACAATAATTTTCATTCACAGATCAAAGAAAACCTTGAAGCTTTAGTGGTGCAACAGAAAGGGAGATGTGGCAAGAAGCTGAAGTTATAGGGTTCAGCTCTAAATACTCTTAAATATAGGGAGGCCCTATTGCTGTGGAATTTCTGTACCTTGATTTAAAAGCCTCAGTCTGACCATGAGCTAACATGAGTATCAGCTTTGGGACTCAGATCCAAAATTATAACTGGCTGTTAATGGTCAATGGCTCCATCTTTAATTTGCTGAAACAAGGATGATTGGGGCCTTTAGATCTGTTTTCTTGCTCTTCCTCTCCCCTTTCTCCTTCTGCTTCCCCTTCCCACTTCCTTTTGCTTTTTAAATTTCCTTTTTCTTCTCTTTCTCCATCTCATTCTTCTCCTTTGCTTTCTGCTTTCTCCTTTTTCTTTTTCTTCTTAAGGCAATTTTTTTTTAAAGCAGATTAACACTTCATAGAATCATAGGACCACAGATTGATCTGGATTGGAAGTGATTTTACTAATCATCCTATTCCAATCCCCCTGATATGGGCAGGGACACCTTCCACTATCCCAGGTTGCTCAGAGCTCCATCCAGCCTGGCCTTGAACACCCTCAGGGATGACAAATCCACAACTTTTCTGGGCAGACACACTTGGTGTTATCATTGTGTGCTTTGTGAAATTTTTGCACTTGAATTTACCTCACCATACTACAAGAAAAACAAGCTTCAGCATCCATCATGACTTATGATTTTTCTTTCTCCCAGTCCTATTTTGCTGCTGATGGATTAGCCTACTCCTAAGTTTTAAAACTCTCAGGGATGCAGCTGTTGAAATGCATGTTAGCTTAATAATAAAAAAAAATAAACAGCCAAGATGTGTGGGAAAGGAACCAACCGTACTCACTGTGAACACAGCAGTGCACAGGATGGACATCTTTTCCCTTTAGTTCCTCTTGTGATTCAAAGTTGGTATTTTTTTTCACCCATGAACCAGAGAGTAACATTTGATCTCAGTTTGACTTCTGAAATAGGTTATTGTCTGGTTGGGGAGCAGAGATACCCATGATGCATATTCTTGGAGATCAGTTTCTTGTGGCTAAGGCAGAGCAGATAGGAAAGCATAAATCAAAATAAATATCTTTTTCCCTTCTGTGGCTGAAATGGGCTCCTGTGGTATCCAGGGACAGTGGAGGATTTGGAAAGAAAGGTTACATTGTGATAGTATTTTTCCCTTTGTGGTTTACTCAGAATCTTGCATGGGAAGATGGGGAACAGCTCTGAGCACAGATAATTGGGATGAATCAGTGTTTCTAATTCCACCCAAGATAGCTTCTGTGAGAACTGGAGAGGTTAGCCCCAAAACCCAGCACTGGTTTGGAAATATTGCTGCTTGTTTCAAGGGGAGCCAGAGTAAATAACATGCACAAACAAGGCTCTCATTACAGAGAACAACGTTAAAATTATTTAATCTCCTTTATGTTTCATAAACTGGATTATCTTGAGGGATGAAGCAGAGAGGAAAGACTGCAGTGTGGGAGAAGTCTCTAACTTCCAACTCTATTAATGGGATGGTGTGTGGACTTGAAAACATACAGGCTGTGAGATGACAAGTTCAGCACCACTATCTCTAGAAGTAGATAAATTAGTCTAAAAAGTGATTAAAACAGATGAGTAAATGTCAAAACAAACAAACTGGACCTATACAAGCCCATAGGTCCTCATGGGTTGTTCCCACAAGGGTTGACCAATGTCATTGTGAGGCCACTCTAAATTATTTTTGAAAAGCAGATTCCTGCTGATTGGAAGAAGCAAATATCACCTTGATTTTCAGGAAGGGCAAGAAGGCCATTCTGAGGAACTACAGGCCAGCCAGCCTCACCGTAATCCCTGAGAACGTGATGGAGCAACTAATCCTGAAAATTGTTTCTAAACGTCTAAAGGCCAAGAATGTGACTATGAATTGTCAGGCACAGATGTCCAAATTGTGCCTGTCCAAGCTCATAACTGCACAGACAAACTGGCAAAGTGGAGTTTAGAACAGGTGGGCAGTGAGGTGACCTGAAAATTGTCTGACCTTCAGGATCAAATACTTGTCATCTATGACATGAAGCCCAGTCATCAGTGGTGTGCACCTGGAATTCATACTGGGGCCAACACTGTTTAAAAATTCTGTTAATGATCTATAAAAGTGATGATTGTTTGATTTCCTTCCCTTATTGCAAAGAAAAAATTATCATGGATCCTGTTTTACTTCCAGTTACAAAGTTTCACTGGATCAAAGACTGAACTGAATATATACAACTTGATCCATATTGCAGAAATTACACTCCAGATGAAAATTTTCACCTCAGCATTGAAAAGTAGTGGGAAATTCTTGCATTTTCATTTATATATGCTTTAACTGTTTTGTTCTTTCTTACTACTCCAAAAAAGAAAAAACCAAAAACCACCCCTAGAAAAATTGGAATGAAATAAATGTAAGGTAAATTGCTCTATAAAACAACACTGTGAGATTTTTTCTCTCAGTATAAACTATACCAAGCTCACAGGAAAAGAAAAAAATTCTTCTGTAATTGTAAACCAAGCCTTCAGTAATCAGACTGACATATCTATCTTACCATGGGAAACAATACTAGATAATGTTGAATTGCAGTGTGGTTTGTTCGGGATTTTAGCAGTAATTTCAAGTGTTTATTAGGTACTCTGTTCTGGGGTACTTATAGTCCCCTGCTCCTCCATGGCCTCACCAGCTGCAGGGTGACTGCCCCTGGCTCAGGAATTCCACCTTCTGGGAAGGTCCAAGCCAGTGTGTCCCAGGAAAATGGGAATACATCAGCCTGACCCCATATCTCTGGGATATCCAGAGGATATCCTGCCTTCTCCATGCCTGGGAGCAAGCTGAATGGCTCTGGAATATAGTGAGCTGAAAGGTCATCTGTGAGATCAGGTGCTTAGGGAAGAATAGAAAGTGAGGCAAACCAAGAGTGGAAGTGCACCCATATTTTCGTGCTTGTGTGAATGACTCCCTGGCCTTCTGATGTCAGGGACAGCTGGAAACCTGCTGCATCACCCTCAGGATTTAGAAGAACTTGGACTTCACTGATGGTGGTCAGTCAGTCCCTCAGACACCTGTGGTACTCTGACAGCTGTAGCATTTTCATTGGGAAACTCTGAAGGGAAGAGGTCTCATTTCCAGCCAGTGTTCTGTGGCCTCACTCCTCTTCCTAAACCATTAATGGGATTTCTTTCAGAAAGAAGAAACAGGGATTTTTTTCCTAGTTCCTGCTGTTACAGTGAGTGTTCTGGCACACCTGAACATGACACATCCATTTGAATAGCTGGAAAAATCAGTACTCCCTGCTGGATGTCTGTCAGAAGGCTCTGAGGGAAGGCATCCCTCTGGCAGATGGGGGATCCAAGGAGCTGGTGTGTGACAGCAAAGCCCTTGGGCATGCAGATGGGTGAAGAGATGCTGCTGTGACACTCCATCCGTGTCTGCTGGTGGGAGCAGCAGCTGAGGTGCAGGCAGAGGCTGTGAGCCAGGCTGCAGGTGCTCAGCAATCCCACAGCTGTTCAAACAACATCACCTGTGCTCCCCAGCTCCCACAGAGTGAACAAGTACACAAACCCTTGAATTCAAGGCTTCAGGCCAGCTGGGTTGGGGAACTGTTTGCATTTGGCTGGGGGCACATTCAGAGCTGCTGAGAGCAGAGAGGATCTGTGGGCTTAGCCCAGCTTGCATTAGATCAGCTCAGCTGATCAGAGCTTGGTGATAGTAACACCAAACTTGTGGGTTTGATCCCACTTGTATGGGCCGTGCACTGAAGAGTTTGACTCGATACTTGTGGGTCCCTTCCAATTCGGGATATTCTCTGATTCTGTGATCTGAAGGCCCTGGTAAATAAAAGCTGAATCTGGTCTTGTGCTGCTTCTCTGTAATTTTTCTGGCTTTCCATCTCAAAATAGGCTACAAATTCTGTGCTAAGAAACTCAATGATTTAGGTTAGACAGCTGAAGCTGGGTCCAAGTTAATCTGATAGGGAGAGAAATTTTTCCGTACCTGCATCAGAAAGTGGCCCATACTTCCAAAGTACAGTTCTTCCCTGAGCCTTTCTCAGCACTAATTGTGTGAATCCCATTGCCATGGGGCTGTTTGCCTGCTTAGCTCTGGTGGTGCAAATCCAGAATAATTTGGGTAACTTCAACAGAGCTGCTCAGGAGAGACACATGCAGCTGAGGTCACGATCTGTTCTGCTTAATTAAATAAATAAAAGTTAAGTATCCTGGAAGATCCATTTTCCAGTGTCCTTAACCTTGTCTTTGCTGGTGACCTCCTTATTTATTTATTTACTTATTTTCATGGCCATTGACATAAATTTTCCAGCTTTTTTAATACAGAACATCTGTGGTCCCTATGCAGTGTCCTCTATAGGTCATGGGAAAGCTTTATCTTACTAATAAGCTCCACTCCTCTATATATTCAAGCCCAATTGATGGGGCCAAGAGGGTTTATAAATAAATATTGTCTCGTAATGACCATTTCCATATGTCCCAGAGGAATAGAGATTTTGTCCTTCTGAGCTGGCCAGCTGCCTCCTTTGTAACAGTGAGAACAGTTTTCCCCTGTCTAGTTAAGGTTTGATTTATGTGGAAATGAACTCCCCAAGGTGGCAAGCCAGTGATACTGAAGAATGCAATGCTCCAATACACTTTAATAGTCAGAGAACTCTGTTCATCCACACATCCTTCATTTTTCTCTTCATCAAATGAAATTATGGTTGTAATTATTGAATCTCTCTATTTGTCCCTAACCAGGTCTGTCTGTCTCAGCCAAAACAGGGACAAAAGCACGAGGAAGGCAAGCAAGTTCCACTGGAGTTCTGTCACATATCTGTCACTAAGAGAAATGACCACTGACGTAGGACATGGTTAAATCATGAAAAAATATGTTTGCTGGGAAATGCAGAGCATGGATTGCCAAAATATGTGGTGAATGATTGGTCCTTCTTTGCCAAGAAATATGCTGCCGTATGGCTTTCCATCTGCACAAAGTGTGGTCCAATAGCTGCATATCACTGAAGGATGATACTGTGCCCAGGGCTTATTTCTTAACACTATTCCACCAGAGAGAATATATATTTCTTTTTTCTTGATCTCCTCTGCATCCTTGTGGATGATACAATTCCTACACAGACATCTTCCCCTGGGCCCTGGAACTTACTATATTAGATAAGGTCTCCTAGATACCAAGGCTGAGCTAAATTCCTTAAGAATTTAGTCACTCTCCTAACACCTTAGAAGATAATTGGTCAGAAATTAGTTTGTGTAATTGGTCAGTTCACCTTTAGAACTTTTGACTTAGATTGGATGCTGTCCCTTGTGTAAACTTTTTATTGGCTGTAGTTTGAATCCCCCTTGATGCTATCAATAAAGGTGCCTTCCTTTTGTCTCCGAGAGAATCCCTGCTTGACTCCCTTTGCATGAAATGAAGATTCTTGTGGAACACGTCAAGTAAGGCCTCTGGTCTTTCTCTGCTGGCTGAATGTAAGCTGCTGAGAGTTAGCTGATCGATACAGCACTCTCATGTCCTGGTAAAACACCCTACCAGAGACAAAAAGCAAGTTTACACATCCTCTTCCAACCAGGCAGCAGTGCAGAAGAGGTCAGGATCCATCTTTCAAAGGCTTTCAGAAGAAATCCATTGGAGACTTCAGAAGAACAACACACAAGACTTATGTATGATATCTGTTAATCTTTGCTTCTCAAGTTGTTAGCTTCTCAAGTTGTTCCTTGAGCTTCATATACATGTGTTTATCTGGAGAAATACACACAGAGTAAAGAATGTTTATTCTGATTTTTCACTCTCCCAAAACATTGTACTGTGTGGAAGGGAATGAATGCCTGGGGATTTCTAGGCTTTGGTTTCTGGTAAAGCCAGAATGATGAAGATCCATTATTGATCCAGTCTTGATCAATAATGAGAATACATTCCTGTGGCTGTAATTTCATCCTACCCTGTAGTCTGTCAGAAAGGTAATGAGGAAAGAAAGATAATTTTCAAGAACTTATTTTTATTATGCAGAAAAATAATCAAAATATTATCCTTGTCCCTTAGCATGCTGGGGTTTAGCACTTAGTAAGGAAAGTTTGTATCAAAGTAGGACATGTATTTTCGGGAATGTAGGTATTTCTCCATTTTTGTGAGAAATCCAGTTTTGGCTAAGGCATGAGAGACTAGACAGAGCCTCCCTTTGCTATGTTCTGGGACATGTTCCATGGGAGAATTGAGCAGAAAACCAATTCCTGTAAATTAAGTTATGACATCCTTATCATGTTTTCCAACTCCTTTCATATAGCACAGCAATGTATGTCAGAAGGCGATGTGTGCACTGTGGTCTGGTTTTGATACCAGTGAGATTTCTTATTGCAGTCCTGGCTCTTCTGTTTCAAATGGCAAAGGGAAAGCCGTACCACAAGGAAAATGATATAAAATACTGTTTATGGATATTTAATTTCAGGTTTATGAAGTAGGAGAAAACCCAAACCAAAACAATCACACGCCAAACCAGCACAATTGATCTGTTACTGCTGGGATCTGTTCTTTTTTTGTTGTTGTCATGTAAACTGCGTGACAGCCTGGCTTTCCAACGGTGGGAAAATCTCCTGAGAAGAATCGTGTCCCTCGCTTCCTCTGGGAATGCTCAGTACCCTGGAGATTCTTCTTGCTTGACATTTTGTTTCTCAAGTGACTATTGGACCTTTGCTCAGATGAGATAAGTCATTTTTCTTTTCCTGGCTACAAGTAGTACATGTAATTATGTAATTGTAAGGCTTAAGGCTAAAGTGGTCTATGACAGTGCAGGGGGTTGTCCTCACAGAGCTTTTTTGAGCCAGACTGAGCTGGGTAGTGTTACTTTAGCCATGTTTTGGTGGCAGGTAGCATGGCAAGCTCAGGAAATCCCTGTTCAGCGGCAGGCCATTGCCCATCCCTGCTCTCATACATTTTCCCAAAGCAAATTTGGTGACCAACATACTTGGATGAAAACTAGGGTGTACTTCTCATGTTTCTGAGCCAGAAACAAGCCCTGTTTATAAAATTAAAACAGATCTTTGTTCTATCTTCTGGAAATACAGCAGACTTGGTGTGAATAAAGGTTGTAAATTATGTTGAGATCGCATCTGGAAAACTTGAAATCCTCCACAAAACACCAGATTCAGATTACGCTCAGAATATGACAAACAAATCACAAATTTTAGCTACCTGAACCTCTTCTTTGCACCTGATAGTGTTTTCAGGTAGGAGCTGCTCACATTCACACCATTTGGAAGGCACTTTGCAGCTCACAGGCAGGACAGATCTAATAAATGCACACAAGTGATCCAAACAGTCTACTTAAATTCATTTTCATTGTACAGTGTTTGCATCTGGCATTTCAAACAGCATCAGTCTACCCTGCAGTGTCTGGAGGTCTGTCTCTAAAAGAGACAATTTTTTCAAAACCAGTACTGAACTATGAGATATTTTATCAGGTAACACCAAATCTTGTTTTCTTACTGGATTACTGATGTATCTTTTTCTTCATTATTAGGTGAGATTCTGTTGCTACATAATCTTCCTCTCCTTTTTTTATGAGAAAACCTACAGAACAAAAGTAGCCTGCTGCCATATGGAAAGGGCAGATGGAACCTTACTGCTGTTTCCTTTTCCATCAGAGGTTGCAGTGAAATGTCTAAACAAAGATATTTGTGGTTGTATGGAAGTTCAGGGTTAAAGAGCTCTCTGGGGCTGCCAGGGAAGGGCTGCTTCAGGATTAGGAAAACTCCCCTGCTAGACAGATTTCTGCTCTGGAGATCTTGCCACTTTTTCCTTTGAATGCTCTTCCTACCTGGACCTCCTTAAGTAGACATTTAACTGTAGGATCCTTAAGAATTCTCCTAATTTGGAGGGGGCTTCAAACAAATGTACAGGGATTGCTGAACTGTTTAGGATAATCAGAGATGCTCAGGTGTTTTACAGAATCACAGAACGCTTTGTGTTAGAAGGGACCTCAAAGCTCATCCAGTTCCATCCACTGCCATGGGCGGGATACCTTCCACTGGACCAGGTTGCTGAGATTCCCATCCATCCTGGTCTTGAACACTTTTTATCTCAGTAGGTAACATCATCCCCAGTGGTTTACTCTACAATTCACAATTTATTAGGTACCTGTGTCTTAGCAAGTAATTTCCAGAACAACTGGAATCCAGCACTTGCAGATCTCCCCTTCAGAAGTCTTTGATCCACAATGAACCAAAACCAAATTTACTTCACTAGAAAGAATAGTACATTTACTAAGAAATGTTTCTAAAACCATGACCAGCTGACATTCATTTCTGCTTTCCTTAAAAACTGTCCATCCCTTGACTTCTTTAGAGCATTCTCACATTAGTCTGATTCCCTAGAGGAGCTGTCTTCTCTCTTGGATGACAAATTCCTTCAAGTCTGTCTCTGATATCCCTGATCTCCTCTGTTTTCCATCTTGCCTGGTCACTGTCTCATTACAATACTCCATGCATGCTGGAGATGGCTTGTCCTACCATTCCTGGGTTTTATTTTTACTTTTGCCCAGCAGCCCTTTGTCGAGCCGGTTCACTGTGGCCCAGCCAAATTGTTTCAGCATTCACTCTCTTCTGTTTACCACAGAGAATCCATGTTGTGAATGTTCAGAATGGGTGCAAGACCCTCACATGCCATAATCAGTTTCTTAGCAGGAGCAAAAGTAAAATCCAAGGAACAAAGCAGAAATATGGTTTGCCTCTGAACTGTGCTCTGGCAGCTCAGAGCGATCCTTCCCTGGAGGCACATCAGGCATATGTGCTTTGGAGAGCAAGAGCATCCAGGGCTGATCCTTGCTGCTGCTGCTGGGAATTCGCATGGCCACAGCGTGTGATCCAGCTGGGAGTGAGTCCCTGCCTGGCTAAAGGGGCTGCACGTAGCTCTGTGCTCGCTGCCGATTTCCATGACCAAACTCCTATGTGCCATCACCCATGGCTGGGGAGCTCCCTAGGGGCACAAATGTGCACTGAGTGTGTTACCCTTTAAAAGCTCACATCTCTGAGTGAAACCATTTGGCAAGCTCTCCCTGTCTTTCCGAATGAACATTTCACCCCTTGAAAGGTATTTTTACCCTCTTTTGTGGGTGTGCATGGTGCTGATGGGTCCATATTTGTGGCAGT
The DNA here is from genome assembly GCA_009812075.1 of Sialia sialis. Classification (NCBI taxonomy): domain Eukaryota; kingdom Metazoa; phylum Chordata; class Aves; order Passeriformes; family Turdidae; genus Sialia; species Sialia sialis. Next base: position 264,310 of record VRYO01000369.1, read on the forward strand.
TTTACCAAGCTGAAATGCCACAGCCTCTTCATGATTTCAGGCACCAAATTACTGTGGACAGGTTTTTCAAAGGCAGGTCTGGAATCTGTTGCTACTAAGAAAACCCCTCCCCTTTTCACAACGGGAACAAAACATCAACAAGCTTTGGATGTGTATTTGCAAACACACACTTGTGCATGAACACATTTTCCCTCTGCAGTTTTTTTTCCCGGGGGTCATATCCCACATGACATTCCCAAGGTACCCATATGAAGTGCCTGGAAATCCTAATGGGGGTATGAGTTCCCAGTCTTTTTCCACTACTGCATGCAAATCTAAGTCAAGCTGAAAATTTCCAAGAGGAAAGTGACCATAAGAAACTGAGACACTTAACAGAAATCTAAACCAACACATTGCTAAGAGTTGCAAACAAAAACTGGTCTCAAAACCAGCACTCTTCCTGTGACATCATGTCACATTAATCACTGTTAGGTTGACCTAATAAGGATGAAAATTCCCACTTCAGAGCCTGCTCTCCCAAACAAAAAAATGCATCTTCTGCTGTGTTGGACCTTCCTTAATGTCTGCCAGAAGAGATGGAGCTGGAAGATTTGCTCAGATGTCAGTGTAGCTAGCTGAGGCCCAGGGTGGAAGAGAAGTCCATCTGAGTGAGGGTCTTTTCTCTCCAAAGCATGATAAAGTCTCTGAGAAGGAGGATTCATTTTACATATATATATATATATATATATATATATATATATATATATATATCTAATGGAATCTTTTGGCTGCAAAACCAAAGTAAAAATAGCTTGGAGAATCCCTACTGTCAAATCTGGCAGTGCAAATGCTTCTTTTTATAGATAAATGTGTATGTACATATGTATATATAGATACCAAGTTAAACAAGCTTTTCTCCTTTGGTTTGATAATGTGCCCAAGGAGAACTTAAGTTGATTTTACTGATGAATTAATAATTCTCTGCTTGAAGTGGAATAGGAAAGAATGTGTTGATATACAGGGATGTATGGTTTTGGAAAGTCCAAGTAGTTAATCACCACTTGCTGGCTGAATGATCTGCAGTGGATTGCAAACACTGTGCAAGGTGTGGCTATCTACTTAAAATTTCCACCACACACCACTAAAAGCCTCTCAGTGAGTGAATGCTCAGATGTTGACATCTGAAATGACTAAGATATGATTGATTACATGTTTCCATGTTAAATTACTTTGCCTCAAAAAGTCTCATGCTTGATTTCAGATTATACATCTCCACCTGTAAAGTCTCTGGCACCACTGTTTTGAAGACTGTTCCACCTACCATTCGGTAGAAGGTTTATTTCAGTCTTCTGAACTTCTTTTTTCTCTGGTTTTGTGCCTTGCCTCTAGTAATTGATATGACTGAATTAGGACTCATTGCCTGCTGCTCTTTAACCACATTATTGAATTGATATTTGAACAGATTATTGTCCCTTAAGGAAAACACCCATGACTGATAACACCATACTTACTGCTAATATAAACTGAAAGATATTCACATCTTTAAAATTAGGTTAAATTTAATATTTCATGGAGCACATTCAGTTTTGTATTACATTTTTCATGGGGATATTGACAGTACAAAGGAGCTGACTATCAGGAGAGCTTCAGTCCAGAGATTTTATTACTCTTAATTTAACACAAAATATTTAAAGAATGCAGTGAGATTTTGTATATGGAAAAAATAGCACATCCCAAACAATTTAATCTGATCAGCCAAGAATAGTATCTGTTTATATATGATTTAAAACACCAGCTAAGGCTGAGCAGACAACATTTATTAGTACTTGATATATTTTTGAAAAGCTATGGGATGAAAAGCTGACCACCCAAGGGGCAAACAATTGTCACTTGCTCTTGCTCAAACTCAGCAGAGTTTCTTTCAGTGTGTGCCACAACCCTTCAGTTTTGCTTCATGTCCTGCCCTTGACTGAATTTGAAAACTGTGACTGTCAGCAGAAGCAGCCCCTTTCTGACAGACCAACCCAGATAACCCAGAATGAAAGACCTAACATCAAAAATGCACCCTGAAGGATAACAAGGCTGGGCCATGGGCGGATGCAATCAATTTTCATGGCTATTGTGGTTACAAAAAAACCCCAAAAACACTTGAGGAAAGCAATGATGTTCCCTGGATGAGGAAGATGCTGAGCCCCAAACCACAATAGCCCTTTGCAGTCACTCCAGTGCCATTCCTCAGTTTTATGGTCTTTGTAGTAGACCTCAGACCATAAAACGGAGAAATTTAATTTCATTTTGGCCCACACAGAAGCTGCCTTTTTCTTCCTTGCTACTATGCAAAAAATTAACAACATCAGGAATCCAAGTAAACTCCTGTAACAATGAGATACCCTAATTTTTACAAGTTGTCCCCAAAGATATTTGTCAATGCTGTTTGAAGAGTCCATAATTAGCACTGAAATGCATTTGTCAAAATAAATCAACAATTTGGGGATGCCTAACTCTGCTGGCATTTCTGTTCCCCCATGTTTGTTTTTTTCTTCTGGGGAGATTAATTTAAGACTCAGAGGAAATCTTTTTCTTGACCAAAAAACTCTCCCTATCTATAAATTTGGAGTGCAGCAGGGACAATTAGATCATCCCATCTGACATACTGATCAGAACAGGCCATGACATCATGCACAGCTACTCCTGCACTGGGCAAAAAAAAGTGTGTAGAGATTAACACTTATCCTCCAGATAATTAAAGCATCTTTGTGGTGGGAGTGGTATCTTCAGATGGATCAACTCTTCTCCAGAGTACAAAAAAAAGGAGTTAAGCCTTTGTTAAGAGTGAAAAGAGAATCCACAATGTTTTTGTCTCTGAATTTTTAATAACCTAAATGTTAAAACAATTGGTAGCAGTAACTAAAGTATGGACTATATTTTCCTTGAATGCATGTTTTTTGTCTTCATTACTTTGAAGTATGGCTTGATGGTCCTAGAATATTCTTTTCACTGCTAGCCAGTAACTCATCAGTGTTCTGAGAGTTCTCTGCCAGAAACACCTTGAATACTTATTATTTTTAAATATTTCTTTTAATCCAAGCTCTTGGTGATGTGTCCTAACTGTGAGTGCCTTAATCCCAGTGGCTGTTTCCCTTGGACAGCACTGATCTTGGCTCTGCAGGCTAAATCTCTCTTCAGCATCCAATAAAGGAATGTGGGAATGCATTTTATCTTTTCTGTCCCGTTATCACATAAGAAATATTTTTTTTCGTTTTCTTTTCTTTTTTTTTCTTTTTTTTTCTTTTTTTTAAGTTCAAAGAATTCTTAAGGGAAAATAGAAAACACAATTCAGGGAGATAGGGCTGAGAAGCATTATTAATATGCTAAGGGTATTAGAAATTCCTGCCTATCATCTTAGATTAGTCTGGATGTCATGTAAACACAAATACAGGGAAAAAATATTTTAATATAAGCATGTGGGGGAGAAAAAGTTAACTCTCACCTGGCTATTCATGCAAGCCCCACCAGTGTTTTGAAAACAACAGGCCCAGCAAAGACGATATTTTGTGAAAATAATGAAAGCTTTATTCCTTTCATCATATAATATCAATGTTTTTTTCTCCCGTCAAAGCTCCTTTCTGGTCTTGGACTAATGACTTTTGCAGCTTGCAGCAAAAAACATTTGCTAATAATAACCACTGGAGTGCTTGGAAACTGGTTTCACAAAATGTCCTCAGTCTCTAATTTGTGAAGAAAAAAAAGATGTGGAGAATTAACCACCTTTTTTATCTTCAATCAGAAAAAATAGCATGTCCATGCTGCTTTCCAGATTGCCAAGTAAAAGCATAATTCCTGGCCTGAACTATAAAAGTGTAGATAAAGGCTCAGGCTTTTGTGAAATTCATTCACCATGGCTGGAGGCAAGGCTGCTGAAATGACCCTTTGGTCTGGAGTGACATAAGGCTTTAGGACAAAGGCTTATGGCATGCATGAGGTGCTAACTAAATCTGAATATTCCTCTGGCTCTCACTTTGCAATGTCCTGACCCCAGAAAGCCCAGAAAGAAGAGTAGCCCTTCCGTGGAAAGAACCAGGCAGTTGTATAGGCTGGGGCAGATCACTGTGGGACAGCATGCTCATGAAGAAATGCTCAAGGAGCAGGCAGAGCTGTTTGACAAGGCCAGAATTGTTCTACAAGGCCAGAGCGATGCCAGCGATAGCAGAGAGGTTCAAAGTGTGGCTTGCAGCAGAGCCTTTCTAGAGTCAAGTTCCTGCTTCTGTCCCTGGCTCACACCAGATGTTGCAAAAGAGAGTGCAAGAAGTCCTGAAGGTGACAGCCACAGAATCAGCTGCCAACAGGGAAAGTTTCCTTCAAGCCCTATTACTCAGATGTTGGCTTCGACCCTGGAGCATTAATCTTTATACCCCCTGTAAGCACTGTCTGTTTGTTTGCTCTGTGTCCCCACCACGGTAACTCTGAATCTTCTGCATGTCCCAAACAAGGACAAAGACTCTCACTGCCATTTGTCTGTTTAAAACAGAGAAGCTCCTTAGGTGAAAGCTAGAAAGAAAAAATAAAATGCAATCCCAGGCATTATGCCTGTCCTGGAAGTACTTTATAATTATTTTCCTAAGCTTAGAATACAGTTTTGCTCTTCTGGTAGGCTGCACAAAGAGCCAAAGCACATTAAATACACAGAATAAGCAATGTCAAGTAATGCAGTTCTAGTTACACCATGCTGCCGAGGGATGGAAATGGTAGGGACACAAATAAGTGTGAAGGGATGGTGTTGATAACTTATTGAATCTAGTTCACTAAATTATTACCAATGAGATGGACAGTTAACTGCTAACATGAACTGTCAGCACTATATGGCAGAAATCTCATCCTCATTCTTAACTCATCAATCTGTGTTACAAACAGAAGGCTTCAAATTTAAATTAAAGCCCCTTTCTGATAAAGTTGCCAGGGAGAATATATAATTAAACATATTGATCCCCTCTCAGCAGGCAAAGTTGGGTCTGAAAGGAAATGCAGTAATACTGCAAAGCCAGGTCTGAAATCTGTCCTTTCAGTGAGGAAAGCAGCTCTCAGGCTCAAGACCTCTCCCCTGCTCTCCACCACTAGCTGTCTCTGTCCCTGACCTCTTCCAGGACTGCAAAACTTGCTTAAGAAAGGGGCTTTGCACTAAAGGATTTTCTGCACAGAGCAGGAGCACAGCACATACAGACATGACATTCATGGCACAAAGCTCTGCCTTGTTTATCTGTTCAGCATCCTGGCACATGGAGGAGGTGTCTTAGTGTAACCTCAAAATACCAATATCCCTGTAGCAGTGTTGCAAGATACAGAGTGTATATAGGTGTGAAGCAGAGAGAGCCATGAAGATGAAATAAAATTTGGAAGGAGAAAATGGTTCTGGGGGAAAAAAAAAAAAAAAATTCATTTGAAATTCACTGAGAGAACAATGAGGTAATATAGGTAATGCAAAATTATTATTCAAAAGGACCATGGAAAAGATTGGGATACAGGAAGGACCAAGAGTATAGAAGAATGAATGAAGAATACAAAGAGGCAAAAAGGAAAGGAATAGGCAAAAATCAGAGATAGAAGAAATACAGTAATTTCACAATTATAAGCCGCATCTGATTAAAAGCCGCACATGCAGGTTTTAGGGAAGCCCATGGAATTTGTCCTTAAATAAGCCGCACCGGATGAAAAGGTGCACTTTTTTTTTTTTTTTTTTCCTTTCCTGTGGAGCGGCAGAAGGGGCGCTCCCAGTCCTGCTCGCTCCAGCCAGCCCGGCCCCGTACAGCTCCGCTACCTGGTGGCACGGCACAGGCCGGGCGCCCCCGCCCGACCCCGGCAGCCCGGGTCTGCATGGCCCCGCGCAGCCCCACTTCCCGGTGCCATGGGCCGGACTGCACCTCCCCACCTCCCGTTCCTGGTGGCCTCGCCGCTCCCGATGGCTCCCGGCGGCCCCCTGGCCCGCCAGCTCCCAGCAGCTCATGGTGGCCCCCAGCCCTGCCTGGGACTGCCATAAGGGGCGGCCCCGACCCTGGCTCAGTTTTTTTTTGGTTTTTTTTTTTTTCTCCATGCGGCAGGGTGGGGGTGCTGCTGAGGGGCTAGGCAGCGCCAGGAGCTGAGGGGTGGGGAACGCCTGCTCCAGTCTTCCCCGCTCGCTCTGCATGGCTGCTGTGGGGCAGGGAATGCCTGCTCCCCTTGCGGCTCATACTTCCGCGTTGGCAATTCTCCTAAAATTGTCCATAAATAAGCCGCACCTGGTGATTAGCCACACTAATGGGATAGGCTGCATTCTCCAATGAAAAGGGTGCAGCTTATAATCTTGAAATTACTGTAATTATTTGTTGGGGGTTAGGATTTTTCCTTTTTTTCCCTTCTGTTTCCTTTTGGTTTTGTTTTTTTCCCTCATGGAGTTTTGTTCCATCTGAGGCTAAGAGACAATAGCGACCAGTACTTAAGAGAGGCAAAAAAAGTGGAGGAAGCTTACAATTTACTCTCTTACCTGGGAGGTTTTCTCTCTGGAAGGATGGAGATACCATGAGATTTTGGCCGAGTGCTAAGGGGCTGGGCTGGGGTCCTCTTGCTCTCAGCATCAGCTGGTCTGCAGTCACTGCCCAGAGAATTCACTGCCATGGTGGAGCTTTTCGCCTACCTTGTGCCTCCTGCTGTGGGTGAGCCTTTGCTCATAAGAGCAGCTGTTGGACTGGGGCCTTATTAACACACGATCTGACTGGAAGGGACCCTCACCATCTATTTGGGTGCCTCAGGGGAAAAACCCAGGACCCCAACCCTCACTCCCTTCCCAGCTGCTATGGGAGCAGCCCGAGTGTCACTGCCCAGCCCCACTGCTTTCTCTGCTGCCTCTGGCCTTTTTCACTACACTGTAACCCACACCCTTGCCTGCCAGGACACCGTGCAGCCCCTGCTACAACTGCAAAGTTTCTTTTCCTTTGCTACTCTGGCTGGGCTCATCCCTGCTGTGGCCATCCCATAACCCGGCCCGCCTGCCATTACTGTGAGGGAGGCGCAGCCAAGCTCGCGTTACAGTGCCCCCTGCAGGCGGGGGAAATCATCGCTTCCCACCTGGACTGGAGCCAGCAGCACCCCTGCTGGCAGTGCCCAGAACTGCACCCAGGGGAAAGCACCTGCAGCCAAGAGAGGCTGGCACTGCTTTTGTGCTTCTGTTTGTGCTGCTGTTGTTGTTGGTTGTTTGTTTGCCTTGTTATACATACTAGTAAAGAACTGTTATTCCTTTTCCCACATCTTCTCCTGAAAACCCCTTAATTTCAAAGTTGTAATAATTTGGAGGGAAGAGGGTCATTTTTTTTCTGTTCCAAGGGAGGTTCCTGCCTTCCTTGGCAGACACCTGTCTTTCAAACCAAGACATTATTGTAACATTTTTATTATTATTATTATTTTGTATAAAACCTGCTTTTGCACAGCATCTGACTTAACTATGTATCCAACAGACAGCCTCAGAGAAATTTACAGTCCTGGAAGTGGAGGACAGAGACAAACTGTATGTGCTTCACTCTGACTCTTTTTGGAAGCTGTAGCTGATCAATGTTTGGACACACAACGGACAGATTAATTTTTCCAGATGTCCACCATCCATCCTTCCAGAACATTAATGGGCAGGCCAGGGAACGAATGCTTTCAGCAGAAACTTCTGTTTCAATCTGCTGCCTCAGAGGAAGTATTTTGTCAGAGTTTTTGTTTTGGAGAGCACCTGTTCCAAATGCAGGGAATCCACATCTCCGAGCAGTGCCCCTCTGTGCCACAATCCAACATCTCATGAAGCCTGAAACCCAACAACTGCTGATGAGCTACTTCCAAAAAGAATGAGAATACAGCATTGCTTTTGACTGTTTCACCTTATAGAAAAAATATTTGAGTGACTTGGAGGGTCAAAACAAGGATAGAACTTCTCTCGAACCACAGACATAAGACAATTTCTGCAAGAGATTTGAACAGGAACTTGTCCGTAGTTATGCTTATTCACACAGGAAAATACATGTATCAGTTTAGGCTACCAAATGTGACAGAATTAGTTGTCTTACTTTTATGTATTCCTATAGAAAAACTTATGATAACATTTTTGGGAAGGCTTCAGGTAACAAATGCCCATTTTAATTTGAAGAGGAAAGCTTCTTTGCACCAATTCTCAGTGCCAAATTATGTAAAGAACACAGGTGAGGCACTGCTAAAAAACAGAAATTCAGCAGCAGCACCCAAGTCCCCCTGGAAACCATTCCATTAGTTTTGAAAATAATGTCTAATATTATTGGCAGGCTTCCCTCTCATTCCCATTCATGAGTTCCTATTAGCAAAAAATGGCCTACTTTTGCAGGAAGCAGACTTAATCCTATGAAAAGTAAGTGAAGCAAGTACATGTGTTTCCTTCCATGTATGAATTTATCAGAGAAAACAAAACAGAATTTGGTCTTTCATCATGAAGAGAATGTTAAAGAAGCACCTGCTTTTTCCAGCTTGAAAAATTTCAGTGAAACCGATGCCCAGGTGGGCAGCCAGAAGGACTGGGATTTCTCGGCTTGGGCTACAACTATTCTAATATGTTTGTTGTCCTGCAGCCAAGTATCTCACCCTGAGAAGAGCAGCACTCTGCTGTTTTGCTGGTTTTCCTGCCTAGAGTGACACCAGCTTTCCTGTGGAATGGATGGTCACTCACCTGACCTGAATTTGCTCTCAAAATGCCCTGGCCAAAAATCAACAAAAAAGAAAAATCCTGGGAAACCAAAGGTGAAATGGTGGCTCTTCTCCAGTGAAATCCTTGAGGAATTTAGTTACTCTCTTTAAGAGGACAAGGAATTCACACAAAAAGATCAATATCCAAATGCCATGCACAAAATCTCTGGGAGCTGTTGCATACAGAAGTTTTCTGAAGCGCTCACTTGCATAGGACAGCCCCAATTTTGTGACAGACAGCAGAAGATAAGAAAGAGACTCTTGATAGGAAAAACAGGACTAAGAAAATCAGCATGCCATTAAAATAAGTATAAATACCCATTATATTACATGAGTGAAGTGTGTTTTCTTAAGTGTACGTGACATTTTTATTAATTCATACAGTAAGTGCTAAGGTGTTTCCTAATGCCATTAGGTGGTGCTTTCAGTAAGTAATGGAATAAATAGTTCTTGCACTGTTCTCTTCTGCAGTGTGTTCTCTTCTTTTAAGTAAAAGGAAATTGAAGCAAAACACCGCAGTTGCCTCCTGCTTCTGAAGCCCAGTACCCTGGCACAAAGCTGTGCATCACGTTTCTGAGGCACTCTGGCTCCCCTCGGGTGTGATAAACTGCACTTTGGGCACGATGAGCGAGGAGTTGGTTCTCCGCATGGAGTTGCTCCTCCGAATGGAGTTGTTTCTCCTCATGGAGTTGCGCTTCCTCAGGGAGTTTTGGTGGGACAGCTCGCTCTTCTGCAGGGTTTGGATGAGGATGGAGGGCTTCTCATCGAGCTCCCGGGCACTGCAGCGTGGTGCAGCCACTTTGACGGTGTTTCCGAACTTGGAGTAGTCGACAGCGTACACGCCCTCCTCCTCGGTGACGATGGGCACGAAGCGGTGACCCCATAGGATCTCCTCTGCCACGTAGGAGGTTCTTGCCTGTGTCGTGATGCCCGTGGTTTCTACAACCCCTTCCAGTATCACGATGAGTTCCAGGTCCTGGAGCGCCAGGTCAGAAGCAGAGATATCATAAAGAGGACTCCGCTTGTCTATGACATGACAAATGATCAAGGGAGCCACCAGGAAAATGTTGTTGCTTTCAATGGGGTTATCCACGGGGATATCCACTTGGTGAATGGGTATGACTTCTCCTTCAGGGGTCGTGGTCTTCCTCACGACCTGGATTCTCACTGAGGCACTGATGATCATGCTCTTCCTCAGGTCCCCCACCCGGAACATGAAGCAGAGCTTGCCGTTGCGGACGGCGATGACTGCCTGCCGGCTGAAGATCAGCGTCTCAGCCCGCCGGTGAGCCTGCGCCGTCTTCATGAATATGCAGCCCAGCATGACAGCATTGATGATCAGCCCCACAATGTTCTGCAGGATCAGGACTGTGATGGCCAGGGGACACTCCTCAGTCATCATCCTGCCCCCAAAGCCAATGGTCACCTGGACTTCAATGGAGAAGAGGAACGCGGAGGTGAAAGACCTGTAGGGGAAGATTGCAGTTAATTTTCAGGACATGGAGCACAGACTGAGAAGCTGTTAACAGGTACTTCCAGAAATAAACGTAAGGACTTGTTTGTATAGCTCTAGTACACATAAGCCTTCTGTTAACACCAGCCAAAGCATTGCATGCTTGGTGGTTGAGATTTGTGTGGCTGGTGTACTGTCTAATGGTGGTAGGGAGACCTCAGAGCCTGAGCTCCTCAAAGATCATCTGGGTGACCCTGAGCAGCTCAGGGAATCTCTGTCCAGGAACACAAGCTGCCCACTGGCTTAGTGAGTAGCTCTGGAACAGCCGGGCTTTCCACCTTTTCCACGCCATAAAGCCCTTGGTGGAGAGAGGTGGTTTTGGCAAGGATGGGCAATCAGCTGGCACACAGATCCTTCCACCAGCCTGTGCAGGAAAAGGAGACAGGGAAAACTGCAGCACTTCACTCATGCTACCTGAATTGTGACCCAGAATTTCCTGATGGGGGAAAAAGGGGCTTTCCCAGATGTATGATGCTTCCCAAACCCTTGCGACTGAGGATGAGGTTACAGAGAGAGGCCAGTGGCCCCCACGGTATCCCCCTGCACACCCTGGCACCAGGACAGTGCTGTGACCCAAGGCTTGGGTTCAGCTCACTGCCAGGGCAAGACCAGGTGGAAAATTTCAACACAGAAGTGGGATGTAGAAGGGTGGGTTAAGTTAAAGACACTAGAATGCTATGGTGCTGAACATCACAAAATGCTGTCCACAAACTCCCCAAAAAACATTATTTATAGTAGCCACAAAGTCATATCCCCTGTATATATCAGGGTTCTTAACTTCCTTTTATATTTATTTATTCCTTTATTCCTTCCAGATACGTTCTTCCAGTGCAATCCAATAAATCTGAAGCATCCCAATGCTTACAGGGCTATACCAGTGGAAAATATATCCCACCCATGAAGATGGGTCTAAATCACTCACTGGGTTTGCTTTGCTTTTCAATTAATTTGCTTTTAAATGTTTCTTTCTAGCAATATTTTCAGTGGGGTACTGGAGGACAATTTAAATATCAAGGACAATTCTCTATGCAATGAGAAATTCCATCTTTCAGAAAACCAACCAGACTCTGCCCAGGTATCTTTGAAATAACTTTCTTTTTTTGCCTTTTCTATTTTTCTTAGTCAATAACAAATTCCTTTGTATTGAGGAGGTTTCAGTTACATGCAGAATGAATCTTCTGGATTCAAATTCAGTCCTCTGTCCAGTAGGTAGTCCAACTTCCCTTAGCAATAACCTATGTTTGTTTGAGAAAAAACAAACCAAACCAAACAAACAAACAAAAAAAAACCCCAACAATCCACCTTTTTAACAGTGGAAGTAAGTGAAAGAGCAAGTTTGGAAAGCATTTTAACCCTGTGAAATGGGAGAAAGAAAATGCAAATTACACCCTTCCCAGGTCCTTCCACTCAGAGCTGTGTAGCAGCTTTCCTTTTTGGATAATGTTTCATTTCTGTGGCAAAGATATGTGAGGCTTTAGAATTTATGCAGTATTTTGTAGAATGAAAAGGCTGTGCAAGCTCTAGGCACTGGTTAAAATTTCTACAGCCAGGTTTTCCTGTAAATATGTAATGGCACCTACCCAAGAAAGCACTCCTGAAATAGCTGAGGACCTAAACCTCAGGGGAGTAGGTTAAAAATTACTTGTCATGATGTTGGCATTGCAATACTAAAGGTATTTTATATCCCAAACTTGCCATTCTTAAAGACGTCAGCAATCACATCATTGCTTCATGACTTTGACCAAAGTGGTAGCCAGATTTCCCTAGGAAAGGAAAAGATTTCCCATGGCTTGGACATGGGTGCTGGAGCAGCTGTTGCCTGGACACCCCACAAGGGAGGGGTGTGTGTTCTTTGCCGTGGGCTACACCTGGAATGATATTGATTCATTCACTGTGCTTCCTAGCAGACATCCTGGAAGAGCCACAGGCAGCTATGGGAGGGAACAGTGGCAGAGTCCTGGCTGTGGATGTGGCTGGCCACAGTAGTATGAAGCCCTTGACCCCCAGCTCAGGATCTGTGGGGCAACACAGCAGCCACGCTGAGGGAGCCACCAGCCACATGCAGGGATGTCCCCTCAGCTGACCCTAGAGAGCTGCAGGGTTGTAGCTGTTCACTGCTTTTGGTTGGACAGATCTCACAAATCCCAGAAATGCCAGGGGTAACGCTCCTGCGGGTGCAAGCTGGGTCATGACATCTCATTTCAGAGGATACTGCTTGTGGACAGACATCAGAAAAGAAATAAGACAGCAACCTCTGCTCCAATTTCCCCAACTTAGTGAAGTGTAGCTTGGAAAAATCTCCTCTTCTTTTACCTTGGAAAATCCCCATTTAGACAAAAAAAGTGTCAAAACAAAGGGAGAATTAAATCTCTGCTACCTCATGAGCCAGACATAAAGTCTCTTCAGACTTTGCGAGGTACCTCAAGACTTTTTGGGAGAAAAGGAGAAAAGGGAAATGGATTTGCTGATGTCTCAGAGCACCCTGCAACCTCCAGACCCTCAAAGCACTGCAATGTATAAAGGCAGGTGATCTGCGGCAGCCTGGTGGTATAGAACCAGGACTTTTCTACCTAAAAACCTACTGCTAAAAAATCAGATTTAATTGATGAGATCCTGAAGTGATCTTAGGGCTTACCCCACCTGCAATTCACAATCTTCTCTTCCATGTATGTTTGTGTCTGCTTGTTGGTGCCCTGACAATTGTCGTGACTTTGGGGACTGAGAGTAAAATTTTTCAACAGGCCAGTCCTCTCTTAAGATTTCACTGCTTGACACAAATGCACAATGTGGAAAATGTTCCTCTGTCCAACTGCTGGCCTATGGCTTCACCAAGGTATTTTGAAATCTTGCATATTTAACACTCTGATGAGAGTCACTTAGTTTTGTCCTAAGGGACACATTTCCTGGCATGTCTGACTGGTGCCCTTCCGGACATCCAGAGCTGGTTCCCTGCCTCTCAGGCACTGCTCTGGAGGGAGCACCTCTGGCCGACTGGCACTGGAGATGCTCCCGCTGCTGTAGACAACGTTACAATACATATAACACATACCCACTCTTGCAGCAGGCTCTTATCTCGACAGGCAATCGAGTTACCCACAGAGTGTGGAGACACATGAAAAGCAGCAGGTCTCCCTCTCTTTCAGATCCTGTAAGGAATCAAAGACATCTACAGTACAGTATTTTCCAAGCCTGGGAGGCTTGCTGAGTTTACGCAGTCTAGAGGAAAACACTGCACTTTTCAACTGTCTCAACCAAACCCAACGGTTCATGTAAACCAGAAGCTGCACTTCAGACAACACCAGGACAGCAGGCAGCTCTGTCCCCCACTTTCCTTCACCCCACCAAACTCTACTTTACCTGACACACGTCACGCACGGCGTCCACTTTGTGCTGTTCAAAGGGTTTTCTGTGCTCGGGTCCATGTCACCGTGGGCGAAGGCCACCAGCCACCACATCATGGCAAAGAGCAGCCAGCTGCACAGGAAGGACATGGTAAAAATGACCAGCGTATGACGCCACTTTAGGTCCACCAGGGTGGTGAAGATGTCTTGCAGGAATCGCCCCTGCTCGCGGATGTTCTTGTGGGCCAGGTTGCAGGCGCCGTTCTTGGCAATGAAGCGGGCTTTGCGCGGGCGGTCGCGGATGCGCGGCTTGCGCAGGTTCTCAGCAGCGATCCGTGCCAGCACATACTCTTCAGGGATGATACTCTTGCGAGCCAACATCTTCCTGCCACCATAGTCCACTTAGTGAGATGAGAAATGAGGTGTGGTCTCTCTAGCAAGTCTCTGCAGGGTTCGCTTTACCCTGCAAAATAGAGAGAACGTGGTTAGACTTGTCACCTGTCACCTTGTCACCTGAAGACCCGATTAGGTACCCCCCGCCAAACCCCACTACATTAAATGCTGGTTCTAGAGTGTCCTCCCTCTCTCAGACCATCATTTTTACAAGAGCAGTCGGTATCAGCTGGGAGCAGAAATGAAAGATGCTATTTGGAGACTCCTTGCAGGAAGGGAGGCTGCGCAGCAGTCGCACAAAGTCGGTGTAAAGTACCGTGACAGACACCAGCTCGGTTTCTCAGGCTGTTTCTCCGGGAGACAGCAGTGCTCAGACGGGGACTGGAACATGAAGCACTAAGTTATTCTCATCCTTCAGGATGTGGAGAATCAGACGTCTGTGGTTTGAGCCGAAGTTAAAATGCGGAGACAGCGTGGAGACTCCTTTCTTACGGCTGCAGCACCGCAGCGCATCCAGCAGCCCGCCGGGAGCCTCTGCCCTGTCCCCCGAGAGCATCACAAGAAGGAGCTGAGCTGGAGTTGCGGCAGGCAGCGAACGGGACTCCTCGGAGCGAGCGGTGGCATTTTCCCTCGCAGCTCTCCTTCCCTTCCGGGATCAGGCGGGGAAACCCTCCCTTTATTACCAAACTTTGTCCCCAAACGTGTGACAGAACAAACCCACGGATAGTCCGGCTCCCCGGCGGCTGGCCCGTCCCACCGGGGGAGGGCAGGGCTGCCTGACCCCCCGGCGCCTCGCAGAGTCGCCCCCAGCCCCCGGCCCCGCCGCCACTCACCGCAGAACGGGGCGGGACGCGGCCGGGCCGGGCGGAGCGCGGCGGCCCGGGCGGAGCTGGCCGGCGGCTCGTAGGGATGCGCGGAGGGGCCGGGGAGGGGCTCGAGCTCCGGACGCGGTTCTCGGGATTCGGGGCTAGCGAGCGGCGGTCGGGATGCGGAGCAGGGGCGCACACGCTCCCTGCGCTGCGCAGTGCCCGCGGACAATGGGTTGAGGGTGTTTAGGCAGGTTCCAGCCCATTTAACAGCGGAGCATGGTGCTAACACTGCTGGTCTGTGCCATTTCTCTAGTTACACAAGGCTGCACGCCTGCCTGCTGACCCTGGCAAGCCAAGAGTTTGTGCCTTCCTAACCTTATCTTTCCTCGAATCTGGCTGAGACAGAGGAAGCGAGGCTTGTGCGTTAAGTGTTTGGGGGACCAAAGCCAGAATCTCATGACCTTTGCAGCTTTGGACAAACTTAATTACCTGTCTCTGCAAGAAAGGAAGGAAAGATTTCACGGGTCACAAGCTCTTGCTGAGCAGCGTCAGGCGCCTTGTAATGTTCAGCTAGGCAATGGGCACTGGCAGATGGGGATTCGGGATGCGTGTAGGAGGAATTCTGTACAATGACCACCTCTCCCCCACCTCCCCAGTGAAATTCCTGAAGTTCTTTCTCTTTCCCACTGGTTGAAATTAACAATTTTGGCTCTTGTGTTTAATGGAAACTTGCATTCTTGGAAATTGCAGATTTTTTTTGTTGTTGAGGGGGTTTTTTTGTTTGTTTTGTAATGGGAAGAATAAACAGTACATCAACTTCATTAAAATATCCAAATTTAGATTTTTATGAAGCAAAGTGCAGAGATTGTGTCAAATTAACTCCTTTGTATCCAAGGAGTGTGAGTGTGTGTGTATGTATGGTAGGGAGGTTCCAAACTTTTCTCTGTATCACTCAAGTGAATCACCTGTGGGGTATAAAATTCCTACAGAACAAAATACCTCACTTCACTCCGTAAACTAGGGAAAAGCTTGACATGCCTTCTGCAATCAGGAAGGGTTTAAACATATTCAGGCTTGGAAAAACTCAGAAGGCACATTTGACAGGCAGTGTAATCCTCAGCTTGAAGATATCTACCCTGCTGAACACATGCACGTGTTAACTTTAAATAGATGAGTGGTTCCTGGAAACTTCTCCAGCACTGGCCTTTGCTAATACCACATACCCAACAGCCAGAGGAGAGACAGACACAAAGCTCCACTCATATTAGGCAATTAGCTAAATATTTATGCGTGAAATTAACTGTAAGCAGATGGGAAGGTGAAAAATCAGGGTCTAAGCCAAATACCTTTAGATTCTACCCAGACTCATATAGTCATTTGAGTGGGTCTCTGCAGTGTCAGCATTGTTAGTGTGTTCATGAGCTGGGCTTGGGAGAACTTGGGAAATGATCTTTCTACAGACAGGGTGACAGACACAGCTCATTCGTTCCATGCAGCCTTCAAAAGTGCATCTCACTTGCAATGTAACTATTGGAAATAACTGGTTTAATACACTTGTTCCTTTTCCCTTTTCCCCTTTTCCTTATTCTCTTCCTCTGCTCTTCTCCCATTTAGTTCCTGTGAAGTATTTGTTCTCTTCTAGGGCTAGAGACAAGATTGATGTTCCCTGGTATGGCTGCTAGGTGCAATTCAGAAAATAACTGTCTGGGAACTGCATGCAACACTTCCCACCCCCCACTTCTTCATGACATCCTTGAATTGTATGACTTTGCTTCTGACACAAATTAGCTTATGCTACATGCCCAATTGCACACTTTCCTCTGAAATTCTTGAAATCCCCAGCTTTATAATCAGGGTCACAGAAACACCAAGAAATGTTGCTTTACTTACTTGTCACCTCAGAGCACAACCCACGTGTGTGGCTGTTCTTAGCCTCATCCCCTCTCACTCAGCCCCTCAAGCTGCTGCTATGCTCCCCAGCCCATCTAGGCTGGTAGCGAGTGCAACTGTGTGACACACAGTGTGTGCCGTCTCTGCTGGTAGTGAGTGCAACTGTGTGACACACAGTGTGTGGATTAGCAGCTAGTTTAGAAACATGGATCAAACCCATCCTTGAGGACAGGGGAATCAAGGAGCAACATTCCTTGAGCTACTCAAGTGGAACAGAAACTGCTGCCAGCACTGGCACTGTCAGGAGTCCCCCGTGAGCTCTCAGGCCCACGAGTTCCCCACTAAACTGCTGGAGGTTTCCTCCCCCTTAACTGGGTACCATGCAGAGGCTGGAATTCTTGTAGCTGAGATAGGAAGGGATCCATCAAACACACACAAATAGATCTGGCGCAGCCTCAGTGTGGCTGAACAAAAGTAACTGATCCTTTCACCTACCACCATACATTGCAGGAAACGTGCTCATAAAATCCCATCTTTTCCTCTCTGCCAGTTCAATACTGGAAGAGTTGCCTTCCTCCTCACTTCTACTGGAGATGAGTTCTGAAGAAGCTTTCTGGGCCATGACCGCAGGGATGTGAGGATCAGGAGCTCCAGACATAATTCTGAGCACAGCATCCATTCCCCCAAGTTCCAGTGAATGAAAATGCTCTGGAGAGTGACAGCTACTAAAATCCTTCCCCTCTGACCTTCTAAATACTTGCTTGGTTGCCACATGTGCACTTGAATCTGAGATTTAAGTAACAACTGGGAAAATCTCCTAAAATGTCTCCTAACCCATTTGGTAAGGAACAGAGTGTCTGAGTGTTGAGAACACGGCCTTTTCAGGAAAAAAAATGATCAGAATTGATGGCAGTTTTAGGTCCGGTTTTCTTATGACCCTTCATGTATCTCCTTGCTGTTTCATTCCCCTCCACCCACAAGCATTACTGATATTATGGTAAATATCACGTTACAATTATGCCAATCTAAAAAACAGGATTAAATGATGCACTTAGACATGAATTTCCACATTATAGCTGTGTCCAGCCCTTTCAGAAAATCCTGCTTTGTAATAAGTTTTGTTTGAAATTCTAATCTTAGCTTAGAGATAGGATGACTTTGCAGGCGTCCAGAGATGTCATGCACTTAGAGCGAGGCTTCCACAGACATACAAAGCTGATAAGCCATATCCAGATAGCGTGGGTGAACTCTTCCCTACATGAGCTGGTGGGACATCCATCAAACATGAAAGAGCAGAAACTGCAAACTAAGGGCATCTGTTACCCTAAAACAGCTCCTTTCCCCACCCTGTTTCATGCAAGAGCAGCAGGACAAAAATAGTTTTTGTCAGCAGAATACATGTAACTAGTGCCCCTGGTCCAATGTAAGTTGCATAGTGAAGTTTGTGCATTTTCCTGGAGCTTATCCTAAGGCTCTAGGAAGAGCAACCCCAGTTTGGGATTGTTTCCTTGCTTCCCCATGCCATAATTTATGGGGAGGCTGTAAATCAGTTTCTAGGTAGGTTGAACATGGTTACAATGAGCCTCTAGCTGTGTTCTTAGAGTATAGTGTCCCTTAGGTGCTTTCCCTCTCTAGCTCACTGGCTTTTCCAGGGTTAAATTAAGATTGTGCCAGTGACAGAAAGCAGATGCCATGTCTCACCTTCAGATCTTGGCACACAATATCTGGCAACTCCAAGCCCTCAAGTCTCTGATACTCTGATGGGACCTGAATAAGTAGATAGCTCCAAGTCTGAATGATTCAGGCCGTGAAAATCTGCAGTACTCAGAGATTCTTAAGACTCTCAGCTTCCTGCCTCTGATGGAGGTCTAATGGTCATTTTGCTGAAAGAGTAAGGCCTAATGTGGCTGGTAGAATAAAAACACATATAACCATTAAATATGAAAGAATATGCTGCCTTGGGGCCTCTGTAGCTGTGATTCTGAAGGGTGGTGGTTCTGGACCATGTCATTTACACGAAGCTGCATTAGTTCCTTAGTTACATGATTAAATATTTTACTGCACGCTGAAGTGATTTTATGGATATAGCCCGAAAATCCTGAAATAAATTAAAGGGAGAGTTAAGAAATGTCATGGGAATAGCTATGAGGAACTCTTCTGGGCAGTCCTAGCTGGGACTGTTCATTACTTACTTATACCTTTAATCCAAAGGTTGTATAACCATGTAATGTATTTATGTATAAAGCAGACTAATATACATACATGGGAATGAATTGCAGTGGCCACTGAAATGTACAGTGTGTTGTTGTGAGCTGAATGCTGCATTATTATAGAGTAGCTCATGGCATGAAAATCCCTGTGTTCCATGAAAATGGAAGGAGGCATCTTGTGCATCATTAATAGAAACCAATTAAAAAGATATTTTAAATAACTGCTTGTTTATAGTGTTCAGAATGTGGTTTATTATATTAGAGAAATGAGCAGTCTCTGCCAGGAATGTCTGTTCTGTTTGCATGGGTAGTATCTAGCAGCAGACAAATGCTATCAATAGTGAATAATTAATAGTAACTGCAGTAAATAGATTTTCTAAAAATCTCTCTTCTTGGCAGATTACACTTGGTAGCCTCTTGGCTTCATTCAAGCCAATACTTCAAGCTGTCCTGCCAAAACAAAACAGCATCACCAAGTTGCTAATTTGTACAAGTCAGCTAACTTCTGCCTTGTCACCATTTTTTTCATCATTTGAATACCTGATAGTTTTTCCCCACAATTCTGCAGAGAGATCAATTCTAGTGGAGAAAAAACAGAGCAGTAAAAAACCAGTGTGGAAATGATTGGGATGTTTGCACAGCAACAAATAATTTGATTTACAGTTTTGTTTTCAGACTTTTCTTAATAGTGTCTTAGTTTTGCCTCTGAAAGGATTTATTTTCCAAAGAAACTAAGGAGTTCTTTACATGCCACCATGGAATCATATCAGAGAATTTACATAACATATTTCAATTTTAAATAAGGCTTTTAAAAATGCTGCTTGAGGATGCAAATATACTGAGTTAATTTTTGGCTTTTAATCACATTTAGTGGGAGAATCATTGCTCCAGGTAGGTTTTTACAAGTGGCACTGTGGTTTCAGTGGCTATTTTAGAGTTGATTTTGACTGGCAATATCACACAGGATTATAGTGCTTCCAAATGGACTATACTCCAACTTCTGACACTAGATAATGGAAACATGATAATGAAAACATGGCCTCTGTTCACAGCTTGTTTTATAAAGGTAGCTGTTGACTCAACTGCATTATATCTCCATTTTTTAAAAATAAAATTCCTATGAGCATTTGTGTAAAATGCTCGTGTGAGGTTTCCTTCAGCTTTTCATGATGCATTAACAAAATTGCCCGTGAATGTATTAACATCTTTACACAATAAAGCCCAACAGTCCATTCCTTTGGGAAAAAAAAGAACACTATCAATTACTTGAAACAACTTACTGTACAAGGAGATTTTACTACTTGACCACAGTTGAAATTGTATTTCTATTGTAAGAAAATGCAATTCAATATATTGTTTTTTTGGAGAGGTTTTGTATATAATGAGATGCAAACTTCTTTGGGCTATATGCCTGTTGGTACTCACTGAGTTCCAAGGAGCTGTATTAATTTATAGCAGAGTTGTTCTGCAATAACAAACAGAAAAGAAGCTTGTCCAAGTGTTCGAGAAACATTGGAGAATATATTCTTTCAGATGAATGATGTATTTGGGAAAAGCAGGCGCACTCTTGCTAATAAAGAGCTTTTTTGGGTCTGCAGTGAGACTGGAACTTATAAACACTTGAGATACCTCATTGTGTGTATCACTTGGCCTAACACAGCAGAGATCTCTCCCTGCAGACTTTGCCTTGCTTATGCCCCTGGCTTAACAGAGCTACCCCAAACTGCTCAGGGGGAGTTCCAGTGTTTCCTAGCACTATTAAGTTTGGGTTTAGTAAGGGTTGTATGGGATATTTCTAGTTTAGAAGAAGCAGGGATTAGCTGTTATGAGCTCTGACGAGACTGATGAAAGGCCACGTACAGAAAGGGAGCAGCTTGATCTGTGTCAGCCCTTAGACTCGGCTCAAGGAGTGGGAAAGACACCCAGTGGTTGTAAGCCAAAGGTTAAGAAACACTGTTGTGGCTCTCTAAGAAGTTGCACAGCCAATTTCTGTACTTAAATGGGACCTGCAGGAAACATGGGAAGGGACTCTGTGAGGGAGTGGCGTGGTAGGAGGAGGGGCAATGGCTTCAAACTAAGTGTAGGTTTAGATTGGGTATCAGCAAGAAATTGTTCCCTGTGAGAATGCTGAGGCCCTGGCACAGGTTGCCCAGAGAAGCTGTGGCAGCCCCATCCCTGGAAGTGTCCAAGGCCAGGCTGGATGGTGCTCTGAGCAACCTGGGACAGTGGAAGGTGTCCCTGCCCATGGCAGGGGGTGGAACAAGAGGAGCTTTAAGGTCTCTCCCAACACAAACCATTCTGTAATTCTATGATCAACAACAGGAGATCTTCTACTTTGCTGTTTGTCTCCCAGAAACAGTTAACAGAAAAATAATGTAGATGGAATGAGAAATAATATTTAGAATCTATCACAGAGATTACTTTCCTCTGTCCATAGTTAAATTTACACATAGCCAGTGTTCACATTCAAAGCTCCTTTGCAAAAGGAAGAACTTCAGAGTGTTTCTCATACCTGTAATGGCTCTGAGACAAACCTAAGAGAAAAGAGGAGCTAATTATTGGCCTCTCTTAAGTATTACAAGACACAGTCTCAGGCGCATGGCAAGCCTTCAATGCAGTGGGAACAGGAATCTCATTTAACTGCCTAGCACCACTTAAAATAAATCAGGATTGCATCATCATCAAAGACACACAGATCAACAAAACCTTTTGTACTTCATCTTTATACCCAGTCTGACAGCAGGAAATCCAATTATCATTCCGGTGAAGACAATTAAATTAAATCAAATCAAGAATAATTTTGGCCTTTTGGCCATGAAATTTGGATAACAATATGTGCAATATGTGCTTCTGCTGCAGGCACCTGCTTTTTGAAAATGTATTTTATTTGAACAGGGAATTGATCCCAAAAAGAACAAAAATGTTTTCACAGTGAAAACAGACAGGGAAATCACAGAAGTACTTCCCCTCATAAAATGTTCAAGACTGATCTCTTTTGTTTAGTTGTGTCACACAGATTTATTTTAAATAATTCAGTGAAAAGAAAAACTTCCAAAAATCCATTTTAAAAGATAAACCACTATATCCTTTTTACACTGTGAGACTAAATTCCAAGTCCTACAACTTCTCCAGAATTATTGCATTTTTGGGGGGGAGGGGGCAAAATGCTCTGCCTTATGTTATTTTAATGACAGTAAAAATAGGCTTAAGTGCACTTAGTGGTCTTCCTAAATGTTGTAGCAGCAGGTGAATAAGAATCACTTTGAATATTACCTGTGAAGCTGATCTCTCAAGCTGTACCTGTCTGTGAAACTCCTTCTGGTTGTTTACTACCCATGAATCAGGATCTAACCTTGTGTGAAAGTCAGGTGCAGGCAACCTTTGCAAAACTGCCCGATGTAAATATGTGTCTAACTTCATCTACACTCTTGCAATAATTTGAAAATCACACCTCCTTGCACTAGATCTGATTTAGAGGTAGGTCATAAATGTGTGAAGGAAAATAAACTTTGTCCCCAAATAGAACTTGAAGGACTAAAGACATATAGAACAGTTAGTGGTTGGCTAATGACATGCCATTTCAAGCACAGTATTTTAGTAGACATGAATAAAGGATTGGCTAATATCAAGTTTATAAATTCAGATCAATTTTAATACAAAGTCTTCAGACACTGTACAAAATTCCTCTATAAGCCTATCAAAGCATGCATAATCATAGGATGATTTGAATGTTTAATGAAAGTTGGAAGAATGAATGTGGATTTAGGAACTGACTCTAGGATTAAACCACCATTGCACTGAAAATAGTTCTGTCACAACTGAAGTGTGCTTACTAAAGTGAAGGATGGGAAGAATGTCCTTATTCCTCATGAAATTCCTTTCCCTCATTCACTGCCCCTCTGTTACAACTTGAAGAGCAAAGTTTATGCCTTTGGAATGCAGCAGATTGCCCCAACTGTTATGGGCGTGGATGTTTTTCCTAATTTTTCCCTCTGGGAATAGAATGCATCTGGGGAACCTCTTGCTTCCTTGACAAACTGCACGATTTGATGGCTGGTTCCAGCGTAACATATGCAGTTTATAAGATCAGTGCATTCTTTTTCTCTCTTCAAACAATAATACAGTCAATAAAACGTCTGAGGAAAATGCCAAATTCCCAGGAAGTAAAAAACTTCTCCCTCCGTGTTTGCATATGTGTGTGTGTGTGTGTGTGTGTGTGTGTGAAATTTAATATCTTTGAATAAAGTGACATTTTTATTGCTTCAAGGCATACATGTATCGCAATGGGCTTTATTATTTTGGAAGATGGAAGTGTGAAGAAAGAATCTCTAAAAAACAAAACAAAACAAAAAAGGTAAAAGTGATGTTACACTGAGTAGAAAATATTTGCATTTCATCTGTTTCAAAAGAAGCTGTTAAAAGGCATTGTGTGGCTGTTCACATGTCAGCCCGGACAAAGGAAGCGAAGATGCCATCTTCCCGGGAAAGCAGATTCTCAGGAGTATCGTACTCCAGGATGTTCCCTCGCTTCATGACGATGACCAGATCTGCAGTGAGGATGGTGTGAACCCGGTGCTGCCACAAAGGAAATCAAACAGAGGTGTTCATTTGGCTAATTCTCACCAATGGGCCTCATGCAAGGCAAACCCCATTGGGGAAAAGCTGTCCTTGTTTGCAGCAATATTTGGAATAGATCCTTGTACTTTAACCTGAAGAGAGCTTCAGTTACTTTACAGCCTCTGCCACCAAGCCTGAAAATACCTAAGCATCAACCTCACTTTTTGCCATTATGGACAGCACAGCTGTTGGAATAAATCTTATGGCCCCACTGAAACAATCTTCCCCCGTGGGAAATAGGGATGAGAAGCATCCTGCACTGCCAGATGGCTTAACATTCTACTCTGCTCCTTGTTCTCTGCACCCCAGCAGTCTGCTCTCCATCTATCTCAGGTCTGTTGCCTTCTGTAAATCCCTCTGGGATCTAATTTGAGTTTAAACAACAGTTTAATCCCATAGGCTACAGGTTTGAAATCAGTTTGAGTTTAATTTTAAGGTCATATGAGTACAGCCAGACAGGTATAGATGGGATGAATTCTTAAAAGTGTGATATTTCACTACACAGGCTGAAAGTCTGAGATCACTTCATGGGTTGAATTCCCTTGACATACTAGTTTCAATGTCAGCTGCATGTCTAAGATTCAGGTATGAACAGCATAAATAGTCATGAAATTAAACAAACCCAGGAACCACACACAAGAAACACCTTCTTGCACTGTCCTCTCAGAAGCTGTGCAGCAGAAAGGAAGCAGAGTGAAAGTAAACTAAAGAAGCAAAAATAACTACCAAAGAGCCAGAAGTCCTGTGAACAGTGTGGACTGAGAGAGTCTACTTGTGAGTCTTCACCAAAGTGGTGAACAGGCCGTCCTCTTTGAGGAGTAAGTTTGAGGCAGTGTCACATTCAACTAGAAAGCCCTCAGAAAGGACTAGGACAATATTGGCGTCCAAGATATGAGACACGCGATGCTGGAAAAAAGAACAGAAAAACAGGTGGGTGAAAGAAGGATCAGCTGTGAATGAGGAGAGGAAGAAATGAAGCCAGCTCCATGAGGAAAGCTAAATAATAATGTGTACTGTTTCACTTGGGACACTGACTTTGGAATGGCAAAGCCAAAGAAAAGTGAGATTCCAGGCAGAAGGACAATACAGCATGGAACCGAAGGACAACAATCTCTCAACTAGAATCTTCAGCATTTATATAGCCAAGAAGAGCACATTGTAAATGAGCTGGGTTAAGTGGCCTTCCTGACTCAAACTACTCGCTGACAGCCTTGAAACCAGATTCCAGGAGGCCTGACTATAATCTCTAACCACAGGACTGGATTCCAGACAAGGCAAATGAAACAGCTGTTGAAACATCTATTTTTCTCATGGAGAAAAGCTCTGTTTGTTGACTAATGCTGCTGTCACAGGTGGAAATATTCTTAATAGTGTCCCACCACATTTCTGTGCATGTGTATGCATGAACATGCATGGATATATGGAACTTTTGGGCACTAGAAGTGGCAGGAAAATGGGAAAGAACATCATAAATCCCTAGCTAAAAAGATATTATTTTGGGGGGTAATTCCCACTGATTCCAGTTTTAAAACCCTTTTTGTAAACCCAGTTTTTTATTCCAAAAGAGAGAAAGATAACCCAACTTCAGAAACCACACCAAGAGTATTATGAAATTTCAACTCATAAATTTGTGCCATGTGTGTAGGCACTACACATACATAGCCTTCAGAGGCAAAATTCAAGCCTAGATTTTGATGCAACTTTCAGTAATGATTCAAAGCATGCATTTGGTTTCAATTTTTTAGTGAGAATGACTTCAGATTTTGTTGGAGACAGTGCAGATGCTGAAGTTCCCTGTAAAGTCTTTGTTCAGATCCCAGTGTTTTAGTTTAATAGCAGGACAGCATTTACTGCAAATTTTCAGGTTGACAGAAAGTGTCTGACTTGTTCTGGTATCATGGGCGTGGTTTATTCTATTTTGTTATGCTTTTAGTTTTATGTAGTGGTGTTTAACTGGTGAAGGGTAAGGTTAACTTCCTGAGGAATGAGGAAAAACGAGCTTTTCTGGCTTAGTACTTACTGCTATTGTTACAACGGTGCGGTCGGCGAAGGCAGTCATCACAACCTTCTGCAAGATGTTTTCCTGTCAGAGGAAAAGGCTCACTCCAGTTACTTCATCCTGTTACATTCTAATTCGCATGTTTTCAAGCATATTCCACACTATCTCTTTCCCAGCAGGGAAATGTCACACCTGTGAAAGCAGGGGTTCTCTAAAGCATTTTATTTTATCCTGGTAGAAACAGAACCCCTGCCAACTTTTTCTGCTACAGAGATCTCACAGCTTTGTGGCTGACACTTAGGGAAGATGCATTTCTCCTGGTAGATCCTTAACTAGCTAATTGCTGTACTCACCGTGGCCATATCAATAGATGCTGTGGCTTCATCCATGATGAGGATGCTGCTCTTGCGGACAAAGGCTCGAGCCAGACAGAAGAGCTGCCTTTGCCCCACACTGAAGTTTTCCCCGCCTTCTGTGACCACGGCATCTGTAACAAAACCAGCTCCTGTGAACACTGCATCCCTGAAATGCTGCCCCTGAGAGCTCTGCTTGTGCACTACTCCAGGGCCAAGCAAAATCCCCATAAAAGCCAGTAACCATAACCTTGACTGACCAGTGGGATGGAGGGATACCAAGAAAAATGAGCATAGCCTCTTGGGAAAGGAAAAATATATCACTAAACAAACAGTTGGCACAAATTGTTAGAAAATCTAGTAGGCTGCAGGGTAATATCTTAGTAATATGAAATATACTTGATATGAAAATAAATATGTGAGTTTCCTTCATGGAATGGATCTGAAATAGTAAGAAAAATGCTCTGTCAGTGTTTACAACTCTGCTGGCAGAGCCAGCTTCTGCTAAAGGAGGCAAGATTGTTCTTTCTTCTTCTTACTAATTATCCCACTATGATCATAGAATGATAGAATATCCTGAATTGGAAGAAGCCCACAAGTGTCATCAAAATCCGACTCCTGGCCCTGCACAGGACAGCCTCAAGAATCACACCATGACATTGAGGTGTTGCAGGATTTTTCCATGGTGCATGAGAAACCAAACTTTTTCCGCTTTTTAATAAGAATATTCTCTCTAATGTGAAGAGAGACTCTGCATTATGTGCCTGTCACCCCTACATGGTGATCCAGAGTGTCAGATGGGATTGATCTGTTTATCTGTGTGCATGCATGATTCCAATATTGGCCCATGATCCCAGAGATTGGTTCAGACATACCAAGGCCTCCTGGCAATGACTTGACCATGTTCTTCAACTGAGCAATCTCCAGAGCTTCCCAGAGTCTGTCATCAGTGCATTTGCACTCAGGATCCAAATTAAAGCTGCAAAGAAAACCATAACAGGAGTCTTGTTAATGCAATTACTTTGAGTTTTCTGCAAATTAACACCTTGGCATTGTGTGTTGCTCAGCAGACTGTGCAGATGGATTGGAGTGAGCTAGAAAAGATCCTTGCTTTAATGGTGGAGGAGTTTTTTGAACTACTTAATTAGTGGTTTGTTTTGCTTTTTTTTTTGGTTTTTACTCAGAGCTAGGATTAAAAAATACACTAAAGAAACGGATTATTTTTGTATTCAGGGTTGGTTGTTTATTAAATTTTATCAAAAGTACAGAAAATTTAGCAACACTTCCAGCCACTAGCTAGAAGCAAGCAAAATGGAGATGAATATAGCTAGCTACAAGGTCTCTTAAAGCTAAACAGTTTAGTAGAGAAATAACACTTATATTATTGATATTTTTAATTTAATAATTAAATTTCTGTGACCTTCAGTGTGGCACTAACTGTTCAACCAGAACTTATTACTTGAAATTACAAAGAAGAAGGAAGATGAGCACTGAAAAAGACACTATTTAAAATCTTCCATCTTGTTCCATACCTATTACTATATTATAAAAACCTTAAATTTAAAACCCTTCACTATGTGAAAGCACAAACTACACATCCATAATTTTAACTTCATCATTTACATTTGGAAGATTTCTCTAAGGCCTTAGGTCAAAAGCAGTGTTTTTGGGGGGTTAGTGCTAGAAAGTACAGAAAGCTCAAAAATCCCAGGTTTCTGGGATGCAACACCTTGCCTTTTTCATCCTCTTGTGTTCCACAGCTGCCATGACAGGCAGACTATGCAGTTCTGCCTGCCACCCCCTAGTTGCATATACTTACCGGATGGAGCCACTGAACAGGATTGGGTCCTGGAGAATGATGGAGAGTCGCGAGCGGAGCGTGTGCAGAGGCAATTTGCTGATGTCTATCCCATCAATCACTATCCTCCCTGTGTCAAACAACACACAGAATACATGAGGGAATTGCACAAAGCATGTGATCCACAGGTAGGGAAGGTGGAACAGCCCCTCTGGGCTGATCTCTGGATGATGGGACACTGTCTCTGTGAGCTCTCAGCACTGTCATGGGGAAAGTGAGTATGTCTAATAACACAAGCCAGGGATATCACAAAAGCCAGCTTATCAGTGACACTGCCATCTTGCTCTTTTCCTCTTTATTCCCCCTACCCTCCCTTACAGGAAATTATGTTTTCCCTTCTATGCGATTAATAATAGCACCAGAAGGATAATTTCTTATGGGTCAATTACAGCCAAACAGAGCAAGAACAAGAGCAACTTTTTTGCTGAGCCTTTCTTTGTTCCCCTTGAATTCAACAGCTGCTGAAGATATTTCCTCTGAGAAGAGGCACAATTTCTTTTGCATAATAGATGCATGTATATTATGGGGAGGTTTATGGGAAAGGGATGGGCCAAGGCAAACTGAAGGAGGATATGGTAAGGGCTATTTCCATCAGGTATTTCTGCAGTTTTCAGGTGGATTGATTCACTAGGCGGCTGCACTCCTCCCTGGGATGTACGTAACATTAATTTCATCAGCTCTCTCTCCCAACAGTGAGTACTTAACCTTGAACTGGCAGGAACATACATATTCAGAGCTTTGTACATGTGTCCCTTCTGTCATTCCCATTGTCATGATACTGCATTTTGTAGGTTGTTCTCTGTGACCCTGTTCCAGTGGAAGATTTCATTGGCCCCGTAGCTGGACTACTTCTATTATTGTAGTTTTATGCTTTTATTAAATCTCCAGAAGAATCAAGATTTTATCTCTAAGGTGCAAAGTCCAATTATTTTCACATTTCAAGAAATTCCAGTTCAGGTTATGGGACTTCTGCTTGAGACATTAAGCAATTCCTTTCCTTCACAAACAAGGACATTAGAGTGGGTTAGCAGAAGATGAGGTAGAATAAGGAGGGAAAAATTAATATGGCCTGCCTGGGGAATAAGGAAATGCTTACTTCATAGAAGCCAGGGTTCTCAAGGAAAAGAAAAGAGGAGGTGAGAGGATCCAAAGGAAAAAGTAAGTTTGAGAGGAGTGGGAAAACTGGGAAAGAGTTGAGAAGAGAACAAGGAAGACACAAGGGAAATGAGAGGTTGTTTGAACAGAGGGCAAGAGAAGGGAAACACTGAAGAACAAAGCAAAAGTATGGAAATAAAATGTGACTGATTCAAATTTAAGGTGATAATGAAGACCTAAAGAACAACATGAATGAAATTTTGGCTCTAGTAAATTTATTAAAAATCTTATTATGTAACTTTTATTAGAGACAGAACCCCACCCAGAAGGAGATCAGCATGGAGGCCAAATATGGGTACAGCCGGGAGAGGGATGTGCACAAAGAATAAACAGAGCTTGATTAGAAGAGGCTCAGACATTCCCATTGGGAAAAATTAGGGATACAGGAGAAGCAGACAAAAAAAATATACAGAAAGAAGACTTAAGTAGAAGGAAACTTCAAGCTGGCTGTTAGCATGGTTATAATTTCTTTGCAATATTTTTATATCCAGGAATCATGGTCATGAATCAGAAGCCTGTGACCATAGACACATACAGGCACAGAACCACAACAAAAGCAAATACTAGCTGCATCAGATTCACGTATCCTCCCACATTCTAGTGGGCTTTTCCTGGCAAACATTCCATGCACAATGGCTAAGTTAGAAACTTAGAAATCTTCGAAACAAAAAGATGACTTTCTAGTAGTTTTCTATATTCCTTCAACAGCGCACATGTATCTGTATTATAAATGTTGAAAAGCAGTTCATGGCAATTAGCTGTGACAAATGCAGCAGGAGTGAAAACATAGCAACATTTTTCCAATCCTGAAGTCAGATTCTGCTGCAGTTGTGGGAAAGCACAATAAAATTTAAAAAAATCAAGGGAATGGACTTGTTGAGTTCTAGTTTCTACTCTGCTAATATTTTGACAGCTATAGTAAGTTAATGCAGTAAATCCAGAGAGTTACATGTTTTTGTCCTGTCTCAAAAATTGCATATTGTTTTGTCAGACCATACGCAAATTTAAAAAAATTTAAAAACCAAAACAAACAAAACATTAGAAATATCTGTGCACAACTTTTCCTGGAAGAACCAAATGCTATTCAAAACTTTGTACTTTGAAGTATCTGGTATAATACTTCTAATGAAATATTTTTTGAGTCAGAGAACCAGGTTATAAACTATCAAAAAGGCTCCTTGTTTCTTCTGAGGAAATAAGGGGGAATCAGAGGAAGACTGACAACATATTCCAGGGAAAACTGACCATCAAAAATATCCACCATTCTGAAAAACGCCAAGGACAGAGAGGACTTGCCGCTGCCAGTGCGACCACAGATTCCAACCTGCACAAAAAGAAGGATGTCACTTCAGAGTACTCTCTTATTCACTTACTCCTTACTTACACCTGTATTCTTTTGGGAAAGTTGCATTGGATTGTGCTACTGGTGGGTAGAAAGGTCCTTCCCAATGGCAGGTGGCACACCAGGGAAAACATAAAGCAGCACAGTGAGCACACTCCCCTTTTCTGCCCCTCATCACTGGGACTTGTCTCAGGAGCATTTCAGCATTTTGGCCTGGATGCCAATGACACTCTGAGCTGAAATGTGAGATACTCTTTTGTTTTTACACAGTTCAGTCTGGTGTTCCTCTAATTTATCTGCCATCTAGGCTCACTCTTATGCAAGGAAGATGAACTTGGAAAGACATGAGACATTCAGAAGAAAAATTGATCCCAGCCAAGAATAAGCTTTTATCAGTGTAAGTTCTTGATCTGTACCCAGGGACCTCAGAGAAGATTGTAAATGCATGTATCTGCCACTGCATGTTGTTAATCTTGTTCTTTTGCCACTTTAGAAAGGAAAACACAGTAACCAAGGATCTGGACTAAAACAAGTATGATGAGCAATTGCTTGACGTGGTACCTTTTGTCCTGGTTTGATATAGGCCTTCACATGCTTCAGAACAGGCTTCAGGTTGTTTTCATAGCGAACACACAAGTTTTCAATCTTGATTTCCCCCTCCTGGGGCCAGTCTTTGGGGACTTGAGAGGGATCTGAAATAGTTACAGAAAAACAAACAGAAATGAATGCTGCCAGAGGGTCACTCTTTACAAGAGTCCCCTTTCCCTTTCTCTACTGCCTGGGCACCTGCCTTTAAGCCGCTGGAGAAATGAAGCTCCAGTTCCCTGCCAACAGGAGGCTGAGCTGGGAGCTGCCAGGCAGGCACTTGTATCTACACACATAGGAAGAGAGGACAGATACTAAAGCATCTCTTGGCACTGCAACAGGGAGAAGCTGAAGGAGCAGAGAACGCGGTGTCAGGGCAACGTTAGCACAGCATTGGGTCAGTGGCCAGCACAGGAAGGGCAGCTTGAGGAAGGAAGTTGTTACTACTACACAGCATGAGCTGCTGACATTATCACAGCTCATGTTTCATTCTGATTAGCAAATACACAGCAGGTTTTGTCTCTGGACTGAGGAGATTGGCTTTTCAGGGAAACTTCTTGACCTTGAGCACTTTTTCTTGCACTTCAACCACTTCTAAAGTGGCAATCAAAGCCAATTAGAAGTGTGTGTAGCACAAATTCCAATGTGCAGCTCAGAGAAGAGGTCTGCTTACCAGTGTGGGCCTGTCTTTAATCCACATCTGCTAGAAAGATCAGAGATTTTGAAGCATGTGAAATTTCTAATTTTTGTCCTTATTTTTGTTGTCTAAATAACTTGCATGTTTTGCTCTTCTTCTTCAGTCTATAACTGCAGTATTTTTGAATGTACTACAGGGTCCTGCTCTGTCTCCCTGGCATTTGATATTTTTTCATGTTGACTAACATGAGCAACATATTTTCATAGCTTCTTTTAGCTATCCTATGTCATTCACACCAGTGGCAATTTCTGCATCTCAGTGAGAACAGATTTTGGCCATAGAGGTGTGCACATTTTGCATGACCAAGTCCACCATTCTTTCATATGTAAAACCCCAAAAAGATTAAGAGCAATACCCAGGTAGCCTTCATAGTTCTCCGACTCCATGTTCAGGAAGCTGTGTACTTTTTTTACTGCACCCATCTGCACTTCCAGATCAGCCAGATTCCTCACTACCCAGTTCAGGTAGTTGGTTATCTGCATCACAAAATGAAAACAAAGACAGGCTTCAGTCTTCTTTCTGTTCATCTACCCATTTGGAAATAAAGGTGAATAGATTTGTGAAAATCCTTGGCCTGACTCAGCCCAGTGTGTCTCTTTTTATCATTACAGCAGTTCAAGACTCAGTGCAACAGCATCAAATCCATAAGAAGCCAGTCATACTCCAACATAATTAGTCCTAAGACAGCAATTTGGTACTTGGTATTCTCATCCTTATTTTTTGAAGGAGCAGTATGGAAAAGTTGTACCTAAACTCTGACTGATTGAGGGAATCTCTTATTTTCAGCATCTAATAATCAGTGCTGAAAGCTGTCTTCTTTCAGAAAACAATCAAAATTGAAAGTGCCGCTTTGAAATATTTTCTATTATGTATCTTTCAAATCTTTCAAAGACTGGAACAAAAGATTAAGGAAGTTCACTATTTACAAATATATTGAAAAGATTTTATGATAATTTCATTTCTGCATATTTAGATAACCAATTTCTCTCTGCGGAAAATATGAGAAGTTTTTAGCATAGAAATATATGAGGCAATAAAAATTGTTCAGTTCAGCAATATTTCCTTCCTGGTTTTTATTCTCATTTGTAATGAAAAGGATTTGATCAACAGTTGAATCAATAGTAAAGGTATTACTTTTAATAGATAATTGTTGATTACTAGTTTTCTAACAATACTCAGTAGCTTAGACAAACTCTTTTCTAGGCAGGACTTACTATTTAAGGCTGAAAATTGTAAATTTGTTTCCTAAGTCTGTATTTAGGTGCTTCTGTAAAAAAGAAGAACTGATCCTATTAGAAAGAGTTGATTGCTAAGAAATTTTAAAACTTGAGATATTTTATATACCTGAATGAAGTTTTAGAAACTTTAAAATAAAAACACTCTATGCACAAACATATTCGGAGAAAGGCTTTGACATTGTTTTAATAAGTCCCAAATAAGGACTTGATTAAGAATAAATTACCCAGTCTAATTTCTTTACCACTAACCTAATACTGATGCGATAAGCAAAAAGAAAATAATTTTCACTGATACTCAGCAAAAATTGTTGTTAATCTGGAGGACTTGTATACTTGCTTTATCCTTAAGAGAGTATTCCTGATGGGGGAGATTCTCTCCCCTTGGTTCTCTTTGTTGAGAAACCTGCTTACTTTTGAGTTAGGAAGTTAGAGAAATGGGAAAGAAACACTGTAGAACTGCTGCTTGCAGTGGCAGGCTGCTATCCTGGATCTTGCAGATTTGGTAACAGTCTGGTACCTAAAAAGCTCTGCCTGCTACCTCAGGCTTCAACACAGTTGTGCAAATGAGTTGGCAGTGTTTATAGAAGAGGAGAGAATAAGCTCAGGATATCCACTGTAAACACAATCTCAGTACAAACAGTTTTCTCTCATCCAGGTGCAAATATCAGCCCTCTCCTAGCTTCAAAGAGTAATTATGAAAAAAACAACTATGTAAGGGGACACAGGTAATGATCCAGCTGCCTTCAAAATCCATCAGTGTTATTGTGTGGCAGGAGAGAGATAGGTGATCACTTGGTGCCTACAGCTCTTGTTCACCTGTTGTGCCAGACTTCAGCATGTGCCTATTTCACACAAATGAACTGTTTGCAAACATAGGCTAAAAACAAAGTAGCCCAGGATGATGCAGACGTGCTGGCACTTCCAGATCCCTGGTAAAGAAGCAGCATTACCAGGAATGTTTTCAGAGTGAAGCTGAAGCCCTGTGACTGATTCTCAGTTGTTGACAGATTCTCACACTGTTGCGACAGCAGCACAGAGGGGGATCTAAGGTCACCCTAAGGCAGCTGCTGAGGACTTTCTGTTGTAGCCATGGGTTCACCAGCAAAGTAATTCCTGTGCACAGACAGATCTCAAGGTTAGACCCTCACATTTATCTCTTCCTCATACTAGTGCTTCAAAGCAGACAGATTTTTGCCATGCCAGCCATAGTTTCAAAAGTTCTTCCTGCCACTGCCATCATCCTGCCTTTGTCCCCAGTCTCATGGTTCATTCAGTAATATTTTGTCTCCGCTTTCCTGGTTAATTAATGAATATTTCTACTGTGTGTGGTGATTGCCATTCACTCTGTGCTCATGATGAACACTCAGCCTCTCTTGCAGACAAATACACTAAAATACTGTTCCTTCTCCTCACTGCTAATGATAGCAGCAAAATGAACCAGCTACAGGACCACCACAACCCTGTCATCCCAAAGTCCATCTCCTCTGCATTCCTACTGCAACCTGGCATGATGAACCATGCCCACAAAGGTCCCAATCCCCAAATCCATTCATAATTGCATAGACAATCTCAGGCATTTCAGTAATTTCCCTCCAAGGGCAAAACCAATTATTCTGTTTCTTTGGCAATTATTTTATTTAGTCTTTGGTTTAAGATTATCCAGATGATAACAATCTGTATTTTTGGTTTTGCCATGTAGAGGTGGAACCAGCACTGTATTGTGCAAAACAGAGTGCACAGCAGTTCCTCTTACGCATTTTTAATTTCCCTGCTCTGCTTGGGAGCACGCAGGGCCTGGGAATGGTTGTGTTTTTTTAATTGGCTCATAAAACCTGAAGCAAGTCCAAGTTGCCCTGAACTCTCTCAACTTTGGCTCAAGTCCATTATTTACATGATTCTTTTTTTCAAGATTAAGAAAGCCAGGAGATGACCATGCACACATAAAAATATTATAAAATTAATCTGTTGGTCTTAGACTTGGCCTTGGCACGTACCGTCAGAGCGTACAGGAGACCCAGCCCCACAAACCCCGAATGTGGCCCTTCAGTGATGGAAGTGACAGCAGCAGTCAGGACAATACAAGCACCCAGGTAATCCTGGAACGAGAGAGGACAAAAAAGGGGGAAAAAATGCAACAAACAGAACATTTATTTACCTGTGGAGCCATTCTGCTTTACCAAGGATTATTTATATAATGACACCTAGCCCTTCATTTTGGTTTGGCTTTTTCCCCTGGAAGAGGTCATGGTTGGGATGCCCAACCTGAAATACTCAAAGCAGCTTGCTGAACACCAGTGAAACAGGCCAGTAATTGCTGCAAATTCACTTGGGCTAGGGCATCCCATGGTGGCCACCCCAAAAAGAGCAGGGATCAAAGAATCTAATGAGCCTATTAAAAAAAAAAATAATGAGAAGGATCTAACAGTGACACCTCTAATTCCCACCACTAAAACAAATCAGTTCCACTCTCTTCATTCTCCTTCAGATCTTCTCAAATATGGGTTTGTATTCTCGAAAAAGGATGTATCATAGACTTCACAAAGTCTAGGAAGGTTTTTGGTGGAATTTATACAGGTCATGCATACATTTTATTGGCAGAAGCTGGAATCCATTTTCTTGATGTTTACCTCAGGCTTAAAGTATTTGCCACATGTCATTTATGGAGTCAAGGTGTTGATTAATGGGATATAGTTGGTATTCTCACTGTCCCACTGCTGCCTGCATTACATTTACTTTGGATCACATTTTCCATTCATTTTGCTCCTCCTGTCAGGAATGTTTCCTTCTGAGATTTGAAATGAAGTCTGCCTAATTCATCTGTCTAAAAAATGTGTTGATGAGCAGAATACAGACTCAAATTGTAGCAGGGAATAGATTCAAACTGACAGAGGGGGGAGTTAGATTGACTATGAGGAAGAAATTCTTCCCTCTGAGGGTGGTGAGGCCCTGGCACAGGCTGCCTAGAGAAGCTGTGGCTGCCCCATCCCTGGAAGGCCAGGTTGGATGGGGCTCTGAGCAGCCTGGGATAGTGGAAGGTGTCCCTGCTTACGGCAGGGAGTGGAACTGAATGGGCTTTAAGGTCCCTCCCAACCCAAATAATTCTGTGATTCTGTGACTCTCACCTATGGAGCATAATGGTCTTGAGTTTCCAACTTCAGCTAAGACAGGACTTAACAGCTGCTATTAAATCCCAAACATTTTTTTGTGATCTTAGTACCACTATGCAATTAGGCAGAGCTAGATGAACTATTTGTTGGCAAGACCATATTATTTAATGCTCTGATCAGGCGAGGTATATTCTCGGAGCAAATTTATTCTGCATGTAAGCAAGTCTAAGACTGTGAGACATTAACAGGCTTATTTCAGGATTGGCCGCTGCTCTGTTATTCATCTGTCTTAGATTTGGAAGCAATTTCAGCTGATCTTGGATGCTCTAAGAAGCTGAAAGCTTCAAGCACAAGGAAAAGCATTGCCATAATAAAAAATAGAGAATAACTTCATTGCTCCAACAGGAAAAGAAGGTGAGTATATACAGCCTTTGATGTGAGGATTAATCATGCCTGTTGCTATTTATGTCCAGCAGAATCAGGGCACTGCTCTGTTTATTCACTGCTCTTCATGTTTCAGAGGAATAAAGGAGTCACAGTTACTTTGCTTTCTGCTTCTTGCCTCGCAGATCAGGAAAATCTCTCACAGAGAGCTCCCACAAAACAGAAGAGCCTATGGCACTGTCAGTGGCTGCATTGTGCCCTGCTACCATTTTCTTTCTGGAGTCTAGTTCTGCTATCTTTCCTAATATCAAACAAAAAAACCCACAAACAGTATGGCCCTGCAAGGGTTTAGCTTACAGCTGTGGGATTAAACCTGCTGCTGGAGAGACACTTCAAGACCTGGAAGATCACTGTGCCTAAAACAACCCTGGAAGAAGGATGGCACAGTTCAGAATGCCACTGAAAAGCCACATTCTGCCTTGAAAGCAGTTCTTGCTGTAGCAGGTCTGTGGATGCTACACAGTAGTAGAGAAAATTTTGTTTGAAGTTATGTAAATGTTTGCTCTTGCACTCCCTTCAGACACTAGACAGCACAGCAGCAGAAGATGAGGCAGACTTGTATTTTCTTACTTCTGGCCAAGAAAGCTGAAAAAACCCTCTGGGTTTAACATAACAATCCTGATCTATTTTAAGGAACTCTGTGTATAATCTCCTTGTGAGATTAATACTCATTATTATCTTCTCTGCATCAGGCTAAGTCTCTGTTTGCTTCCAAGGTTTCAAAACCATAGCTGGAACAAAACTGAACGTACCGTCCTGACCTCCAGCCATCTGTTGGCAGCTGACAGAAATAAGTAGGCAATGTTGTTCGTATCTGTCAGCTCCAGCATACGTTGCTTAAATCTGGCTTCGTGCCTGCCAAGACCAAAGTTGTTACATTACAACACATTACGCACTCACACACTAAAGGGTGAAGCATTAACTCTGCTCTGCCTTCCCTCCCCCAGCCCAAACCTTTTTGTCCTTCTGTTTTGCCGACGCTTGGGTTAAAAGCTCGGGTTAAAAGAGATTGGTTTGACAAGTAATTCTGTTGGACTAGGGTTTGCACCAGAGACTGTCCCCACAAAGAGATTGCAATGCCAGGGTGCTGGGACAGGTTTTGTCACTGAGAGCTGATCCATTTTATGCAGCTGTGGATTGTAGTTCCCTCCTGCCACAGGTGAGCTCCTCCTCACAGGCCACTAGCAAGGGCAAAGCTTAAATCTGATTTTAGAAGTTACCTGGCCAGCTGCAGGGCTCTTCCACAAGGGAGACATCCCCAGGGTTTCAATTAATATGGATGTAAAGTGATCTGCAAATCAAACCTTTCAGCTACTCATCTCAGCCGTTTTCTCAGCCAGTCACACTTTGCCTAAACAACTGGGAAACTACAATCAGGGCCTAGAGCTATAGATCACCTCTAAATTAAAAAAAAAAAAAAAGAGTGGTGTTACCTCCACTGCCACTTGTTCCTCTCTCCCCCACACAATACCCATCACATTTAGAAACCACTGCAAGGAGGCCAGAGTGTGAATTGTCAAGGTACACTTTGGGAGGAGAGGGAAGGGGGAAATCTCTATTGGTGCAAATGCATTAATTTCATGGTGCCTCGCACAGTCAGATGGAAACCATTTTGTTGTTCCATATTCTGTTGTCTGGTGGATACTTCACTTGATTAACCAGTTCAACTTCAGTCAGCAGCTCAGTGACTGTTTTATCTTCTGGTTCAAAGTCTCAGGGCCCTGCTGTGAAGCACTTTTATTGCCTGTTCTTCCAGAAGTGTCCTCATTTTTTGCCATGCTATTTTCTCCTAGTATTTTATTTTCTTCTGCACAGCTTGTAAACATGACAAGCAACCTCCCCAGAACAACTGGTAATAGTAATGATGTGGGGAGGAACAAGGATGCACTGACTACTCTGCTCATCTGCTTTCCTGGCAGCAAAACTCCTCCTCTCCTAATGGAAAATCTGACATGCTCAATCTGTGTTTTCATCCACGTTCAGCTCATCTTCTGGGCACTTTCAGACTTTTATCCTGTCAGATGATGAACAGCAAAGGTCACTGAGATTGCTCCCTGATCCAGCTGCTCAATTTTAACCTGGAACATGCTGAACCCAAACTGCAGAGAATGACTACTAACAGGACCATCAGTAAATACAAGCCTGCAGACAATAAATGCAGGAGACTTCAGGTTTGGTGGGCAGTGGAGCACAGGCAGGGAAATGAAATGGCTTTGGTTAGCGTCAGAAATCCAAAAAAAATCAGTTGTTGTGGTGCCCTTGGGTTGCATTTTGCTCTCTGCCATCCAAGCCCTTTTGCCTTTTTGTGAGGTATAAAAAAGTTGAACCACTCAGGAAGTTCTATACTCCTTCATCTTCCTCAAGAGATAACCTCAGGTTATAACCTAAATTCATAATCTTCTTCAGGTGATTAAAGGCCTCTCAACCTTTTGAGAAATACTCAGCATACATCAGCAGCATACATCAGCATCAGGCCCTAATGATGTTTTCCTGTTTCAATACATCATTCTGTTGATAAAGCTAGTTAAAGCATTTCCTGTTGACCACTGGCTCACACCTCTTCATCACAACAATGTTATTGCTTGCTCTTCCAGGGGTGTTATTGCAACACTCCATGCTAATAGCTGAGATCCTAAAGCTTAGCTTGATGTGAGGAAACAACCTTTAGCTGATCAAATGTGGAAATGTGGTGTGGAAATGACACTGCAGTGGGATCTGCTCTGGTTTGGAATTCTTCATAGGGTAAAATGAGTGCAAGGTGCACTTACTGGGAAAAAACCTCAAGCTGGAACTTTGACAGAGTCATAACCATAATGGAGTAAACATAGAAGCATTGGGCCTATATTTCATGTAGTAGAGAGAAAATATATGCATGGAAAGCTGGCAAAACTCTCTGGATCTTACAGAATTTATTTTTTCAGTTTTGATTAACAGAGGGAGGTTTTGCAATATTAAGATCAAATTCTGTTCTGATGCAGTTTTCTTGGAAAGTCTCTCAAGTTGCACACTGCCTTTAAGTTGGAGAGTGCCATAATGATGTCTCCCTGCTTGGGAAGTGGATTAGACACAGAACTGATTCAGGGACACTTGGATATAGCAGGGGGTTTGAAGGGGCAGTGCCTCTGCCTGCTTGGTAAAACAGAATTCCCTGCTGTCTAGGTTAAAGGCATGGTTAAAATAGACTCATTAAAAGTTTAAATATCATAGCCTAAAAATCTTTAATTCAGTGGAACACCAATACATGTGTTATGCAAAATGTTTAAGAGGCATGACAAAGCAACAGGAAAAATAAAATCTGTTATTTTTTTTCAAAATGGCTTAATAAATTTCTTCAAATTCAGCAGTTTGTCCTCAGAAATGCTCCAAGGAAGCTCAACAGGCTGGCCTGACCCCTCAAGCCTCCCTCTAATAATTTGTATTATAAATTTTACCCAAATGCTCTGATGGTAGTAAGGCCTTCAGCTGTCTCAGAGAAGTGGCACAGCAGAGGGAGTTGGGTGCTGTCATCAAGTTCCTGGAGGTCCCTGGGAGTACAAAAAACAACAGATGCCCATTACAATGCAAACATTTCTGTCTGCAAAAATGTTGCTGCACAGCAGACAAGAATTTATGTATTGCACATATTCTTTTCAGGATCATTCAAAATAATATTTCTGTAGTAGGGAAAGACAATAGCATGGGAATATAACATTTCTTCTTTGCCATAGGAGCCTTTGAATGGTCTCCCCACTGCCCTCTTCCTCTACTTTTGGTCACATTAAGCTTCTATTTGCCCCCCAGGAATAATGAAATTATCATGTCTCTCCTGGATAAAGACCTGCTATTTATTTTAGATCGATCCTAATTACCTTTTATTCTCACAGATTCTGATATATTAATAAAATTAACTTAAATTCAAAACCATTGATTTTTAACTTTGTGGCATGTTATTTGTTATTCTAAGGTTAGGTATACAACATTGTCTATGTATCAAGAAGTTTATATATTTTTTCATAACAGCTGGCCTAACAAAAAGAAAATGTTGTGTTTCCACATTAACCTGGCCCCATTTTCCATATCTGGAAGTACCACAACATAGCAGATCTTCTCTTTGTGCTGCTAACATTGGTTGTAGCAGAGACAGCACTGACAGAGAAATAATATGAGTGATAAATTTCCCTAATTACTCAGCAATGGCACTTCCAAGATCTGCATGGAGCAACAATATATAAGTCTAAAAAGTTCCAGTCTTTTAAAAGAGGAACATTTTCCAAACCACAGAAAAAAAAATTGCTTATTTCTGTAACACTCTACCATTGACATAGCAGCCAGTTGTACAAGCAAAAGAAAGTCCAGATCATTAGAGATTAAAACTTGCTATAAAAATTGTACTAATTTTGCACATTGTATTAGATAGGCTAGGAGAAACATCTGCTCAATGTTGCTGAATGGTGCAGTGTGCAGAACTGAATTTGTTGCTGATGTTTTGATGATAAATATCTTTTGAATTTATGATGGAAAATACACAGAAGTTTTTGAAAGACGTAATGGAAAATACAACAAAGAGTCAAAGTGCTGCAAGAAATACTGTAAATATTTGCATTTCTAAAAATTAGTAAGGCTTATGTGCCTGCAAAGGGCTGCATGCAAGTGAGTTACAAATACTGACTGAAGCTATGCCTTCATCCTACATTTCCCAAGACCTATTTTTAGGGAAATAAATTGGATTGTCCATCAAAATAATGCAAGTCACATCTCAAGTGATATAAAAGAGTTTAATTTAACAGAGTAATTGGAGAGTGAAAACCAAGTCTCCTTATCCTGTCAGCCACCTTGAGATCTGGTGTGCTGCCACACACAGCTTCAGTTTGGAGGTTTGATGGGACAAGAACAAGGCTTCTGAAAAATCTTAGAGAAGTTAAGCAAATTATTTCAGATTTAAACATCTCTGGTTTGTGAATTCTGATTACAGAGTTTTCTTATAAATAAATCTTCTTGGAAGATTCTGGCTGATAACAAAAGACTAATGGATTGAATTTATGAAAAAACTTCAAATGACTTGCTGAAGA
Source organism: Sialia sialis (assembly GCA_009812075.1). Taxonomy (NCBI): domain Eukaryota; kingdom Metazoa; phylum Chordata; class Aves; order Passeriformes; family Turdidae; genus Sialia; species Sialia sialis. The sequence continues at coordinate 305,606 of VRYO01000369.1, forward strand.
TTTTTATGAGATTGGATTTAATTAGATAGAATTAATTTAGCACCAGAAGTATGATTCCCTTTTTGCTGAAAAAACTGTACTCTTTACACCCTGCCAAACCACCCTGAATATGAAAAGCTGTACAGTGGAAATTACTTCCTGTGGAGCTTTTTTCTCCAATATGAAGGAAAAGTCATGATTTATGTTAATCCAGGTAGTTATTTTCTGTTCTCTACTAACCCTCAAATATCAAAGAGGAGTTTTGACCAGATGCAAGCTCAGCTGATTAACTTCATGTTCATCTGACTTTGGAGCCAAAAAAATCGATTCAGTTGGTGTTACTTCCCCATTTATAGCTGTGTCAGTTGTCAAATATTCCCTAGTGCATGTCTCAAATTCATGCCTCAGGATCAAAAGCAGGATGCCACAGCCATTTCCTCCTTTTTTGGCCCCTCACATTCCACCACAGTTTTTATGTACAATATTTCATGGAGGAAACTTTCAGGATGGTTCTTTAATACATACTTGGAAGCAACCCTGAAGTATTTCTGGATGAAATAAAATGCTATGCCCAGGGGCACAAGGGCCACAAGGAACCATGGAGTGGCGTAGGAGATCATCCCAATGGCTGACAGGCAGAGCAAGGTGGATCTACTCAGAGACTCCAGCGTGGGAGGGATGTGCTAGAGGGAAATGAAAAACATCCATGAGGAAAAAAATCCCTGGTAGCATCATTATAAACCTTTTCCTATAGGAAAAGTGGAATAACACCACTATGCACTCATTGATATTCTCCTAGTATCAGAAGTCTTTCTGTTTCTATGGGTCTCACAGCCAAAAGTACAGGGGTTAAAAAATGAGTCAATAGGTTTTTGTTTTCTAAAGGTCAGAGTTTCAAAGGTGGGGAAATAGGAGCCATTTCCACCTCATTTATATATCAGGCAAGGAAGAGAAAATTGTTCTTGATATGCCAGACATTTAGAGAAGTAGAATGCTTTGCTTCAGAGTCTCATGGATTTTTATTCCATGTTCCCATCAACCTTACACTCAGGATTCTTGTTCATCCAAAAATTTTAATGCACAGCCATAGTGAAAGCTCTTCCTCTCCCTGAATATTCTAAATCCACATGTGTTGCCAGATACAGTGGAACATTTATTTGTCACACCTATTCCCATATAGTTAAAGTTGTTATTTTCTACTGTGTTGTCTGTTTCAAGCCCAAAACCTGATATTTTCTTAGTCCAGTTCTTCCAACAGAATCAATCAGTCTCTGCATATGAAGAAATTAAGAGCCACCACCTCCCACTATGCTTATTTTAATGGTTACCTGCCCTCATTACTACAAATGCTTCTACTTTTTACTTCAAGTGTCCCTTTTATCATTCCCAGAGCCTGGTTTTGCTATGCCTCTCTCTACTGAATATTTTAGTACATCATCTTATTCAGAAGTGACATGAAAATCTGTAAAGTCAGGATAATAAAACAGAACAGATTCATACATCTACCTGATCAATGATATTTGTATCAGCAGAGAAGCGATTTAGAATTAGCCCCAGAGGAGTCATGTCAAAGAACCTGTTGGACAAATTAAAACCAAAAAGTAACCTGTAGAGGAATTCCAGTTTTGGATTAGAACTCCAGTCAGACAGAACACAGAGCTGTGTACAGCCATTGCCTAAAACCAAGCAATAAATATGAGTAATATACCAGATCATCTTATCTGCATCCTGACTGTCTAAATGCTTCTTTTGGCACTTTCCCCTTAAAAAAAATTTGTCTCCTCTTCCAAAAACCTGTTGTCTTGTGTCCTGATCTTTCCTTCTTGCTCCATCAGTATTTAAGCTGCCTTCCAAAGATCACAACCTGTTCCTGTCTGCTGCTCAGCCTCCTAATGGGCACCAACCCCAGATGTTTCATGGAAGCACTGTGATAAATTTATTTGTTATTCAGGCATCCTTTTGGCCATCCTGCTGCCTGTGAGACACTGGGTGCACAGCAGAAGCCTTGGTGTCCACATGGTTTGACACTATGGCCATTGCTCAGAGCTGGAGCTTGGTGCCCTGGAGCCTGAACTGCCCTCAGAGCTGTCCTTGACACTCCAGCCCTGAAGGGGTGCCAGCTTTCTGAAACATTTCAGCCAGATAAAAAACATGGGCAAAATTTCATATTCTCTCATGGAATCTTCCCCTCCCCCCCCCAGCCCCCATAATTATCTCACTAATTATTTTCCCTTTTGGAGGCCTTGAAGGAAACAGGTCAAATACAGGAGTATTTTCCTAGAAGTACCCTTGCAGTTACAAAGAGGACAGGATTCGACCATGTAGCTTTTCAGAGACATAATTTTTGCTGTACCTGATTGGTCCAAGGATGATCTTGTTGAGGAGATTGTGGTGTAGGTTCTTGGCTGCTGTGAGGCCCATCCATTCCACAGTCAGGGATGTGATGAGGCAAAGGACAATTCCAGCTCCAGAGAGGATGCTGAAGACAGCTACATGATAAGTCTAATAGAATAACAAATACATCAATCCCAGAAATAAACACCCATTTTTCCTTTCTGCTAAGAAGTTCCCAAAATACCTGGTGCCCATCAGGTACTATATCATACCATTTGTGTTACATAATTATATATCTGGGAGATAAAAGAACTATGATGGAACTGCAATGAAGGAACTACAATTCATTTAGTCCACATAATTAGAAGTTCTAGCAGTTCTAAGATCCCTCACTCTATTCTACCCCTCAAGACCTTGAAATGGTAGCTCTTAGAACTGTGAAGATTGATTATGTGGACAAATACAAAGGATCGTTAGCCAAGAAACTTAGGGAAACAGAGTGGAACCTCTCAAGAATTAAGGCATTTGAGAGCTGTTGGAAAGTTCCACTTTATTAAGTTCACGCATAATGAAATTCCCAGAGCAAATCCTGAACTGATCTGCCAGGGTTATAGCACATCTAAGCCTTCTGAAAGTCTAGCAAGTAGATTGGGGATTCCATTGAGATATTGTACTTGAGTCAAATTTACAGATATAAGCAGACTGTACTTAAGCAGTACAATTGAAGACTTCCATTTTGGTTTTTTTTACTGGCAGGATACTACTTGACAGCCAGTACTTAGGAAAGTGGGGTCATTGACTTAGAAGACCAGTTGTAAAATCTAGATGGAAAAGTTTAGTGTAAGACTCCTTACTTTGAAAGGCCAATTATTTTTCTACCCTCAAATATGCTTCTGTTTCAGTTTTGAATAGTCAAAAAGATTGATAAAATTTGAATTGCTTTCTTTTAACATTAAAAATCCATCCATCCTGTATAATAATCTACCTGTCATTTAAATCCAGCTACTTCTAGATGAGCAGCAAATAATTACTTTAGAACATGTTTTCTTTCATGTTTTTCCGTGTCAGGCTCCATGGTCTGGCTCACCTTCTCTGTGCTCTTATCCTCATCAGCATTCTTGGCTTCATTTGCATTGTCTATGGATGTCCATGTAGCAAGCCAGTAATCTATGGCCACGATAACTGAGTGTTTCAACAGCTTGGAGAAGATCATCAGAAAGAGCAAGAAAAACCCTCCAGAGGTTAGATATCTCCAGCAGGTTTTCCATGGCATCTTTGTCCTGAGCCTCAAGACAGTTGACATGTTATCATCTTCATCTTCTTCCTCTTCCTCCTCTGTGACTCAGACATTTGATCAAGTTAGCTTGGATTCAATAACAACTATACCATGTTTTACCATATTTGTTGGATTCCTTTTCCTTCTGATTTGAATTTAAATTTTAAAGTCAAAATTCAATTTGTCATTTAAGAATAGCAAACATTTCAGACATATTTTCATAAGACTTCCCTTGTACCTCTAAACACTTTTATAGTTTGCCAATCTTGTCACAGTTTTGTTAAGAAAAAAATTTTATAAACCGAGTCTTCACTACTTATTATTTAGAGCAGAGACCAGGCCTTTTCCAACCTGTTCATCAGCTTTTATTATACAGTCAGCAGAGCAATTTGGAAGATTTTAGAAAACCCTCCAAACCTTTCCATTCAGACACTTCATCATCTGTTTGCAGTTCAATTTTCCCTTCAATCAAGAGTACTAAAATGATAATTGGTCACATTCTATTGAAACACAAATGAGTTCTGCTGTGGAAAATACATATTTCAGCGGTGTATCAATATGAAATCTAACTTTTGTTATCCCAGATAATAAGAATATGTATCTCACAGCCCTGCAGGCTGGACTTGAGGAAGGGAAATGTTAACATGCTCTTGACAGCTACCTCTTTTTTTTTTTCTTTACAATTTTTTCTGTTGTTTTACTTCTGTCTCAACCCTTAATAACTCTGGGCACTGTGAGTTAGCAAAGAAATTAATTTGTTTTGGTACACCCTTATATCTGCATGATGTTCGGGGAAATATATGGAGAATCCCTTAAACAAGTCCTATTGTAAACAGGTCAAAATGTTGGACTTTCCACTATTATTACCAAGTGTCATCAGTAGAGTCACACTTTGCTGCTAAGAACTGCCAGCTATAAAGTGGAAAGGCAATGAAAAATTGTATTAAACAAAGTGAAATTGTAAAACAAACCTTCATCTTCATCTTCCAGTTGTGACTTGGATTCTCTGGGGTACATGGCCCTTCTAAGTGTTTTTCTCTCAAGAGTTGTCTGGTCAGCTTCCATATCCTGAAATAATTAGGTTCTCATTATTATTATTAACTAATAATGGGTTTTATAAGTTCAAGATATAATTTATTAATTTGAGAGCTTAGCTGTTCACCAATTGTAGCAGTACTTGCAGTCATCTCAAAGAGACTTTATATAGATCATTTAACTCACAGAATGGAAAAACACAGTATTTATCAATTTAAATTTCAAATAATTCAGCTTCGTCCACCTATTTTCCATTCTCTCTGCCATTTTTTCATTCCTTCTCTTCTGGAATGGTAAAAACTGCAAAAACAGTCTTTGGAGAATCCTAAATGTTTATGGCAATAACAGAATAAAATTATAAGAGATACCACAGGAAGTTTCTGGGTCCAACACTTGCCCCACCAAAGGATCAGTTGTGCACCACATTTCCAAGAGTTTCTTGGCTAAAATGTCTTTACAAACCATACATGATGGATATACCACACACTTAGTGGACAATCTATTCCAGGCCTTAAAATTCCTTACAGGTCATGTTGTTTTGCCCTAAAGTCAAGTGGCAAACTTGCTTCAGACATGATTTGGGGTTTTTTTTAAATTGAATGACAAATATTTCTTTGCAGAAAAGTCATCCTTGCCCAAATGCTCCTATTTACCTTTTCCAACTCTTGATCTTGGCGATTCATCAGAGTTTTCCAGTGTTCATATAGCTCAACATCCTTGTTTTGGATATCCTTTAGTGTTCCTTCTCTAAGCACCATTCCATCTTTCATTGCTATGATCTAGGGGAGAAAGCACCCAGCACTCAACAACACAGATACCATAATCGCTGACCTGGATCCTACAAGATATGTCTCACCATTAGTGACAATACCATCATGCAAATTTCTGTCTTCCTTTTATTCAATATTTTATTAATAACCTCTTAAGTTTGCTGGCACAGCTCATAAACGGAAACCTGTATAAAGCATGCTTTCCTGAACATATAAAAAGCATTGAAAAGAAGGGATAGACTTAGTTGCAATTAAATCAAAATTCTCCAGGCCTTTCAATGAACAAAAAACCAATCTACTTACATAATATTAAAAAAAATAGTTCTTCCACTATAAAAACTGTGTTAGTTAAAGTAGCAGTTAGCCACAAGGTATACAGAATTAAGGAGGGACTTTACTGTAGAGAAAAGTAATAATCCCACTAAATGTTATGGTGTTAATTTCAAGTGTACATTCATCCTTAGCAAATTTTCCCCTGGTACCTCTTCTCTTACCCAGTCAGCATGTGGCAGATATTGTAATTTATGTGTCACCAGAACAAGAGTCCTCTTGTCTTCTTGCAGAAACTTCAAAATCCCTTCCTGCATTAAGTGATCACTTAAGTGAATGTCCAGTGCAGAGAATGGGTCATCCTGCAACCACATCAAATTGAAAAATATTACAACAGGATAAAAAAGTGAGGCTTGTTCCTGAAACAGTATTTTTAAAATACAAAGCATCTGTCTTTACTGATGTTTCGTCTCTCTCTAGTGACTAGGACCCAATCAGAGGGCTGCACTCCAGTGAGCTGGAATCCACTGCTCTTCAGTTCACAGGACTCAGTTTCATTTTTTGTGTCTGGCTGTGTGTAGTGCTGGTGCCTCACTGACAGAGTGCAGGGACACTAGAACTGAAATTTCCCATCCAAATTTGAAAATGCCAGGATCCAAAGCCAATTTTGATGTGAAACTGGCACAGAAAATTTAAAGCAGAGATAGCAGCTCTTCTCATTTCCTCCAAACTAAACTACAAACAGGCTTGGTCTTCACTTGGAGTGAGTGTGGCTGGAAATAAGACAACATCCAGATAAGGATATCAATAGGCAGACATTTTTTCTTCAAGAAGTCTCTACTTAATTTTGAAGAGGCTCAAATAGCCCCTTCATGAACCTCCTGAAATTCCTAATATGCCTTGAAAGTAATAACAGAAGGGAAAGGCTGTCCAACTCCACAGCACTCTGCACAGTACTCTGCAGGAGAGTGCTGAGTCCTTTATGTTCATTACGGCTCCTTATCAGAAATCCTGCTGATTTCTGTGGGACTGTGCAAGTATTAGGTCATCACTGAGAGCAAGGAGAAGTTAAGATAATCTGTTCCACTCTTCCAGTGTTCATCTATGCAGAAATTCCCACCTTCATCAGTCTCTCAGGATGTTTTGATGCTGCCTCTGATGGATGCTTATTTCCTATCTCTATAATTTGGTTTTGGAGTTGAATACAAGTCCCCCTAGATCTTCTAAGTATAAACTAAATAAATGGAATTCCAATTTTATTACTATCTTTGCATGCTCCATGTGAAAAAGAGAAATCTTACCAAGAAGACAATGTTGGTGTTCTGGTAGAGTGCTCGAGCTACACAGATTCTCTGTCGTTGGCCTCCACTTAAATTAATCCCCTAATGATTCAAATGGATCAGAAATAGGCATCTTTGAATAAACATTATGACAGGCCTTTGGAAATGTGTTTTTTTGCAATTATCGAGTTCCATTAAAAATAAAAGACTTAATTAAAATGCTAATTCTATTGACAAACAACCGTAGTCCTTATATAATATCAGAAGAAAAGGTATTATTCATGGTAAGTGTAAATTATGAAGAGCTGCTCTGAGCACAGTAGGCTTTTTAGATTGAAAAGTGTAACCAATAGTAGCATCAAATTCTGCAAGCAAAATTTGGGAGACTTTGGTTAAGAAATCCCATTTGAGAAATAGCTGAAGAAGTAGAAGAAATTTCAACTTTTTTTTGTAGTAAACCTTGGTGAATTACAGTTATTTATCACTCTGGCAGCCCAATACAGACTAGAGCTGTGTGAATGACATCAGGGAGTGTCTTCTTAGTACAAAGGCCAAGCAGAGATAAAAGCATTCATGTTATTTACCCTTTCTCCAATTTCTGTCTGGTCACCAAATGGCAGTAAGTCAATATCAGGCTGCAGAGAACAGGCATCTGTAACAGCCTTATACCTGGAAAAACAACAATTGTTTACTCAGCCACTGACTCTGCTAACACAAAAACCTCCAGGTACATATCACCACAAAGTTTTTATTGCCCTGTGATGGCTGGATAATTGTAAAAATAGGTAGGGCAAAATTATTACTGAGAACTAATCCTGGAGCATTGTAAATGAAGCATTGTAAAAAAATTACATCTTTATTAGAAGATGTAATTTATTGGCAAGACTGCTTTTTAATTATGTAAATTATTGAGTACATTCCTCCCTATCATGGAGGTGTTTTGTTGAACTCCAGAGTGTTTGAAACTGTTTTCCACTAAGTCTTTATTCTTCCCCCTTTAAGTGCCTCTTCATTTTCTTTGGAGTGATATTACAGGACAAGGGATCATTACAGTGCTTCTGGTCTTACTAGAACCACTAAACCACTTGCAAAATTTTGAAATTTTTTTGGTGAGATTTCTGGGTCTGTAGCAGTTGATCTTGAATGAGCAGATGGGATCAGACTATTTGAGTGATGAAATTCAGCCTTGCCCCTTTGAAGCTAGTGAGATAAGCTGAAGAATCTGGTCCCTGAAACCTGGGTACTTTTCTGGATTTCAAGGCATTTGTTCATGGTTAGGTTTTATGAAGTCAGAATGGAGTCATACATCTTAACACAGCACAGACTGAGAGGAACAAGGTGTATTTTCAATAACTGAAAATAGAGAGTGTTGCCTTTGAAAACAACAGCCATTTGTTTCCCTTAAGTCCAGTCACTTTTCCCACATTTGTTAATGGACTTTTTAGAAGGATGGAAGAAACAGGTGCTGGTAAGCACAGTAGAAGCTCTCAGCTTTCATACTTGCTTCTCCTGTATTTCTAAAGGAAGAATTAAGGCCATTCCCTTGAGGCACCCCAACTTCATAAATGCTGTTTTTGGAAAGTGGCTGCTCCATTAACTTGATCACAGCAAGATTAGCACAGTGGAAGCATGCCTAGAATCCCTGTTTCCAGAGTCCTCTGGCAGTCTTGGGCTCCATTACACAAAAGAATACATAAGTAGTCTCCGAAGATGGGATTCATCTCACCTTGGAGATGACACATATGGCTTCAGCTGTATTCTGTGGAGAGCCACTGCCACTGTGGGATTTCTCACAAACATCTTAGACACATGCTCTCATTAGAGGAACAGCCTAACTTAAACCAGAAACCTTCCTCTGAAGTTAAAGTCAGGTCGGCTAAATCCACCCCAGGTTTAGCATGCACTGATTTTTTCCAGAATCTACAAACTTCCTCCAGAAGATGCCAAAAAAGATTCTTTAAAAGGAGCTGCCAGGAGTTTTTGCAAGGAGGTGGATATTTACCTCTGCTTATTAAAGGGGCTGCCAAAGATGATGTTTTCCTCCACGGTGGCATTGAGCAGCCACGGCTTCTGAGCTGCATAAGCCACAGAGAACCTGTTCCTACTGCAGACAGACACAGAGCTTTAGTAAGAGACAAAGTCCTCATACTATGAAATGTCTGATAATCAGTTTTTTAAAAAGTTAATTTCATTAATGAGCATTCAGAAAAATACAGGGAAACACATAAGCAAAACAAAGTGAAGAGTTTTAAATTTGATGCTTTTTTTAGAACAGCACCCACTCTCTCCCCTGATTGCAAAATCTGCACTCTAGGTTGTATTCTGTTCTACTCTAAATGGCTGGTACCTACCTCAATCTAGTAATTGCAATTCAAATCCAAAGGCAAATTATAAATGATACTAAGAAATATTAAATTCTCATAGGAATAGTTATTTGGCATTATTTTCTCTAACATCAAAACATGGAGTGAAAAGGCACTGTTCAAATTGCATTGGCACACTTGCTGCTTTCTGAAGTATAAGATTATTTTATATGGCCTTATATATAAAACAGTTTTTTCTCAGTGAATACTTTTTTCCCTTCAGTTTATTAGATCCTAAATAATATTGGAAAAGAGGGCAATTTAATACAGATTGGGAAGGAATCACTGTAGCCTCCCAAGGATTTGTTAGACACAGTTTAAGTATGTCTAAATGCCTACTGACATTTGTCAATAGGGGCATGAATGTTTTTTACCTCTGGCTGTTTTGCTAAGGTACAGCAGCAAAAATGGTCATGTAATTTCAGACATTTTTTCAGAGATGCCCAAGGTGATGTGAGGAAGGAGGTGTGAACTGGTACCAGCTCATGGATCTGCGCACTTTATCATAGAATCATGGAGTGGTTTGGGCTGGAAGGGACCTTAAAGATCATCTTGTTTCAACCCCTGCCATGGGCAGGGACACCTTCCACTAGCACAGGTTGCTCAGAGCCCTATCCAGCCTGGTCTTGGACATTTCCAGGGATGAGGCAGCCACAGCTTCTCTGGGCAACCTGTGCCAGGGCCTCACCACACATACAATAAAGAATTATTTTCTAATCTCCTCTCTGTCAGTGTGAAGCCATTCCCCCCTGTTCTGTCACTCAGGCCCTTGTAAAGAGTCTCTCTCCATCATTCCTTTAGGCTCCCATCTAGTTCTGGAAGGCCACAACGAGGTCCCTTCTCAGTTTCTTTGATGGTATTTCTTCCAGCAAAACGTTTGCTTACTTCATTTGTAAGTACAGTAGTTTCACGATTATAAGCCGCACCTTTTTCACTGAAGAATGCAGCCTACCCCAGTGGTGCGGCTAATCATCAGGTGCGGCTTATTTATGGACAAATCCCAGCAAAATGCCAACCCGGAAGTGAGAGCCAGCCAGGGAGAGAGCTGCCGCAGAGCCGCGGCTGGCTGGGGAGGTGCCGTGGAGCTGTGGCCAGGCGGGCTGGGGGCAGGTGGGGAGCGGGCTTTGCGCCCCGACGGCGCGCCCCCCACCCCCAGCGAATCCCTGCGCCCCAGCAGCACCCGCCGGCAGTGAGCTCCCCCGCCCCGGCGGTGGGCAGGGCAGCGGGGCCACGGCAACTGGCAGCATGCGGGCTCTCTGCCGGGAGGCGCTGTTGGGGCACAGGGATTCGCTGCTAGCAAGCTCCGTGGAGCAGGAGAGGGCTCGCT